>CM042012.1:19529030-19944030 GCA_023525715.1 Cichorium intybus
ATCTTAAATTGCTATGTTCATCAATGAACATATGTTCATCAATGAACATATGTTCATCTATGAACATATGTTCATCAATGAACATATGTTCATCAATGAACACATGTAAATTACATGAGCAAAGTTGTGTGTTCACTCTTGTATTTTTTGCGTTTCTATCTCCCTTTGATCAAAATATAAACAAAAGTTCAATCCCAATAAGATCAACCAATACATTGATCAAGTCTCAAAAAATTACATGAGAAAATTTAAAAGAATAAGAACACAACATCAAAGTCTCAAACAAATGAAACAATGTTCATATATGAACAATGTTTATATATGAATCATGTTCATATATGAACATTACATGACAGTTCTCAATCACTCTGTTCTTGCTTCTATACATTATTGCTTCTATACATCTTCAACATCGAACGAATCCTTGTATGCACGTCATATTGTTGATTGACCTGTGAGCAACGAAGCATCAAAATCGATTAGGTTCTTGGTGCTAAAATCGTATTCCCTAAAATACATACGAACTTCACCAAAAACATGAAAACGTTTACATGTAAACAAACATTGCTCAAAATCAATATATGTTCATTTATGAACATATGTTCATTAGTGAACATATGTTCATTAGTGAACATATGAAATACAATACCAAACAGGATACCATAATACCGTGAATAATTGAACACATATTGGACTCCCTTCAATATAAACTCAAACGAAATATGCAATTCCAATTGAAATAAACCAAATTGATAATTTGCAATTCCAATTGAAAGAACTAGATATTGAAACCAGTTTGTAAGCAAATGTTCATTAGTGAACATATGTTCATTAGTGAACATATGTTCATTAGTGAACATATATTGAAAACGAAATATGCAATCGGGCTCCCTGTAATACGAACTCAAATTGAAAAAAAAATCACATTACTAATTTGCAATTCCAAATGAAAGAACTAGATATTGAACTAGATTTGCAATTCCAATTGAAATTCACATTACTGCCATATGAACGAGATTTGCAATTCGAATTATATATAACCTAAAACATAACCACGTTACCACATACCTGATGATAAACCCTAGGATCAAGAACACTGGCTTCGTTTACAGGAGAATTTATCGGTGCCTTCGTTGAAGGAATTTTCGTAATTGGAAAACTTCAAGTCTTCTCCGGTGGAGGCTCGTGAGAGGGTGAGGTGTGGGATGTGGTGGCAGCCGGTGGAGATTAGGGTTTAAAAGTTTGAAGTTCCCACCATTTACGAATTAATGTCGTCGAGGATTTGCGTCACGGCAGCCAAATCACCTCTTTGGGCTGCTAAGTGGAGTTCGGTGTCATTATGCCTTCCTGTAACTTGCTTAACGTATTTCTTCTTCCCTACATGGTCAATCCGCTTCCCGGAATTCGTAAGTAACAGTGTCGGAGCAGAGGTGGAAGATGGAGATGGTGATGGTGATAGATCACTGATTGAGTTGGATTTTTGAATATGCTTTGATGGAGTCATGTGCCTTTTTAATAAGCCTCCTATTCCTGAATGCCAAATTGAAAAAGAAGCCAACTTAAACCTAAACCAAACTAAGAACATTAATCGATTTTGAACATAATTTCCGTTTCATGTGACACGAAAGGCATTAATCCAGTTAATTTTCATCTCAAAACACCTAAAACTTCGATTTATACATTTAACCTAACAACATGATACGAAAAACTTCAGGAATTCGCATACAGATATATTGTAATCAATTACAAAATTAATAGAAAGCAAGTACATGAATACACACATTTTAAGAGCAAGAAGCGTACCTTCATCTATGGTTGAAAGCATCTTTGGATTTAGAGAAAGGAAAACAGCGACCAAACTCTAGAATCTGAGGTGTTTCACAGTTATTTACAAATACAAGAGTTTCAATGGCATTTGCCTAACGACTCGACACTAATGGCGAGAAAGAAGCGAGACGAAGGAGATGAGAATGCCCCATTATGCCCTTGTTTGGATAGGATTCCCTGCATAAGGAGTATAATTCTTTTGGTACACCCTTTTTAATTTAGACCATTGATATAATGATCCAAGGGTTATAAATGTGGTTCTGCAGTTAGGTGATTTAATTTGGTTCTGTATTGAACCTATCTATATATATATATATATATATATATATATATATAATTATTAATTTATTATATATGAAAACCCGTTTTCTCTCCTTTGTGCATTCTTGTTGTCATACGGCTTTTTGGACGCCACGTATTTAGGCTCTAAACGACACCATGGCGTTTCAATTGGATCACGTCTCTTCAAATTACCCATTACATATGGCGGTCCCCTTTACCGACTTTGTTTGTCTAATGGGTGATTCCGCAGGTCTTATCTTTCTTGGTCGCGTATTCTGTTCATCGTAAGGTTCTTTGCCCGCCATGTTATCACCTGCTAAACGTCGCTTCCCAAATTCAAACCGTTCCACCCCTTCAACGTAAGAAAAACCAAATCTTCTCCTGGAGTTGCACTTAAAAAAATCCTTCGATCCATCATTCTACGTTGATTCTACGATTTTCTCGTACTATTCTTCTCGTTCTCTCGGAAAAGACTCCCGATCATATCATCCATTGCATTCTCTCCCAGAAGACCCCGATCAAATACACCAAAAGATCGTGATTGTCAGCCACATAAGTCACGTATTCATCTTTTCTCAATGGGATTCATTTAACTTTCTTGGATGTTCAACAGAGGTTAGACTGCCTTTTTTTAAAAAAGATCGTGATTGGCGCTATTTGGTGTTTATTTTGCTGATTAGTATAAAAGATTTGAAATTAGTTTTGTTACGGTTAGTTTGAATGTTTAAAAGAGATGAGTTATCATTAATAAATGTTCATAATTATTAACATTAATTCATCTTTCTCTCCCTAGAAGAACGACGGTTAGTTTGAATGTTGAAAATAAATCAATATCATCAATAAATGTTCAGAATTCTTAACATCAATTCCTCTTTCTCTCCCTAGAAAAACGACAGGTACATGATCGATAATGCCTTCGGCGACACCCTAATCATCACCGGCCAAAAATTAGTGGCGTCGTCCAGATAACCATCCATTCTTTTCCACATGGATTCATCCAATTACCTTGCACTCTCATCTCCAAAGTTGATGTTGATCTTTTTCTCAATTGTTTCAATCCCCATAACAGGTAAAATTATTGGTGTTTCAATCCCTATTATGATATTTTACTTTGGAAAAGCTAATTCGGCATCAAATATCTTTGTATTCGGATGATCTTGTTGTTACCGGGTAGATTTTATAAAGTACTTACGACTGGAAAAAATGAAAGGTAGGATTTGTCTATGTTTCTACATCTCCGTATTGTATTTTGACTTGCATAAAGTTGTGAACACTAATTAGACAAATGATAATGCATTTTCTTGCTTGTTTTCCAGGTATTATACACAAAGATTCAATAGATTAGCATGTAGTTTCCAGGTGCTGCAGCCACAAACTCCCTTTTTGAGTCAGGTGGTTGGCAATTGCATTTATACATATGACAGTTACTTTGTAAGATCACAAGTCTGCATTCTTTACCATTTAGGAAAAGTGCGAGAAATAGCAATGTACTTTATATTTTTTACTATTACAGCATGTACTTTTTCTGATTGCACCACCTAACTTACAAATTGATTCTTATAAGCGCATTATACTTTAGAAAAGTTATTCATTACAGCAATGGGCAGTAGAACAGAGCTGAAACATAAGGGTTGCTTATTTTTCTGTTTTTGAATACTATTTCCTGGAACATCTTAACTTATATTATTCTTCTAATTATCTAGGTGCGAGACTGGGAATTGGTAAATGATGGTGAATAAATCACTTGTGCATGTTGCGTTATTATTTACAAGTAAGCAAAAGTTTTGTATATCTTTGTATTGCTTCTTAACGACTGCTTCCAATTGCCATATTTATACTTGTGAGTGATTTACATAAGTGGTCCTTGGGCTATTCTTACAACCACTTTTCATCATTGAACAAATAATTTTGCAATGGCTGTACCTAAACAAAAAGCCACTTAACAAAACCATTAGTCACTTTTATCTCCATTACCCTTCGTTAGATGAAGTAGTCATATGTAATTTATACAACGATTATTAGGGGTATAATAGTTAAAG
The DNA here is from genome assembly GCA_023525715.1 of Cichorium intybus. Lineage (NCBI taxonomy): Eukaryota > Viridiplantae > Streptophyta > Magnoliopsida > Asterales > Asteraceae > Cichorium > Cichorium intybus. The sequence continues at coordinate 19,533,179 of CM042012.1, forward strand.
TACCAATATTCATCAAATGAACATAAAAGAGAATCTACCAATATTGTGTGGGTGTGGGTTCCATTCGGGGTTTGAACGTAATAATTTTGGGTGTGGTCTGTTTCGTGTTTTCTTGGTGGGTACCCTTGGCTTTATTACCGGCAGTAGATGGTTATAGAAGAGGTAATTTAATGTGCTATCATGTAAAGTTAGTGGGATGTGGCCTAATGTTGTTATCTCATAATTTAATTAATATGTATGAAGCTTTTGTTTTTTTTTTCTTTATTACGTGTTTTCTCAACAGGTAATTTAATGTGCTATCATGTAAATCTCATTATTTTTTTTCGATACTTGTTTTTAAATTTCATTTTTGTATTGTATTCGTGTGCCAGTTTTATAAATGAAATTACACAACATTTTTAGCTAAATCATTTCTCAATTGTGTGGTTTAAAATTAGATCGTGCGATCTCAACAAGAAATCCTTCTATTATGTTGGACGGACTTGAGTGGTTTTTTATTTAATTAATAGACTTAATATATAACTTGATCGTGTAAGGTAAATACCCATATTTCTTTTTAACTTAATTTAGAAAGAGTGACGCCATTATAATATCAATGTTAACTTCATGAAAGATGTTGTATTGACACACCTACCAATTATAGTAGTGTGTGTTTACTTTTTTGTTCTTATTAAGACATTGTATTTTTAAAAATCTATCAAATTTTAACATTCTACCTTTGTTTTTCGTACAACCAAGTAACCCGTTGTGGGTGGTGCTGAGCACGACCCTTAAAATGTACCTAGTATATATATATATATATATATATATATATATATATATATATATATATATATATATATATATATATATATATATATATATATATATATATATATATATATATATAGACACACACACAAATGTTTGTGTTAATATTTTAGGCATAAGACTTGCAAGTGCAAATGAAAAGATTGAAGAATGAATGGGAAAGAGTTGGAAGCCCGTATATCTAGGGAAAAGGAAGCGGATTTAAAATAATGACAAATGATGCTACAAACGCAAGCCAAACTTCAAGCATAAGTGCTTGAACTTATGAAGCGATTTGGTTACACACCATGCAATCCACCTTATTCGTCCTGGCTTATTATGTTAATTTGTTGTTTTAGACACTCACTACTAGAAAAATAGTCTTTAATGACACATGAACTGCGACACACAAAAATGCATGTCATAAAAATATGCCATCCCTGTGATTTAGGACATGCATTGTGTGTCATAAAATACTGTCATCTTTAAAAAAATTCTACGACATACAAAAATGTATGTCGTGAATTAACGTCAAATATGAAAAAAATGTATGCGGGTAAGAGGGAATTCCCAAAAAAATTCAAAGATAGGTCCTTAGGAAAATGACACAAAAGCCCTTAAGTTTGCATAAAATGTACGATTTTACCCTTTTGGCCTTTTTGTGTTCATTAAAGCCGGAACTTTGTAAAAAAAGTTCGTTTTTACCCTTGAAAGCTGCTATAGCAGGTGTCCAGGTTACCATCAATTGAATTTTGTATAAAGGCCCTTAAAATTTCAATATTTTTTACGTAACTAAAACGACTGAATCGACCCAACGGTTCTGACTCGGACCCGACTCGGCTGGCTCACTGGAGGTTAACTCGGTCGCAGATCGGAGAAGGTAGTGGGTGCGGTTTGTACCGGAGGTTAACTGGAGGCTAGAACCGATGTCAGAAAGTCGAGGACCGTCAGATTAAGTGCAGAAATCGGCATTTACAGGTCGGAGATGGTTTTGCTCGGTGGGTTCGGTTGGGAAAGGGGAATGGGAGAGCAGCGGGGGCGAGAGGAGAGGGATGGAAGATGATTGCAGTTCGAATGTGGAGGTGGTTGTTTGGCTGGTGTGATGTGGGGCTAGCAGGGGAGACGAGCAGGTGGACGCCGATGGCATGCTGATTCGAAGAGTTTGGCTAAGGATCGATCGGGAAAAGGAAGAAGCTGATGGTGGTGTGCGGTAGCTCGAAGGTTAGCGACAGGCGGGGGAAAGGAAGGTAGCAGGGATCGGCGATTGCAGCAGAAGGCGGACGGCCGTGGTGGCGCGAAGGTTGACCGGAGAAGAGAAAGAGTGGAGGCGGAGGTGCAGTTCGCGTGAGGGAGAGAGGAAGAAAGAGTAAAGAACCGGGTTAGGATGGTATACAAAATTGAATTTAAGGGCTTTTATACAAAATTCAATTGATGGTAACCTGGAAACCTGCTATAGTAGGTTTCAAGGGTAAAAACGAACTTTTTTTTACAAAGTTCCAGCTTTAATGAGCACAAAAAGTCCAAAAAGGTAAAACCGTACATTTTATGTAAACTTAAGGGATTTTGTGTCATTTTCTCATAGTTCCTCCCTCCCAATTAATCCATTCCCCCGAATATTTCGCCGATGGTACATTGGTTTACCTTATACGAGCCAACCACAGTTGCAAATTTTTGGTGTCCATAGTACTAGAAAGCAGCTTGCTGATGATGTGGAATTTCAGAAGGAAATATTTTTTAATTTCATGTTACTAGTTTTTTGAGTTTATTTTTACCGGTTTAAGTTTTACAGCTAGTCTTTCGCACTGTTGGGTATTCCTGGGCAGATATAAGAAATCTTGTCAATGAAGTTGGAATAATGGCTGTAAGGATTCTTTCATCTTATAAAGTTATAGTATTGTTCAATAGCAGTAGTTTTAACCTTTAAATGAATTAAATATATTTGCAGGTGAGAAAAGGGCACACAAAAATCTTCCAGCAAGACATTGTTGATGTATTAGAGAAGCAGCTGCTTAACAACTTGAGGGAATGGGTGTGCTTCTGACAGAAGAAGAACAACATAAATGTGAAGAAAGAGTGTGTAATATTGTTCTTCAAGTTTGAAAAATTCTTGGTAATTTAGTCATTAATTAATCATTTTTTAATTTGATAGGTGTCTATTGAAAATAAGAGGCTCTTGGCAGTACATGAAGTTGGTCATATCTTATTGACACATCTATTTCCTCGATTTGATTGGCATGCATTTTCCCATGTAACTGTTACATGGTGGTAAGGTATGTGAGCAAATGTTTTATCCTTTATATAAGCTACTCCAAATATGGTGGCCACTCTACTTAAAATTGCAAGAGTATTTGTTACTATAATTCTAAATATTGTTGTTTTCAGAGATACCTCGTATGACATTTTACCATGAAAAATCAACCCATCATAGCATTGTACTTATTGTTTGTTTCTGATTAGGATTTTAATATAATTGAAAAATATAATGAATTATAGCATTATAAAATTAGAAAACATTACTATAATGAGTTATTCAGTTTCTCATTGTACTTACAGTTTTTACCAAATTATTCATGACTTGGTGTTTTTTTACCAAACTATTCATGACCCGTTTCTAGTAGAAGGGTTGTTTGCAATATTAAATAAAAAAACTAAAATGATAGTTTTTTAACAAATTATTCATTATAGTATCACACTTTCGATGTTTTTCAATTTCAATATTGTACTTTATAAAATTTCCCTATTAAGGCATTGTACTTACAAAATCTACGTTTTATATTCATGTTTTAATTGTAGGTTAAATATGAACGTGTGCTAGAGGACATGCACAAGGAGATGTATGTTGCAATGCAACCACAACTATGTGAACAAAAGAATATGTCTTTCTCAAAATCAAATATCATTTTCTAAGTTTGGTAGTCGAATATTATTCTATGGTATCTGGAAAATGAGTGATAGTTTGTATTTGAATATACTTATGCATTGACTTTGAAATTTTTCTTAGCATTTGACATATGACTGATATATTTGATGACTTTGATATGGTTCTTATATTCGTTTGTATTAATATTAGACATTGTGTGTCATAAATGTATGTCATAAATGTGTGTTGTAAATGTATGTTGAAAATGTATGTCGTAAAATGTGTAAAATGTGTGTCGTAAATGTATGTCATAAACGTGTGTCGTAAATGTATGTCGTAAACGTATGTCGTAAATGTGTCATGAATTTATGACACACAAATGTGTGTCATCTTTCATTTATGACTAGGGCTTCAATGACACACATTTGTGAGTCATCTGTATCCTTTAATGACACGCAATATGTCATCATTCATCTGTATCTTTTAATGCGTGTCATTAAAGACCTTTTTTCTAGTAGTGACTTGTTGAACTCATATGTTTGTTATATTAGTGGTGTAGACTTTCTTAAGGTTAGGTCGATTTAGTGTATGGAATATGTATTGGATAATTTTTTGATGTATGCTTATTATCTATGGGGTTAAAGTTGTAAAAAAATGATTTGTTTTTTTATTATATTGTATTTTTATTTTTATTTTTGATACTCTCATTCTTTCGATAATCTGTGGGAAATATTACTAAGGCTGAGCGGTGTGGTGCCGGAGGCACCCACCTCCACATCAGCCGTTTCCCCCAAAACCGAATTCACCGCCGACAAGAGAAGTGAGAGGTGTGGTGCCGGCGATAGTTGGCGGCAAGGGAGAAAAGAGAGCGAGTTTAATGAGAGGGAGAAGAGAGACAGACGGAGGAGAGAGACAGCGGCAAAGGTATGCCGCTCACCCTTGCCGCCCATTCCTTGCCGCACCCAAGGCCCGGTGTTTGCCGCCGGAAAAGGCAGCCACGTAAGATGCCGCCGGTGCTTTTGGTGCCAATTCCGCTCAGCCTAATGGAATACATGGTAATCCGTCAGAAATGACAAAAACTGACACTAATGGAATCTGACAATAATATGCCTGAAATAAGGTCTCTTGGTAATCCTTTAGAGATATCACAAAACCTTTATGTTGGAACTCAGTGGCCGGGTAATTACCGTCAGAGTTTTAAAGTTGGTAAATGTGACAACATCCGTCTAAAAGCCGTACCAATTACGGAATTACCATGAGGTCTTTCACCCACAAATTTTTTTCGGTAGGAAATCTTTCGGTAAATGATGTTTCCGACGAAATATTGATGGAAATTGACGTTATTGATTACCCTATTTTCTAGTAGTGATATAAGGCGTTGTAGGTTTCTTATGGAAACTAAGATTTTAGGAGGTTTTCTATGATACTATGTTAGAAAAGTTACAAAGGGTATAACGAGCTAATAAGTAGAAGGGCCCACAGTAGGTCTAACTGTGCATGGTAATACGCTAAGAATTTGGTTCAACTATACCTTCCTTACTTCCATTTTTCACGGACAAAAGGAGCCAAGTCGTGGATATATTAAGCTGCAGGCAGTTATTTTGTCTGTTGTTCCCTTGTTTTGGGCAACTTAGACGACCATCAAATTTAACATGTAACAAGAAAAATACGGATCATAGTTAATCTCACTAATATCTTACAGCTCAGTTTCTAGCGGCCAATGGGTAAAACGGGAAATCTTGAACTCTCACATGGTTAGAATTTGCTAAAATAAGTCATGGTCTTATGTACAGATATCCTAATTACATGTTATATATATATCCGGTAAATTAACAAAAACATGCAATAACTTATATATAGGAGAAAATCTGTGTTTGTACATATCCAGCTGTATCATTTATCAACATGCAATAGATACTGGAGACCAAACATTTATTTCATCATACCAACTCGTGGACTTATAAAATCTTGAAGCTCATTGTTATTATTATGATCGAATGAGTAATTATTCAAAATCAAATTTCTTTTTTAAATTGTTTCGAGCTAAATCAAAGGTAAAGTGTTATACTGTATCATGCTTGGCACTCAGAGCCACCCAATACTTCACTAGAAAAAACCCAGCAGCATGTCCCACCACCACAAAAATAAAAATACCAAGATTGTACGACATCACTGACAACATTACAATATATGCAAGAGCCATACGGAGTCCATAAACAGAAGCCTGAGTCAACCCACCAACGATCGGACTTGCTCCAGTCTTGATGGTTGGGAAGACGGAAAAAAACTCAATTGCAACCGCCAGGACAAAGACAAAAGCTAAAGCCAAAATATACATGCCTAACTTGCCATTTGGCCAAGCGTTGAACAGCATTACTACATCTTTGCCCCAGAAGAAGGTCATGTGCATCATGGACATGTGATTCATGGTGGCATTAGCCGGCATCGGCATCGGCATGTCTTGAGACATTTTGTTCAAGGGGGAAGTGGGAGAGACCTTCTCGTTTTGTGGTTCTTGCGGATGGTGCTTTGTGGGCATCATGTCGCTTTTATGGAGGGAGAACCAAAGGGATTGACATTGGAAATCACTAGCAAGAATTTCGTATTAAACAAAGTGCCGGCATGAATAATGCATTTGATATATATATATATATATATATATATATATATATATATATATATATATATATATATATATATATATATATATATATATATATATATATATATATATATATATATATATATATATATATATATATATATATACTAGGTTATAAGCCCGTATTAAATACGGGTTGACATCTTAAAATTTTTTGCGTAAAAAATAAATTTACTTTGATTTTTCTTATTTTCATATCACCTTGTATAAATTTTTCCATAATATGACAATGTACTTTAACTTTTACTTCGGTTAATAGTAATCTCTTTTGGTATTAAATGTCAAATAACAATGCATTTTGGTTTTATTCATCTTTCAATCTTATGGCTGCGAATAATATCATCCAGAGAAAAGTTGTCAACCCGTGTTTAACACCGGCTAATAACCTAGTAATTAAAATAAACAAATACAAACATGAAAAAATATAAACTGAAAGCCAGAAGTTTTTGACAAACATGGATTATAATAGTGTACTTCACATTGGTTTCTACCCTATCCATACCTTTTCACCCTAGAAGAAATGTTTCTATGTTGGTTAGACCTAAAAATGTTGTACAATACTATAGAAAAGTTGTACAAAAGGACAATGCAATATTTGAAAAGAAAACATACAACCTTGCAATGCATAGGTACCTGGGTAAACAAAAACGAAAAATAATCATGACTTTTGAATATTGTCATTGTGGGTTGAAGTCGATTCAAGATTGCAGATTTCTTGATGGATGTATATGCTAAGTGCATTGCACATTTACACCACCCTAACTACGAAAATTGAGCTTCAAAGTTACTTTGTTAGAAAAATAGATCAATTTTTCTTCATAATGATAACAAATGTATTAATAGTTAAAACTATTTATCTTCTTCCATGTGATATTTCTACCTAGAGGTAAGTTGTGACACCCCATTTCTACTGTTTGTAAATACTATGGTTTTTCATAAAATTTCATAAATACAAAAAATACGGTTTATCAAAAACCGACAATTTACATGTTTGAAAACAATGGGTGTACAAATCCATATCAAAACTAATCATAGTAAGCAAGAAAGGATTAAACCTTGAGTCCAAGACGGGAGCTAACTCGGCTCCACTCCAGCTAAACTTCTGCCAAATAAACTTTAGCTTTTAACCTGGAATACATAGCAAAAACATAAAATACGTAAGACAATAATGTCTCGTGAGTTACATGAGTTTTAGACTCAAACCTTTAACTTCTTTTCCAACTTTTATAAAACTTATAACATAAAACATCTTTCCAAGTTTTATAATAATATCATACCATAGCTCATTGCTTTTCAAAATCATTAAATATCATGCCTTGCAAAAATATCTTCTTTCAAAACTTTATAATATCAACATACTATAACTTTTTCCTTCTCAAAAATCATTTTATGACATACTTTACAAAAATAACATCTTTCTTACTTTCTTTGACTGGTTTTATAAGCTTGCTGAATTTTTATACTTAGGGCTTTAATCACTATAAGTGATACCCCAAGTCTCTATGGCTAGAAAGAACGGATCAATCCTCACCATAGAAGTGCTGAGGCGATCTACTTCGCGATGGGGCTTGCCCCCAGTAGACCCCTTACCTAACCCGGGTAGGTTGGAACATAGTTCCCTTACTAACGCTGCTTGCTACAATTACCAGTCATACAAAATACTTGCTGCTTGCTTAAACATTTCTCATATACATAACTTGTGGCTAGGTGCCAAACTACAACATTTTATGTCTTTATGGCTAGATGCCAAATATAGCTTTCGTCACATAATTTTCATATGTTTAAAACATATTTTTCTAACATGCTAAGCTTTATGCCAAACATACTTTCCAACATCTTATGGCTATATGCCTTTTCATACTTGAAAACATATACAATTTGTAACCAAAACATACTTCTTAAACATATTGTGGCTATATGCCTATCCATACTTCCAAACATGTATAACTTGTATTCAAAATATACTTTCACATAATTGGTTCATAGACCAGAACATACTTTCAAATATAGTATTGTACTTTCACAAACAAGTTAGAAATATACTCTTGCATATAATTTCACATATAGAAATTCTATAAGAAATCTTGAGAATACTTACTTGCCATGTACCCTAGAATGGGTAAAAATACTGCATGTACTCACCTGATGTGTTGCTAGGAGACTGACTACACGTTCTTTGTATTTATACTCTTTTGATCCATTAGTCACTTGACATGGACCTATATTTAACATGTTATACATTAACATTAATGCTAACTGATTCTATAACTCATTAGAGTCCTTATAATACTATCTTGGGTCATAACAAGTCTATAACTTTTAAATGACCAACTTTAGTTAAGTTGTATTTTATACGTATTTTGCTACAGTACCCTCGGGGGGTCGTATTTCGATTCCGACAATTTTTCATGAAGTTTCATAACATACTAGACCTATGTTTAAAATTTGAGGTCAAACGGACAAGTATTGAAGAAAATCTCAAAAACTAAAATCACTTGGCAGAGAACATTGAGACTAAACTGCATTTTTACTCTGCCGCTAGGCGCACCGCGCCCAGGTAAGGGGCGCACCGCGCCAGCTGAACAGCAGCCCAGAATTTTCCATTTTTATGCTACAAATTTCCGTTTTCCCTTATTAAGCCCTTAATTCACGTCTTAATCAATAAGGTTTGTTCGAAAATCAAAACCATTCATTTTTTTCAGTTTTTAAACCATTGAAATCATAGATTTAAATCATTTTTTTCCAAACATTCCCGTTTTTGCAATTTTGATTCAAAAACCGAAATTGTTCAAGATTGACCACTTCTACTGATTTATTTTAACAATTACCACATATGGGACTTATTAAAACCCCTTAGAATTAATTTGATCATGTGAAATTGATTTCTAAGGCTTTTGAACAAACTTCCAATTTTTCAACAATAGCAACATACTTTGATGATTTTAAGATATGTTCTTACTACTTGACTTAATACTTATAGAATCATTCCATGATGAAAACCTTCAGTTTACCTCAAGTTTTAACCCATGGAATCATTCAAATCCTTAACAAATCTTAGAAATCCCGTTTTTGACATTTTTGGTCCAAAAATTGAAATTTCTTGAAATTATCTCTTACAATTGATTCATTACATCTTTTATAGTTTATTGAACTTCATAAAATCATTAAAACTATCTTTGATCACAAGGACCCGTGAGCTAGGGTTCTTGAGCCAAAAATTCATTTTCTTGATTCTTAACACTTTCAATGGTTATATTAAGTTGAGATAGTGATCAAGACACAAGTTGAGGCTAGGAATCATAGGATAATCCTCCTCTAGCCACTGAATTTTCGAAGCTACAGTAGCATACTCACAGAAAATGGGTTAAACAACCCTAAAAACAAGTTTACTAACCTTAAAAGGCTTGGAATTCTTCAATTCCAAGTGGGTTTCTTCCAATTCCTCATGACCTTCAAGAACCGATCACTGAAACTCTCTCTGGCTCTCTCACGATTTCTCTAGACTTCTGAACATTAAGGAGATATTTTCTCCTTTAATTACCTAGCTATTTTACACTTTGGTCCTTCAAGTTCCATTTTTCCCAAAATGTCACAAGAACTTCATTTGATAACATTATAAGTTTATTTTCTTTCATTTTTACCCCAAACACTAATATATTTTATACTCAAGTCCAAAACATGGCAAAAAACTAATTTGCCCTCTAGTTTCAAGAAATGGCACTTTGGCCCTTCTTGTTCAATTCTTTTACAAAAACTGTCCCAAATCTCAAAATTCTTCTTTTTAAGTTTATATCATTACATATTATCCCCAAAATCATATTTTTATTACTTAAAAGTCATTTTGATGTCAAATGACCATTTTACCCTTTTTCACCAATTTTCTCCAAACTCTTGGAAATTTTCTATATTTCCCGTTACATGATTTTTAAAACTTTCAAAGCATTATTTTGAATATAAATTCCAGATTTTTGGGTTGTTACATAAGTGACTTCATACCCGCATTTCATGGAAACATTTTCCTTTCGGTTAAAAGCTAACGCCATTTCAAAGGACAACATCCCAATAAGAAAAAAGTGCAAGTACAAAGCTATAAAAGTACAATGTCTTAATGAGAAAAAAAGTTTGATAGTAAAATCCTTTAATAAAATAAACTGGAAGTAGTATGCTATCATACATATTTAAATGAAAGTATGTTGCTAGTTCTTGTAGCTAACGTGTGAAAAGAATGTTGCCGAATGCAAGAATTAGGACGCCATTTTAAATAGGGTCCAACTTTGTCGACTTTTCCATCCATCGTCCCTAAAAGGTAACATTTAGGCACTCTTTTTCTTTTAGTCCATGGGCATATCATAAGTATTATAATAATAAATAATAAATAAACATAATGTTTAATAAGGTGTATAAATAAAAGATAAAATAGAAAGTTATAATACTTTTAGAACAACAAACACACAAAATGCTAATTAATTTTGATAACCAGACTTACCATCTTCATTAGGAGAATCATAGCTTGCTCTAACTTTGCTTATTGTATTTGAACCACATCAATCATTGAATCGATCTTCTTCTTAAGTAACCTTGTCATAATGACATCCCCCTTGTACTACTTCAAAAACTATTTCAAATTCCCTTGTACTAACCCAAATAGTTGCAATGAACAATGATTCGAAGCAATTTCAGGGGATGAATAGATAGTATACCGCTGTAGGAACGATGCAATAAAAACTGGATACGAAGATGTACATATAAAGACAGAAACGATTAAACAATACCAATTGATAAAATTGAGTCACATAAATTACGGATCAATTGATTGGCTTCTTCCAAAAATTGAATTGAAATTCCATATGAACTTGCAGGATGGATACTTCCCAAAATTTAGCAACGTAATTGAAGTATTAGCCAAGATTACGGAACTCAAAAAACGTTTCAGAAAAAGGATGGGATATGGGTGGGAAAATAAGGATACGGGATGCTCAGAGGGTGCCACGTGGCATCGAAATTACTTACTCTTTTATTAGAAGAGTAAGATTTTATTTTTTTTGTTAGGTTTTGAGCATGATATTCCAATTCTAAAAATTTTGATTTTAAAAAGAAATCAATGTCAATATAAATAACCAAAAGTATAAAATTTCTCTAATTTTTGTTATAAAATACATTCAATTTTAATTTATATTTTCTCATAGTTACAAAGTTTCTTTCTTCTCATTTAGTTATTACGACAATGGTAATTTCATTTTTAACAAATTCTTACTCTCGATTCGATACCCTTATTTGTTTTCTTGGAATCATGCAAGCTAATTCGTAGAAATATTGACTAATTTTCAAACTTTACACATTATGATTGAACTCGATTTGTCTTTTGGTGCACAAGTAAACAATATTGCCACATCTTTATACCAAAAAAGACTTAAACGTACAAAAGACAACAAATTACATAAACTACATAGTTGACATCTAGTATCCCAAGACTTAATTCATAAAAGACAACTAAATTACATATATTACATATTTGACATGTATTTACGCCACTTTAATGAAATATTAAAAAAGAAACATGTAACAGCAGCATATATTGTGCAATTTTTGACAGGATAGTATTATGTAAGTCATTGTTACTGTGTGTAGTCTGGAATTGTAAATAAGCCTTTTAAAGCGTTGTACTTTATGGGAGTTTTATGTACTTTTAGATAACTATTACATGGGCATAGAGGGTTTGCTGCCACAGCCTACAAGGACAAATTGGCAGAAATTGAGAACTGTTGTTATTCAATCTTTAATTATCATATTTGATGGAAAATACAAAACATAAATATATTATAGCATTCACCAACACTCAAAGAAATAATTAGAATTCTTTCGATCTCATCCACATTTGCTGTTACTATTGGGAAAATAATGAAAGTACATGTCAAAAAACAGCTCACATAATTATCACTACCAACTTGTATTTTCATTCCTTTTCTGTATAATTATTTATAAATGATATTACTGTTATTATTTTCATCAATATCCCTACCTATTATTTCTATAAATAGCTCAGATAATTATCACTGCCACTTAGTATTTTCTAAATATTTATCCACAAACGAAACATAAGACTATATATAATTGAATAAACAACAATTAACCCTTTTCATTCCATTTCACTTCTGTCTTTGGAGATAATGGATTTTTAATGAGGCTAATAATCAAGATATGTCAAAGGACTTCACAGTCCCTACTAATGACTTTCTGCATCGTCTAATTATTTGCACATAATAGCAACCTACTTATATCCCCATTTACCAATGAAAAGTTCCCATATTGAACCACCAAACATGGAATCTGCAATATATTCAATAAAATGAAAAAATAGAAATTTGTGCATCTCAATTTAAAAAGAATAGAGACCTGAATGGAGTTATTGGATCCTAGAGTACACGTAAATTGTCCTTAACCAATTTCTCAAACACCTGGTAGGCAAGGAAAAATTAACAATAATTTCTCAAAATCCATTTTGGGCAAAAGATGAATGTCTATGATTGCTAAGCCAATTTATCAAATACCTAATTCCATGAGATTCTAATAAAAGACAATGGAAGTTAAGAGTCGTTTAAGACTGAACAATCATGATAGAAATCCATAAACAACTCAAATCAAAACAATTAGAGCATGACAATCTAGAAATCAGATAACTTAATGATCAAATATATCAAAGACAAAATAGAATCATACCTGATTCCATATGAATCCCATACATGGTGTATTTGATTCTTTCATCTGATAAGTCAAATTCTAGCATACACCAAAAACAATAAATAGAATATTGAGTAAAACACTGGACTGGAAAGATATAATAGAATCATACTTTATGCTAGATAGAGGACAAGAAAAGAGAAAGGGGAATGTCTACGTTTCTTTTTATGTTACAGATTTGGAATGAAATTCAAAACTTGGAATCAATGATACGAAAGAGCTGACATACCCATACAAAGCGATTGGAAATCAGAGATCGGTAACATGAGTCCTTTGTTCTTCCCGTCTTCCACGATCAGAAGAAGATGAGGAGATACTTATTATGATCGTGGTTACGAAGAAGGAAGGGTATATCCTGATTTTTATGATATTCGTATGTAAAATTCATTCCTAATTTTATGGGAGAATATCGTGGGATTGAATGGTATGATTGCCTTGTTGCCTGGATTAGAAGGCTGTGATTGAAATCAATTGCAAAAAATCAGGAATCAAGAAAACGTATAACGTTATGGAGAGTGAAGAGTCGGTTATTCACAACCTGAATGTAAACAATAGAAATAATAAGTTTTAGGGCTTGTTCACATACCGTGACCATGGACAATTGGGCAATGGGGTGGTGGCACTGCAAAGATATGAAGAGGAAGGGAAACCATCGAACTCCATTTCAATTTAAAATCCTTGTGCCGGATAGATAAAATAGGAAATCAAATTTATAGCAGATTTCAAGAGATATGATTTGAAGATTACTTTGAAGAAGTTTGAATGAGAGCAGATTTCACGGGATAGCAGTTACATTTGCAAAAATGGCAAGAATTGATTATCGGTTTAGTGTATCGATAGAAGAGGGGTGAGCGGGAAAATAAGGCTGAGGATTGATAAGGATGTGCCACGTGGCAGTGCTAATAGTGATTTATTAGTATAGGAAGATATAGGGGAGGTTAAAATGAGAACAATTTTTAAACTGAGAACAAATCTGGACCACGTAATTTAAAAAAATGCCCCCATCAGGCCCCTCAACTAAACCACCGCCAAATCAAATCCACGATCAAAATCGTAACTACAAAATTCGCCCAAAATTACGTGATTTAACTTCACAGAAAGCTGCAATGGGGTGCACCCCTTTTTAGCCGCCATCGCATTCACCCTTGTTGAGTGTGAAGCCACTCTTGTGGTTTGTCAAAGTAGCTGCAGCAAAGCTTGAAGTTGGTGAAGTTTTTTTTCAAAGGAAGTTGGCAGCCTCTTTTGTTGAAGGCAAAACTTTCTTTTGTTCACATTGAAATATTACACACTCAAATGCATATATAAAGGATGCATTGGCTAGTTAGAAAATGCACCACACAACACCATGTAACACAGAGAGAGTGCAGAGTAGCACCAAGAAATAAAACTCCTAGTTACCCACCGTAGACGTAGGTCAGTTTTGGACCGAACCACGTTAAATTCTTGTGTTCTTAATTTGTGAGCTGAGTGTGTGAGTTTCGTGTTCGTATGCTAAGTGTCTCGATCCTAACAACCCTCTCGAACATGATCGTGTTATGCTCAAGGTTTTCAGCTTGAAACCTCGGAAGATTAAACAATAACAGATTACGTGAGCTTTTTCCTAAAATGGAGAATGAAGGGAAAATGTGAGTGGCGGCAGATTACGTGAGCTTTTTCCTAAGTCGGAAGATTTTTTTTATTAAGATATGGCGGCAGATTACGTGAGCTTTTTCCTAAGTCGGAAGATTTTTTTTATTAAGATACAACTCATTAATTTATGATTGGCGGTAGTGAAATAGCTCATGTATTGTAAGATACAATAACATATTTTTTTTATTAAGATATAACTCATTAATCGTAACTACACAATTCACCCTAAATTACGTGATTATCCACTTATTTTTTGTACTATGTCCTAAAATACATGAGCTTTTTCCTAAAATGGAGAATGAAGGGAAAATGTGATTATTTTCCAGTTCAAATTGCAATCTCACATGACGTTGTTTAATCCCTCTTTTCCTTTGTGCTACTATAAGATACAATAACATATTTATTTTATTAAGATACTATATTGAAGTTTGCTTGTGTGTGAATTCAACATAATTGAAGTTTGCTGGGATGTGAATTAAACATATATACGATATTAATTGCTTAATTTTGAGTATGCATGTAAGGTGTTCGATGAAATGCTTCAAAGAAAAATTAATAAGAAATTTATTTAAATCACATGTGAATAATTAAAACCTGTTAATCACATATGATTAAAACCTGTTAATCACATATGATTAAAATCGTTAGGGTTTTTTGTGTATATGTGTCTGATGTGTATCATGTCTAGGGTTTTTTTATGTGTTTATGCGTCTTGGATGGTATGCCAGTGCCTTGTCCGTCGTTTGGGATAACTCTTAAATTGCAAATTCATATGAATCATCAGTGTATACTGTTTGTTTCAACTCTAAACATAATTTTTTGAACCGGACTACATCAGGCTGACGAGGTTTTTTTCCTTTTGATTTGGATTTGAAATGTTACTGCGTCGTCAAAAGTTTTTGTTTTTTTTTGTTGAATTTCTATATCTAAGTGTGTATTTCTCTGGGAAATAAATATTTGGTCATTGAAAATTCAAGCTTTTGAGGGTTGTATATTTAGGTTCACTAGTTAATGTATCGAGTGAGCAATTCTTTCCTTAAGAAATCTCCCCTTTCCTTTCTATGCTTGTATATATGTGACCTTTCGGTAGGTGAATCTCTTTCTTACAATAATTGTAGGTTAGGTAGTTTAAGTTGGTAACTTTACCAATCTAGTAGGCGGTACTGGAAGGCAGAAAGGAAACACTCTTTTGACATTTGAGATGGTTACTCATGTTGATTATCTGTATTCAATCACATGTGATTAAACCTACTTATTCACATATGATTAAGCTATTCATATGTGATTAAAACATGTTATTCATATGAATAGCTTAATCATATGTGATTAACAATGTTTAATCACATGTGATTAAATACATATAATAAGAAAATTAGTAGTGACAAATGCAAATGATCAAATGATTATTGATTGTACTGTTATGAAGCTATTTGTTCAGCTATGGTACTTTAAATGGTCTTGGGAAAGTCATAAAATGAACAAAACAAGCAGCGCACTAAAGGTGTTCGATGAAATGCTTCAAAGAAAATTTAATAAGAAATTTATTTAAATCACATGTGAATAGTTTAATCATATGTGAATAACAATATTTAATCACATATGATTAAAACCTGTTAATCACATATGATTAAAACATGTTAATCACATCTAATTAGAACATGCTATTCACATGTGATATGTTTTTTCTTCAATCACATGTGATTAAACCTTGTTATTAAGCACTTAATCATATATGATTCTGAAATCTTTTTCACATGTGATATGTTTTTTCTTCAATCACATGTGATTAAACCTTGTTATTCACATATTCACATGTGATTAAAACATGTTATTTATATGCAAATATGTACATAATGATTTTTTATGTTTAAATAAATTTTCTTATTATATGTATTTAATCACACGTGATTAAACACTGTTGATCACATATGGAGACACACTTTATGCACCTAAGGTGTTTGACAAAATGGCTGAAAGAAAATTTCGTCCAAATCCCGCCTATCAGTGGTCCTTGCTCTCATTCCGACCTCAAAATACGCCACCAAACTCAAAAACCAGTCTCACACCCCTATTCTTTGTCATGTCGAAGTCCAAGGAGCTGCAGGCTTGTTTAGGTACCATTAAGTGCTTAATCATATATGATTCTAAAATATTGTTTACATGTGATATGTTTTTTGTTCAATCACATGTGATTAAACCTTGTTCTTAAGCGCTTAATCATATATAATTTTGAAATCTTGTTCACATGTGATATGTTTTTTCTTCAATCACATGTGATTAAACCTTGTTATCCACCTATTCACATGTGATTAAAACATGTTATTTATATGCAAATATGTACATAATGATTTTTTTATGTTTAAATAAAATTTATTATTATATGTATTTAATCACATGTGATTAAACATTGTTGATAATATATGATTAAGCTATTCACATGTGATAAAACTCTATTATTCACATGTGATTATAACCTTGTTATTCACATATAATTAATTTATTCACATGTTATTCATATGTAAATCTGTACATAACAAATTTTTTATTTTTAAATAAATTTTCCTATCATATGTATTTAATCACATGCGATTAAACATTGTTATTCACATATGATTGAACTATTCACATGTGATTAAACGTTATTATTCATAGCTGATTAAAAGTCTATCATTTATTTGTGAATATGCACATGTGAATGGTGGGGTGGGGTGGATCGGGAGTGAGTGGTAAAAAATTAAAAAAAAAATTAATGGGCGGGGTGATGGTAAGGTAGGGGTGGGGGTGGTAGGGGTAAGGTAGGGTGGGGTGGGTTAGGGTGGGGTGGATCGGGAGTGAGTGGTAAAAAATTAAAAAAAAAATTGGTAGACGGGGTGATGGTACAGTAGGGATGGGGTAGTAGGGGTAGAGTACGGGGGGTGTGGTGGGTAAGTTGGGTGGGTGCTGGTTGGTAGAGTGGAGCGGGAGTGAGTGAAAAAAAATAGGTGGGGGTGGGTAAGGTAGGGTGTTACTAGTGGGTTGGGTGGAGCGGGAGTTGATGGTAAAAAAATTAATTTTTTGTGGTGAGGCAGGGTAGGTGGGTAAGGTGGGTGGGTGGGTAGGGTAGGTGCTGGTGAGTGGGTGGAGCGAGATTGGGTGGTACAAAAAATTAAATTTTTTTGGTGGGTGGGATAGGGTAGGGTGACATGGGGTAGGTAGGGTAGGGTGGCTGTTGGAGGGTGGGGTGGAGCAGGAGTGGGTGGTAAAATATTAAAAAAAAATTTTTTTTTGGTGGACGGGGTAGGGTACGGTGGGGTGGGGTGGGGTGGGGTGGGTAGGTAGGGTGGGTGCTGGTGGGAGGAGTGGAGCGGGAGTGTGAAAAAAAATTAAAAAAAATTGGTGGGGGGTGGGGTAGGGTAAGGTGGGGTGGGTCGGTGCTGGAGGGTGGGGTGGAGCGGGATGGTAAAAAATAAATTTTTTTGTTGGCGGGGTATGGTATGGTAGGGTGGGAAGGGGTGGGGTGGGTAGGGTAGGGTGGGTGTGATGGAGCGGAATTGGGTGGTAAAAAAATAAAAAAAATTTTGGTTGGCGGGGAGGGTGTTGTAGGGTAGGGTGGGTGCTGGTGGATAGGGTGGAGCGGGAGTGGGTAGTAAAAAATAAAATTTTTTTGGTGGGCCTGGGGGTGGGTGGGTAGGGTAGGGTGGGTGAGGTTGAGCGGGAGTGGGTGCTGGTGGGTGGGCTGGAGCGAGAGTGGGTGGTAAAAAAATTAATTTTTTTTGGTGGGCGGGGTAAGTGTAGGGTGGGTAGGTGGGTAGGTTAGGTGGGTGCTGGTGGATGGGGTGGAGCAGGAGTGGGTGGTAAAAAAAATTAAAATTTTTTATTTTGGTGTGGGTGAGGGAGAGGGTCGGGTATGGTAGGGTGAGCCGTTAATGTAGGGTGGGTGTTGGTGGATGTGGTGGATCGGGAGTGGGTAGTAAAAAAAATTTTAAAATTATTTTTTGGTGGACGGGGGTGGGGTTGTAGGGTAGGGTGGGTGCTGGTGGGTGGGGTAGAACGGGAGTGGGTGGTAAAAAAAAATTTTTTTTTGTGGGCTGGGGGTGGGTGGGGGTGGGGCAGGGTAGGGTGGTGGTGGGTGAGGTTGAGCCGTAATTGGTGGGGTAAGATGGGTTGGCGGTGGATAGGGGAGGTGGTGGAGGCGTAGAAGTTTGGTGGTGGTTGTGGTGGAATTAGGCGGATGGGGCCTATTATTAAAATGTGTGGCTTATATTTGATCTCACGTTCTCAATTTCAATAATTATTGAAATTGTTCTCATTTGAACCTTTATATGTATATATATATATATATATATATATATATATATATATATATATATATATATATATATATATATATATATATATATATATATATATATATATATATATATATATATATATATATATATATATATATACTAGGTTATAAGCCCGTGTTAAACACGGGTTGAAAACTTAAATTTTTTTGCGTGATTTATGGGGAGATTCAAATCAAAATCGTGATTTAGGGAGAATACCATCGAAGATGTTGATTTCTTGGAATAACCTGTAACCGATGAATCCGTAATTCAAGCTATTTTATCAAATACATTGACAAACATCGATTATCAACATTTATGAGTATAAAAAAAGGAAGGAAAGAGCGAGAATCATTATGTATAATGTATTGCACACTTTGAATAAAATAAAACAAATAAATACTATTGTGTAATGAACAAATATTTTTTTACGAAAAGTTTGAAAATAATATATAAGAGACATCAGGAATAAGAATGTTATATATATAATGATTATATCCATATTATTGAATATTATTCAAAATATTGTAAAACTTATAAATATCTATGAAATAAGTATCTTCGCTTTCTCGTGACTGTTACTTTTATAATTAGGCATTCTTCTGATTTCATATGACCATATGGCCGGTTGAATATCCACAAAATTTGGCAATGACAATTAATTTGGCAATGACAATTAATTTTTTATTTTAAAATATCTTAAACTTGTTAATTGTTTGAAATTTTTTAAAGTTGACAATTAAAATACCGTAGATAAATAACTCGTGTACTATACAATTAACTAATTAAAATACCATAAATAAATAACAAAAACATAATCAATAATCACAAATTTGCAAACACTTTTATGTATATAGCAACGGATGTTTTGTTGATAAATGCACCATCGTTATCTATAATTATGTACAATATTATATTAGATTTTGCACACTTTACAATTTCTTTATGATTTTTTTCGTAAAAAACGAACTTATAATAAAATCAATTTATAAAAACAAAAATTTACATATTCTTTTACAACCTTTACAACGAATAAAAATGAATATATAAAAGATTTAGAAAACAAATTTGCAAAACAAATATTTTTTTTATCTAATTTGTTTTTTTTATAAAAACAAATCTTCGTACTTACCAAATCATTGTCAAAAGGAATGTATGCCATCATTATTTTAGGCGATAAAACTTTCCTTATCCTCCAAGTTTGATTGGTTTAAAAGATGTCTAGAACCAAAGAGCCCATAAATTATTACAATAATATGTAATCTACAGATATATATTTTAAACATAAACATTTCAATCAAAAAAAGTTATATTAAAATTTGCATTATAAGCATTGATGTAATTACATACTTGCCCTCTCCTTTTGTATCGAATTACCCTAACTTTTATACTAACAAATTCAGACAGATCATAATTTGGTAAGTCAAATAACATTTTAAGCTAATTTTAACATTATCAGATGCTTCTCAAGGAAAACCCCGAGAAACAAATTGAATAATTATAGGTGTGAAAAAAGATAGACAGATAAACCCTTCTACCTTCAGAAAGTTAAAGATCATGTGACTTATGCACCCCACCAAATCATGAAACGACCTCAATAATTCATATACCCAAACTCTGATCATGTTACTCTTTTTTAGTGCCTGAAGTCTATAACAATTCTGCAAAAAAACAGATGATTTTTTTAGTAAAAGTAGAAATTTAAACATTTAGAGAGAGACCCTAGTGGTGGAAGAATTTGACACATCACATACACTTGTATCTTGGTTGCAGCAAGAGGTTCAAAAACTTTCAATGAAAGAACAAAATTGGATGAAAGCATTAAAGAAATGGAGGAAATATTGGGGGAATTAAGTGAAGATTATAATAATCAAAAGTAATTACCTTCTCTAATTTTTCCGTTAATCTCTATTACCTTTTCCAAGGCATTGATCAGAGATTTACAGTAATATCCCTCCTTCATTTACACACTTTTGTGTTGCCAACCTATCATATGTCCCAAAAAAATAAATGATGATGTGGAATTCCACATAAGACCATCAACAAACATCACTATATACCTGGATTTGTACACCTTCTTTTGCCCAAACAACCTGGTGAATCCCCTATGATCATCTCCGTTCTTCATCCACTCTTCGAGTCATCTATTAATAATTGAAAATTTCACATAAATTTAAAACAACCTATGTTTCAAATGTAAACAATAAAAAGTAGAATAATAGACCCTTAATACAATATACCTATAAACAAACATTTATATCATGCAACGATTGAATAATAGACCCGACCAAACCTCATATTTCAACAAATGAAAGTAAAGTGGTACTTGTAATAATTTACGCATAATAGCAACATACTTGAACTTCTTTGCACATAATAACTGTATACTTGTAATTCTATACTTCTAAAGCAATGTGGCAAAAGATGTGAACCGTAAGCAAATCGAAAACTCATGATTTTCACAGTTCGGTTAAAACTGAAAAAGATAAAAATTTGGTTTGTTAACCTAATATTCGGTAATATTTGCTTGCTAGAAATAGCAATTTACTTTCATTGATTTGTTTAGTTTAGCATCATACTTCTATACATCACTACTACACCATTGTACTATAAAAAGTCTACCTAATTGCAATGTACTTTATCAATATTCCCGATTACAGCAACAGACTATTAAAGTAATATTCGTACCTATCTTTATTGATCATGATTACCAAATATCTATAACTAATTCACAATGGTACTTATATAAAACAAAATCAAGGAGGAAAAAAAAGAACTTGGAATTAGTTTGCTCTTTCTTTTACCTGGATGGTGAATTTAAGGGCGAAAAGGATGGAGACTAAGAATTAGTAACAGCATCAGTGTAACCATCCTTATGATCATCATAATTTCACCAATGAACACATGAAAAAGAAAAGTAGATATATAATTGATTAGACTCAATGTGTATATTACCAAAATGTTTGCACATAACAATAACAAAAATAAATTTAAAACAACGAAAAGACCATCATCTAAGTACTACTTCAATAAATTTAAAACAACAAAAAAACCAAAAATAGTTAGGAAAGCCAATAGAAAATGGGAAATGTAAACTAATACCAGGTGGAGAGATAAGAGTAGTGAAGTTGGGTCAAAATTTTTAAGACATTTTGGCAAACACTTGGTGTGCATGTTTCCTAAACATTTATATTATAAAGAGGTTATTTTACCAATGTTCAGCTCATTTGTACTTGCACAAGACTTCAAAACACTAAAAAATGTGAACTGATTTGGAGTAATATGTTCTTTTTGCATCTGGCCAAATAAAACTAAGGCCATTTTGTGTGATCCTATTCCAAAAAATCCAAAAATAAGGATAGTATAAGACCAACATTTCTTACATGAATTTCATCGAACAGTTGGTGGGTCGATGTTGGATTAGTGGATGTCACGTATAACCTCAATCTATAGTTGCTCACATGCAAATGATTAACAACACCGCTCTTGAAAAAGAAAAGGGATGAGTTTAATGGATGGGGGAGACGAATGTTTGGAGAGGTTGTAACTCATTTTGCAACATATAGAGACAGAGGATAGAGAGGAAGGGTCGGGATGGTGGGGTTTAAAGGCGGCACAAAACCTGTAAATGTTGGTGAAGCAATATTGCAACTGATTAATCAAAGAAGAGAAAGTGGATGGCTCCTGAATATCATCTCTGTTAGGTTCAAAATTATCTCCTTCCAGTACAAACTCCATCTTAAGCATCAACTCCATCTTCATCTCAATGCTTCCAACTAAAATCCGGAATTCAAAAACAAAAATGAGCGATACTTGATTATGAAGGATTAGAAGCAATTTAAGAGATCAAGTAATTACACTCTTGGTTGCATTTTGTACCTCTAGCCCTAATTGATGAAAATACGCTCGTCAACATAAGAACGGGATAGATGAATGACCTAAATGAGATTAAAATAAAAACAAATTAACAGAGTATATACAAATATGTCAAAATTACCTTCTACGATACATCAACTTACCCAGCTAATCGACTCCTAATCTGCGGCGACCTAATGGAGAGGGGAAGCTTCAAATTCTCTCGATTGCACAGTTTCTGGAAACAATAACATATTTGTTGTTTTAAAGATGAGATTCTACTTTACTAATCGAGTAGCAGATTTGCCGTTCGTCTGGTTCCCAATTTATCGCATTCTTTGTTGGAAACTCTTTAATTGTAGTTTTAAATGTGATTCATCCGTGAGAACGTTTCATAGAATTGGCATGATTGGATTGTTGCCAGGAATAGAGCTTCTCGATTGAAATCAGAATCGTAATTTTGGGACGAAGAAAACATTTCATAGAATGGTATATTTGAGCGGGAAAAGAAGAAGCGGGTTAGCTAAAAAGATGCCACGTGGCAGTCCCAATACTGATTTATTAGAATAGGAAGATATATATATATATATATATATATATATATATATATATATATATATATATATATATATATATATATATATATATATATATATATATATATATATATATATATATATATATATATATATATATATATATTTACTAGTGGTGTACCCGCGCAATGCGGCGGGCGCTAATAGGGGAAGGGAACCAAGGTTATACAATTAGTTTTCTTTTAACATATAGTTTCGTTTTTTTTTTGTTTGGGGGGGGGGGGACGGGGAATGGGGGTACTAGCACAATTGAGCAGGCAGTGAATAGTTTTTTTATCGCACGTATATGGATGTGCGGGCAAGAATTTGACCAGAAATATGTGTAAACTTTATCCTCTAATCTCTGGACTTATAAATCATCAACCTCCCTATGTGTCCACCTCTTTTTTGCATTCACCTTTGAAACCTAGAAGCATTACATAAGTATTTGTTTTTGCATCAAATTCAAAAAAAGCTTATAACTTCATTTATTTCAATTAATTCATCAAATCAAAGAAGTATATGATAGCTATTAAAAATAACAAAATTCCCCTGGCTCTAAGGAAAGGAAGGGATTTTTTCTAGACTGCCCCAAATACAAATTCTAGGGGTATATTTGTCCTACAGCACCAGAAGGAATGTTGCAGTTGCAGTGTTGCACAAATCAGAACATCAATGCCCTGACAAAAGAAAAGTGATTTTTTTTCAAGTACAGTGCTCTAATAAGAGAAAAAGAGATTTTTTTCAAATTACCAAGAATAGCAACATACTTTCAAGTTTTTTTTTATTATTATGGCATAATTCTTTCATTTTATTAGAATTTTTGAAGGTTTTTGTCCCTACTCCAAGTAAAATTACTATTTTGCCCCTATTCGAAGCATCATCCATTTTGTTCCATCTATTTCAGTATTGAAAAGTTCAATGCTTTAATAGATAGGAAGAAAAGAAATTTTAATGCTAAAATAGATGGTAAAATTAAAAATTTTAATGATGTGTGGCAACTTACCGGCCAGCCTCACACGGTTGAACCTTTGCCAATACCCGGATTTGGTTCCTCGTGAAGTCATAGATCGACAAAATTAGAAAATTTATAAAAGCAACAAAGAAAGCCATATAATTTCATTTCTTTTTTTATGTTTACTTTCAAAACGATGACATTAGTATAGTATAAATAAACAAACATATTAACCATAGTTAGACACACATACAGATAGAAACGATTTTACAGAGAGGAAAAGAAACTCGTCTGTTGTAGTTGTGAGGTGGTTTTTGAAGATAAAACCCATGAAATGAATAAATAAGGTCAAATCAACTCGACCAAAATGCCCCTGATACAGGAACTAATAAACAAAATCTTTGTCCCACAACTCAAATCAACTTTGTTTTGCCATTTAAACGACTCCGGTATTTGAAAAAACACTAAGAATTAATCAATGAGAAAAGGGAAACATTTTCGTAAACCAAATCAAGAGTAAAACTACAAATACAAATACAATGTCCTAATAAGAGAAAAAGTGATTCTTTTTTAAAAAGTACAATGCCCTAATAAGAGTAAAAGTGATTTTTTGAAGTACTACGAAAAGCAACATACTTTCAAGTATTTGTTTATTATAGCATAAATCTTTCATTTTATTAGACTTTTTGAAGTTTTGTAAAGGTTATGTTTACCTTTTAAGTTAAATGGTCATAACCAAAATCAATTGAAACGCATAATGTAGGGACATGCGAAACTAAGAACATCAAACCCTAAACTATCTTTTTTTCATTTCCTCTAAAATTCAAATGAGTTAAATAAATTATAAAAAAAAAACCGAACTCACCACCTGAATTGCTTAAACCCATTTTATTCAATCCAAATCGTCCAACAAATGAAATTTTGTTTCCCTTTATCTTCGAGAATCATTCCTTATTCATTTTTTAATTCACAACTTTTCTTCAACTTTCCTCTAGTCCTGCCATGCTATCTTGCTAGTCACCTTACAATAATCACGAGAAGTAAGTATAATAATCCATTTAAACAGAAAGCCACGAGGGAAAACATAATCAAAATGTGAAAATATTAGGCCAGATAACTTATTGAGAACCAAAAAAGGAAGAAACAAAAAATTGATCCTAAACTGGAATGAAAACAGTAGATAAAGCTAAAAAATGAATTTGTCATTACTAAAAAAATGAATTTTTCATTACTAAATAATGAATTTGTCATTACTAAAATGCTTCTTGTACCTGTGATTTTGTGCTAAAATGCTTCTAGTACCAAAATGTTCAACCGAACTTGTAGGTTGAACAGATGCAAGAAACTGAATCTTTGTTAAGAACCTAACTATGAATGGATACATATAGATTTTAATCGTTAAAAAAGCCAAAAGAACAGAGAGATCCAAAAATATCAGGAAAATTGATAAAATATTTGGCATAACTGGGAGAGAGAGGGTAGCATTGGCGGATGAAGGGTGAGATTTCATCAGGTCTCAACTTCATCAGAAAAGTAGATAGGAGACAATTATTATTGTAACAAACGGTGAGCCCTAAATAAAGTGAATCGTACCTATTAGCAAATCAAAAAGATACACGCATATACACAAATACAAAAACTCGAACCAATAAATCTAACCTATGAGCAAATACATACCGGAAGCATGTCTTATAGTTGGTTGGTTGCTTTTAGATGGAGATAAAACATTATCGGTTGTGGCTTTTCATATATAGAGAAAGAGAAAAATATGACCACTCACACCTCCGAAAACAGCCATACATACTGTAACGACCCGGCCCTTCAAAGCCTGAGTTTTACAAGATAATATCACCAGGGATCGTCCCATGATCCAAGCCGAGCGTTACCTAAACCTGCAAAACCACATATAATAAAAGGGTAAGCTATAAAGCTTAGTGAGTAATCGAATCACAGTATGGCCTAAATAGCCACACTCGTTTCACAGACTTATTTTACTACACTTGATTGTCATACGATCTTTTCCTTTCTTGTACGTCATACTGCGAAACTACCGTATTACCCGACGGAACTCACTTCTCTCGTACACTCTTACTACACTTTCTTCTACTACCTGGTAACTTATATTGTTACCGTACTGTCTAACGTTACTCACTTACTATATCTTTCTGTACTTTTACTGTCTGGTAATTTATACATTACCATACTGTCTGTCTTTCTTTACTTCATGGTAACTTATAGCATTACCGTTACCCACTTACGGTATCGTATACCGTTCTGTATTTTATTTTGCCGCCTATTTTTATTATACGGCTACTCATTCGTTGCTACTATGTTATAAGTGTTTACCGGTTCCGCACCGAGTTATTTGTTGATACTATTTTTCTTAACCAAATTCATTATTTGGTACCGTCTATACGATTTTCTATGCTTGTTTTATAGGATATCCATATCCCCTTTATTTTATTAAACCGATACTGGTGCAACATATGGAGCTGGCACACAGTATCTACACATTATCTTTTTCTATGTCGTATGTCATTCTTTAGCATGGACACTACACTACTGATTAATTACACTGCTTAGTATCATCCTGTGATACACTACCTCTCATGGGCCAGACTCGTCAACGGGTCTGTAGTATACCTACTTTTCTCACAACTACTAACACATATATCATAACTAGACTACTCTGCATTTCTTTCAATAATTTCTTTCTACTATAGCTCAACACGTAAAAACTACTAGGGAGATACGGTAGCGATTACTCACCTGAGTTTGGTGCTTTCCCGGAGTCTTGGCATGGTTCTCGTTCCGGACTTCTGATAGCTCCCGAGCACCTCGACGCTAGCTACCGCTGGCTCCTTACTTCTTGCTATCGTCTCTCAACGTATACTCCTTACCAGAACACTCTCTTATATCGTATATGTGTTTTGTGTGTGTTCTGCCTCAAAAATGAGGCTTGTGCCTCGTATTTATAGCCTCTGGAACTCCGTCGCGTCGCGACAGGCCTTCCCGTCGCGTCGCGATGACTCACCTCGAATGATTGCCTGATTGCGCAATTTACGGCGCGATTTACGGACGTGCTGACAGCCGTCGCGTCGCGACCATCATGGCCGTCGCGTCGCGAGGCGCCGACACTAAAAGTGTCATCTTTTTTCGCTTTTTGCTTCGTTTTGACTCCTAGGCTTTGATCGTTATATTTTTCTTTTCTCATAATAATCTTAACATCGTTATTTGACCACACTAAAGGCCAAAACGCTCTTACTTTTGATCTACAGTCCCTCCCGGGACACGGTTGTCACAATCCTTCCCCCTTACAGGATTTCGTCCCCGAAATCTCAGTAATCTCTCAAACTAACTCTTATGTACCTGTGTACACATTCTTCTACATACTTAGGTATTTTTTTACCATACTACATTTATCATTACTTGTTTTCTCTTTCGTTACTCATACTTGCTTGACTTTATACTTTCGGTTACAAGGGTTCCTGTACCTCATACTCAACAAAATTTTATGTTTGTTATATTTTCTACCAGATTACCATGATTCCTTCGTGATTCCATCAGCATCAATACATATCATGTGATTATGATAATACGGGCCCTTATTATCATAATCACTTATACGTACTGATTCTAATGTTACACTAGGTTTCCTGGCTCACTGGTTCTTTTAACTCATATACCGCGTGGTATAACATACTTGTACTTTTTTTTTCTTTCTATACCAAAATTTGCCAATCCCGTACATATTAGCTTTCTCATGTAATTACTGTTGTGACTTTTACTACTACATAACTACTTTCATACTTTCCAACTGAAATTATATTTTGTTACAGTTGGGTCTGTCATTAAAAATTGTCTTTTTACTCTTTCTAGTCATAAGGTGACTCTATTATACTTTAAAATAATTTTTACATACTCTAGTCATAAAAATGACTCTTTTTAGAAAAATCTCTTTTTCCCTTCTTGGTTATAAAACGACTCTTTTGTTAAAAACTTCTATCATAACTTTTGGTCATTTAAAGGTCCCTTACTCTTCTTTGGTTATAAAATAACCCTCATTTTGAAAATAATTCTTTCTTTAACTCTTTTCTTTCTCTTAGCATAAGACCAACTGATACTCATGAAACTCGTTCTACTAGCTCCCCTCGCGGGACACAACAGATCCGCCTGCTAGGTTATGCTCATTCTGTCTCCCCTTTGTGACTTGGAACAGATTCAAGCACAAGGGTATACTAAGCTAGACAACTACTTCGCGAAGGGAGGTACCATCCCAGTAGTGTCTTCTAGGCTTCCTTAAATGGCGAAAGCCTGTCCGGACATCTTTCTCTTCTCTTCTCTAGTGTCATTTGTTTCAAATTGGTCTTAGCTAAACTAAAACATCTTTCG
The DNA here is from genome assembly GCA_023525715.1 of Cichorium intybus. Taxonomy (NCBI): domain Eukaryota; kingdom Viridiplantae; phylum Streptophyta; class Magnoliopsida; order Asterales; family Asteraceae; genus Cichorium; species Cichorium intybus. Next base: position 19,561,944 of record CM042012.1, read on the forward strand.
CTTTATATGATGCGAATCTCATAGCTTTTCAAAACTCTTTTCAAATCTCATATCTTTTAAAACTCTTTTCTGAAACATAGTTCAGACTCGTAAAACATTTTTAGCTCGTATGTTGAGCTATTATTTTAGCTTTTTCTTAAACTTCTTTCAAATCTTTAGCTCTTACGTAGAGCTACTTTATTATCATTCTTTCTAACTACTTGGCTATTTAATCGTATTTTTATAAAATATCTTATGACTAAAAGTCAACTCTTTTCTTTATGGCCTTTTAGCCAAAACGTACTTTTATCGGACTATTTTCTTGCTCTAACTGTTTCCTTTCTCAAAACTGCTCGCTTTCTTATTTCATGTTCTTTTTATTTTTCAGCTTTCTTACATTACTCTTATGAGTATACTCCTTATCTTCTTTGATACCATTCACATGCTTTAATACTTTCTTTACTGTCTTGTTTATACTTTTACCAAGCTATCTTATTTATTCTTTTCTTTCATATCTCTGTTCTTACTACCTTTTTCTCCTTAAATTTCTAAGGAGTTCTTTAACACTCATAGTTACTATGTATAGTTTGCTTTTTATCTTTATCTATTTTCTCATCACAATATGTTTGTGATATTTACCCATCTCTCTTCTTATCACAATATGTTTGTGATAATTACCTATCATTAGGTAATCTACATATACCTACTGATTTGAGTCTAGGAATCTTTTCTACTAACACCTAGTTCACTCAAACCTCGGCTCTGATACCATTTGTAACGACCCGGCCCTTCAAAGCCTGAGTTTTACAAGATAATATCACCAGGGATCGTCTCATGATCCAAGCCGAGCGTTACCTAAACCTGCAAGACCACATATAATAAAAGGGTAAGCTATAAAGCTTAGTGAGTAATCGAATCACAGTATGGCCTAAATAGCCACACTCGTTTCACAGACTTATTTTACTACACTTGATTGTCATACGATCTTTTCCTTTCTCGTACGTCATACTGCGAAACTACCGTATTACCCGACGGAACTCACTTCTCTCGTACACTCTTACTAAACTTTCTTCTACTACCTGGTAACTTATATTGTTACCGTACTGTCTAACGTTACTCACTTACTATATCTTTCTGTACTTTTACTGTCTGGTAATTTATACATTACCATACTGTCTGTCTTTCTTTACTTCCTGGTAACTTATAGCATTACCGTTACCCACTTACGGTATCGTATACCGTTCTGTATTTTATTTTGCCGCCTATTTTTATTATACGGCTACTCATTCGTTGCTACTATGTTATAAGTGTTTACCGGTTCCGCACCGGGTTATTTGTTGATACTATTTTTTTTAACCAAATTCATTATTTGGTTCTGTCTATACGATTTTCTATGCTTGTTTTATGGGATATCCATATCCCCTTTATTTTATTAAACCGATACTGGTGCAACATATGGAGCTGACACACAGTATCTACACATTATCTTTTTCTATGTCGTATGTCATTCTTTAGCATGGACACTACACTACTGATTAATTACACTGCTTAGTATCATCCTGTGATACACTACCTCTCATGGGCCAGACTCGTCAACGGGTCTGTAGTATACCTACTTTTCTCACAACTACTAACACATACATCATAACTAGACTACTCTGCATTTCTTTCAATAATTTCTTTCTACTATAGCTCAACACGTAAAAACTACTAGGGAGATACGGTAGCGATTACTCACCTGAGTTTGGTGCTTTCCCGGAGTCCTGGCATGGTTCTCGTTCCGGACTTCTGATAGCTCCCGAGCACCTCGACGCTAGCTACCGCTGGCTCCTTACTTCTTGCTATCGTCTCTCAACGTATACTCCTTACCAGAACACTCTCTTATATCGTATATGTGTTTTGTGTGTGTTCTGCCTCAAAAATGAGGCTTGTGCCTCGTATTTATAGCCTCTGGAACTCCGTCGCGTCGCGACAGGCCTTCCCGTCGCGTCGCGATGACTCACCTCGAATGATTGCCTGATTGCGCAATTTACGGCGCGATTTACGGACGTGCTGACAGCCGTCACGTCGCGACCATCATGGCCGTCGCGTTGCGAGGCGCCGACACTAAAAGTGTCATCTTTTTCCGCTTTTTGCTTCGTTTTGACTCCTAAGCTTTGATCGTTATATTTTTCTTATCTCATAATGACCTTAACATCGTTATTTGACCACACTAAAGGCCAAAACGCTCTTACTTTTGATCTACAGTCCCTCCCGGGACACGGTTGTCACACATACACAAAAGTTCAAGTACATTGCCATCCACTTTCAACAAGGCTTGCCTTTTTTTCTTTCCTGCGTTCTCCAACAAAAAAAAACTGAGATTTTTTGACTAAATTATTTAATAAAAAAATAAACATTTTAAAATAACTAAAAATAATGAACCTTTCTTATTGAACAAATCCTGATTATGGTGTGTGTGGAGGGGATGTAAAAGCTCAATATATTGTATATGTGTTGTATAGTTTTTGATGACATATCAATAAGATATCATGTACTTGGGTTTAACCAAACGCTTAGGGACCATTTTTGCAGAAGAAGGAAAAATGCCTTAATTGGTTTCAACCTGCAAAGAATTGTCAAAAAATTTGCATTAGTTAACTTCCATATTTGTATTCTTAATATTTAGGTGTTTCAAGTGCTAAAATAACAATGAAGTATACAAAAGAGTTCATTTGACTCAACAGGAAAAAACTAATATTCACCAGATATATACATGAATAGTAATGGTGCAAATCGATACATACACTTGAAAACTCATACCATATGAAGTATACAAATGAGTTCATTTGAATCAACAAAATAAAAACTTGACCATATATGCAAACTCTCGGTAGGGAGCAGCGGAGGGGGTGCAGCAGAGGCGATTATTGTGGTGGGGCAGGGGAGGGTGTCAAGGTGAACAACAACGCGGTGGTGATGGTGGCTGCAAATCGGTGTGTTAGGGTTAATTTTGTTAACAACTGCAACAGCATACGTCATAATTTATGATAATTTTGTGAAATAGAGGAGGAACGGAAATTTTTAAAAGAAAAAAAAACTTCATAAAGATAGGGTTTGTGTTTATCTTCATCTGGGACATTAGAGTAGCTTCAATTTCAATGTGAAATCAATTTCATTATCAGGACAGGAAACCATCGATTTCACACAATTGATCTGCAAAACTGAAAAACATCGATTTCATTAGCCAGAAGAACGAAAAGGCAAGAGAAAATAAATCCTGTTAAACCAAAAAACCTTTGATCTAAAAAAGAAAAAAGTTGTTAACCCAAGAAACCATCATTCTACATGAAACCTAATCAAGAACGAAAAAGAAAAAGCAGAGAAACAGAGATGTGGGGAACCGTAGGTGGTGATGGTGAAGTCAAATCGTGGTGGAGATGGTGAAGTTGAACCATAGTGGTGGCTGATTAGGGTGGCAGTGGATGCCGAAAACGGTTGATAGTCCATTGGTCCGCTCGTGGCTGAAGATGGTGCGACGGTGGATCCTTCTTCACCTCCTTCAATGATGAACGATTTAGAAATACCGAGTTCACATCTTCCGATAGCGGCTAGGGTTTCTCATATAGAGAGATAAAAATAGAAGCCTAGCGAGCTGGATAGATTTTGGATTTTGAATTTTGAACGATGACGTCGAGTGCGTGTGGGAATAAGTCCGTGTTTGAAGAAGTATTCGTTTAAATCTATGAGCGGTTGAGCTTACGTGCATTAAACCGTGTACTTTGTGCATATTTAATTGGATCTCTTAATTTTAAGAGTTTCCAAATAAGGAAACCATTTTTCCTTTTATAAGTAGTATATATATATATATATATATATATATATATATATATATATATATATATATATATATATATATATATATATATATATATATATATATATATATATATATATATATATATATATATATATATATATATATATATATATATCTACTATAATAAAACAAGCATTAATGATGCCACATGGCATGCTTTAAAATTCGAGAATCCACGTGTAATTTCCTAAATATTCTGGTTATTTTTAACCGTCACTCCATATAATCAAGGAATCAAATTAATTCTAGAATCCTATCCCCAAAAATCAGCATCCGATCCCTTCTTTCTCTACCACAAATAAATCATGGCTCTCCTTATAGTGAACCCAATTAACCCATTCTCGCCCTCTGTAACCCACAAGTGTCGACATGGCTGATTCAATACTAACGAAGGTCTTATTATATGCAGAGGCCCCCAAAGAGTTTGCGGATTTTCTTTTGCACTTCTTTTTGCCTCTCGGCACCGTCAATTGCTTTTGGTGCTATGTGAAACTGGCTTATAGCTTGGCGGCAGGAACATAGAACTCGAATCCCAAAGGTAACCTTATTGCCACCCACCTTTGCCAGGAACATAGCTTGGCGACAGGAACATAGAACCTGAATCCCAATTTTACACACTCCATTTCTTTGCTTACAAACCCTAGAGGAATCTTATTGCCGCCCACCTTTGCCAGTCCTTCACGTAAAGCTTCTTCCAAGTAAGGTTTATGTATGTATACTTCATTATGTTTTTGAGATTTTGCAATTTAAAATGAGATTATGGTTCAGACTGTTCTTCGATTCACATTGACTTTAATGAGATTATGGCTTTTGGTTCCATTGTTTTGCAGGTTCGGTTTACCTGCATTGATTCTCACGCCAAACGTTCTCTAAAATCTAACCATGAGCGACAATTTCTTTTTAATTCATTCACTATATTTTTATGGTTTTATAAAAGACATGTACTTTTGTATTAAAATCATATTAATTCGCACGACAGTTTCTCTTCGTTGAATCTGCTTGGATTTAAATTATTGAAATTAAGTGTTACATGATGTTATACGACGAAGGGTTTGGAATTATAATCATGGATAACAATTGTTTCAAAACCGTAATCTGAGGTTCCATAATTAACGCATCCCAAGATTAGGCTGATTTCCAAATTTGAATCCCAAAATTTGAAACTTGAAAGTGGATCTTTTGATCCCTTGATTTGAGGATTCTTGATTCCTTAATTTTAGGAATGAATTTGATTTTAGAAACGAATTTGGCTTAGGTAAATTGAAAGAAAGCGTTGAAAGCTTTAATCAAATCTACTCTCAACATGACATCAATAAAGATAAAGATAATATCTTTAGTTCTAGAACAGCGTTCAATGGAAACATGTTTGTTGTCGAATGACGTTTCTGCTGATGATAAGGACTGAATCCAAGTTGAAGAGGATAAACGGATAGTTAGAAATCTATGCATCTGATTTCTCATTTCCCATTTACATCATAAAGCTATCACAATTTCCGTTTGTCCATTTTTCCTAAGAAAATCACATATAATTAGAAACCGATAAGGACCTTTTCCAAGAAGAAGATGATAAATCGACAACCATATTAGGGATTTTTTGTAACTTGATAAGGATGATCCTAAGATATGAATAATGAAATGTTTTCCAAAACTAATCCTCAACAATTTCCTGTATCTATTTATTAAAGTAAATTAAGTTTGGATTTCTTCGTGAACTGTTTGGATGTTTAAGAAAATTAGAAGAAAGATAGACAAGATGACATCACTTTGACCTAAATAAAAGTGGAAATAGTTCAAGTAACCGACTTGCATATTGTGTCCACCACATACCCGATATAATGCCAATGTGAGTTGCATTTTAATTTTTTTGACTTTTTATTTAATAGCTTGAAAATGTTTTCATTCTAACATGTGTTGTCATATTTGAGAGTTGTTATTAATTTTTTTTAATTTAATGGATATGTTGGTTGAATGTGCATTGGCGTGTTAACGATATTTTCTAGAAAGAGCATTGTTTTAGTATTGGACTTTGCAAAAAAGTTCAATAATAGCATTGTACTTTGAAAATGCCTTCTTGGAATGTTTTTAGATGATCTAGAAAAAATCCATTTTTTACAATGAAACTCATTTATATAGGATAGTTTCTGGGAAAAAAGAAAGACTATCGTTTTAAGTATTGAAGTTGGAAAAAAAATTCATTAATAACATCATACTTTGAAAAATGACTTTTCATATTCTTTTCAAATGATTGGGAAAAGTTTTATTTTTGTTACATTCAAGCTCATTTATAGGACAAATTTCTAGAAAAAAATATAGTTTTTAGCAATGACCTTTGCAAAAAAAGTTCATTAATAGCATCGTACTTTAAAAAAAATGATATTTTCGGATTTTTTAGATGATTTGGAAAATTTTCATTTATTTATACATTAAAGCTCATTTTCAGAACCGTTTTCAAGTATCATTTTTAGCACTGAACTTTTCAAAAAGGTTGATTAATAACATCGTATTTTGAAAAAAAAAATGACTTTTTGTGTTCTTTTCTAATGATCTGCAAAATCTTCAGTTTTTTTACATTGAATATCATTTATAGGACTGTGTTTTGTAAAAAATATCGTTTTTAGTATTAAATTTTGTAAAGCTACATAACACAAAACATCCCACTTAGCCACAGAAATATTAATGCGTATGACTTAAATCTGGTCAGCTACTAATGAGAAAGTAGAACACAGAGTCAAAATATTTGACTAATAGAAATATTTATGTTAAAGTATTTTTTGATTTTTTTTATATTATAAAAGACAAAACCATTGCACAATTTTGGATTTTGTTCATATTTTTCAGTTTGTGAGCATACTTCTCTAAATTACATAATTCGTTAGCATTTTAAGGAACATGTACATCTTGATATTAGTTGTCATTATTGTTTACGTCATATTTCATTACATATCAAATTAATTGATTCAATAAAATATTTTTTTACTAAATATATAAAATAAAAAAAATCTTATTATAGAACTTTATTTAATCCTCAACCGTGTAATACACGGGTTTATAAACTAGTATATATATATATATATATATATATATATATATATATATATATATATATATATATATATATATATATATATATATATATATATATATATATATATATATATATATATATATATATATATATATATATATATATATATATATATATATATATATAGAGGATCAATCGAGGTCAACAAAAAGGTTGAGATCGCGAGACCAGTTCTGGACCAATCAAATTATAAGGGCATAATAGTAATTATGTATTTCAATTAAATTATAACAAAATTATAGTTTCTTAAAATCTAGGATTCTGATTATCAGTTACAAAAAAAAACAAATATATTAATTTTTATTTTTTAATAATTTCAGATTATATAACGTCAATTTTTTACTTATTTATTATTATTTTATTTTATTAATAGATAGTAATTATTATTTTTCAGTCAACTTTTTTATATATATAGGGAGGATCAATCGAGGTCAACAAAAAGGTTGAGATCGCGAGACCAGTTCTGGACCAATCAAATTATAAGGGCATAATAGTAATTATGTATTTCAATTAAATTATAACAAAATTATAGTTTCTTAAAATCTAGGATTCTGATTATCAGTTACAAAAAAAAACAAATATATTAATTTTTATTTTTTAATAATTTCAGATTATATAACGTCAATTTTTTACTTATTTATTATTATTTTATTTTATTAATAGATAGTAATTATTATTTTTCAGTCAACTTTTTTTCATTATATAATTTGATTTATATGATTTCAATCATTAATGATTATAAAACACAATATAGTTTTATATTTATATTGAATTAGTTTTTAATATATTTGTAAACGTGAAAAACTTCAAATACAATTGTAATCATCTATGAATATAGTTGTAAATATAAAATGAACAGAACACAATGCAAAGATAAAGAATACAAATATTTGTATAATAAAATACAATTTTAATCGTAAATGATTATAATACAATGTAGAGAAAAAAACACAAAGGCGGTTTTAATCATCGATGATTATATCAAAATATAGCCAAAAAATACAATGCATATTTAATCATAAAATAATTGTGGGCACCTTGATCACAATTATTCTTGGATCCACACCTGCAAAAACGAGTTCAATGTTATAAAAAAATATTTACAGACTATATTAAAGTTGCACAAAATTTATAATTGGTGTTCTAATCATCTATGCAACCTTAGTTATAATCATAAATGATTATAACCATATTAAATCTGTTGAAAATTATAATCAGAAATGATTATAACTATCGTTCTGTTTATGTATCCAATGTTTATGTATCCAATGATTATAATCAGAAATGATTATAACTATTGTTCTGTTTATTTATGCAATGATTGTTATAATCATAAATGATTATAACTGATGTCCTAATTATTATGCAAAAATATTTAGGTCAAATTAAATATGCTCATAATTATAATTTGAATGATTTTGATGATGGTGATAATCCACGCCAGTCTCTTGCACATTCAAGTTATAAGAAGCTTACAATCACGAACAACACATGAGATGGATTACATAGAATTTTTAACGGATATTTAAAGACAAATCAATGTTTCATGTTCAAATTTTGCAAATCGTAAAAGAAGAGATGGTAACTAACTAATTATTCAGATTGCAAATCGTTAAAGAGCAAATCTATAGCTACAATCAATAATAAGATAATGATATTGTACCTCGTGTTTCCTGTCCTTAAAGGTATATGAATTTTATGAAGAAAAAAGGGACTTGTAAACAACCGTAAATTGCTGTGGGATCAAAAACAGAAGCAATTATTAAAAATCATACTAAGCAAAAATTAATGATATGCAAGTGACCAGGAACGGGAATGATTTTTCTTGGAACTTGGAATCGACCGGCAATGAAGATGATTTTCGCTGGAATTTGAAAGCGGCTAGGGATAAGCTGATTGCATTTCGATCATATAGGCCTGAAGAAGAAATGGAGAATAAAATGTATAACATATCTAACCCGTGAATGAATAAAAATGAAAGCATAAACGTGTGGATCGAGTTGGAAGCCAAGCACATGTTCCGACTCCCCCACCGAAACGAAGGACGAGCATTATGCCGGTAATCTCTGGAATTTTTTTATTGCGACCTTACAAGGAACGGAGACGGCGATTATGAGTGGAAGAGTAAATTGGGTTGAAATTGAATACCCATTTAGTTTGCTGTAGATAAGCTTTGATGCGTGGCCGGTGGTGGAGACGTGTGGTGTGTTTGGGTGTATAACCCTAGATACGATGGTTTAAAGATGGAGGTGAGACAGAGTAATTATAGGACTTAATAAAATAAGGGTAATAATCAATTACCTTAATACCCCTAATCTTATATATATATATATATAGAGTTAGTATTAAATACATTTAACAATTATTGTATGACTGTAGGACCAAATGTGGAGCGTCCGATCAATATTATCTATGGTTTTAGATGCAGGGGCTTAGTTGTAAATATATTGTAATTAATTTATCAGATTTTACAATTAAACCCTTAGAAAGGCTATTTTAGTCTATAAATCAAAATTTAAAAAAGGAATGGATTATGTTTTAACCAACAACATCTACGATCACGGACACGATTTTATTCTCAGTTACGTATGATTACATCAATACACTCACATTCTCAAAGAATGACTATTCTCAAGCAAAACAATAATCGTACACGCTCCCATTCTCAAAGAATACACACTCACATTCTCAAAGAATACCTTCACATTCTCAAAAAATATACTTTATTTACTTTATTTTGTCATAACATTCTCAAAGAATACCTTCACATTATCAAAAAATACACTACATACATTCACATTCTCAAAGAATACACATACATTCTCAAAGAATAATCACCTCTTGTTAAAGCAATGGTAGCGGCAATGGTTGTTTGTGGTGATGGCGGTAATGATTGAGGTTCTGCGGTGGTGCTTTATACAGTCCGACAAAATGTGAAGATCAGCGAGTCCAATACTTTTTTTACGTAAACAAAAAACAGATAGAGAGGGCTTTAGGGTTTCACTGCCAGTGGAGATTGGCTGCTGAAAGCGGTGCTGCTTGATGACGGAGGTCGAAGTGGTTGGAGGCGGCTGACATGAGTTGAAGGCTGCTTCCTTCAATTTCATTGTGGGAATTTTTAGAAAAGGAGAAATTATCACAACCTCTTTTTTTTCACAATTCGACGCAGCATCACCGCCTCAGCAAGTTCATGACAGACGACACACAATTATAATAAAATTTCACTTCAGCAGTCCACATGCCAATTCGTTAACTACTTGGATGATTAATGCGTATTTGGTAATTGCTCCGGTCTCATTTCAAATCTCTTTGAACATTCAAAATCAAAGAAAAAAAGCTCCTGCGGCAATATTCAAAATCAAAGAAAAATGAAAGGAATATTTCAATTGTTTTCCGTAAATCAAAAAACATGGAGTAAATGTTTGCTCCTCCCTTGTTGACGGCTAATAATAGCATAGAAAATACATAAATTTACAAACAAGTACCCACAAACAAAGAAGTCGATTAAAGCATAGGTTTTATGGAAAATTGGGAATGCGTAGATAAGAAGAAAAAGAGAGAGGGTATTTGAACATAAAATAAAACCTAATCGTTTGAGTGGGGAATACGAACATGGACGAGTCTGCGATCTTCGATCTTCCCTTTGGGGGGTGTTCTTCGACTGCGTATCATACCAATAGGGACGAACGAGGGTTACAGGAGAGTGGGGATCATTATTTTTATTTAGGTCTTTAAAGTTTTAGCAAGTTGTGATTATAACGTGGGGATCATTAACGATTATAAAGGAGAGTTTCCTAGATTATAGGTTTTTAAATTTAGTTAGTTTAATTAAATATTAAATAATTTAATCACAATTCCGAAATTACCCCTATGAAATGATTGGACCAGATTTAGTCCTACAATCACACAATATTTAGAAAATGTATTTGAACCTACATCTATATATATATCTATATATATATATATATATATATATATATATATATATATATATATATATATATATATATATATATATATGCAAAAGTTCAACAATGTACTAATATAAATCATGGTACTAACGGACTAATCTCATCCACACGATTATACACTTTACGGTGGACATGCATCTACCGGATTATAAAAAAACTCTCTTCGTTTTTTTATTTTTTTTAATTTTTAGGGCTTATTTTTTATCGAAAAAAAAATCTGAATATATAGAAATTTATAACTTTTTATCCTCCACAAATAGAGATCCATATTGATATACAAAAAATGATTTTTTTTTCGAAATTTACGCTAGTTGAGATTCACATGTGAATTGTTATTCTGTCATCTGTTGACATACACAATTGCATATGATATGCATATGAATTTGAATAAATTTTTGTGTGAATGTGAATGGAATTCACTTAAGAATCATAATATATTTATTATAAATGATTAAAATGTTGAATTGTTAAAAATTTTCTAACTAAATTAATCATATTCATATTTCGGAGTATATTTAAAATATCATATGATATTGATATGTGAATCTGTGTAAATTGTTGTGTGAACAACAAGTCTAAAAAACTTACGAATAACCATATACAAAGAAACTCTAAAACAAAATATAAAGCTAAAATACTACAGTAGTATTTTATAATACTATAGAACGATACATCTAGACACTTTATGTACCTCTTATACCCCTATCCTTACATAGTAGACCTGACAATTCGATAATACCTGACCAATAACTATTATCGAAAAACTACCATCATCCCTACCAACAACTCCATTAAACTAATATTGGCATAAATTCAATCTGAAAGCCGAAGGCGGGCTATGTCACCTGCCAAGTCTTCTTGGTTCTCTTCACTTGCGATCTTGAGAAAATCATGGTTAAAACCACTCATAGCAGAAACAGAAGGTAGAGATTGTTGCTGTGTATGGGTCCCTGATGAAGCTTCCTCCCTCTTCTGAACCTTTCTTTTCTTGTAAACAGCCTTAAAGGCAGCTTGCCTCAATCTCTTTGTGGTATCAATTATCTTCGAACTGGAACCCTCGACTATTGCTCTTTTCTCGTTCTCTAGACTAAGTATTACGTCTGCTCTATCTAATTTTTTCAATAATTCTTTATCAATCACATGTGAATTTTAAGTAAATCATTTGTGAATCTTATTTAATTCAATTTTATATGATATTAAAACATTGAAATAGTAAAAACATTAGTGATTTTTCTTGAATTCACATCTGAATTTAAAAATATTTTAAATTTACATAAGTTGTTATTGAATGATTAACAATTACTGAAAAAAAAAAGAATTCATTGACCATTTATATGTGAAATATCTTCCATACAAAATTAATACAGTTTATATTCACATTGCGAATTTTAACAGCGTCTTGTTTTAGACATGTTAATTCACATATAAATGATAATTGTGCCATGATTTTTCAACAATTTTTTATCATTCATATGTGAATTTAAGCAAATTCATTTGTGGATCTGAATTAAATCATTTGTGTATGATCAAAAGGTTCAAAATAATATGCATCTAGTTTAATACATATTAATTCACATATAAATGATCATTGTACCCAATATTTTTCAACAATTTTTGATCTTTCACGTGTAACTTTAAATAAATTAATTTGTGAACCTTAGTTAATTTAATTGTACATTATCAAAATGTTGAAATTGTAAAGAATATATAAATGAAATTACTTAAATTCAATATGAATTTAGTCAGATTCCCTTGCAAATCTAAAAGTTTATTTAAATTCACATGAGATGTTATTGAATGATCAATTATTGTTAAAAAATATAATTTCAATGATCATTCACATGTGAATAATCTTCTATAAAAACTTGTTATGGTTCTGATTCACATTAATTAGGTGTTGCGAATCTGAACAAAATTTTTGAAGATTTTTTTTTCGCTTTTAGTATATTGATATGGGTGTCTATTGAAAGAGAATAAAAAATTATGAATTTTGATATATTCGGTTTTTTTATTTCAATAAAAAAAAAACTCTAAAAATAAAAAAGAAATATAAAACGAAGTGGGTTTATTGTTATGATCCACTACATGCGCGTCCACGTTAGAAATTTACAACCTTATCTCCGACCGTTGATAAATTGTATTCCGACGCTCACGATTGGTTCCTTGATTCCTTGTTTTATTTTGGTTCTCTATTGAACTTTTTCTCTCTCTCTCTCTCTCTCTCTCTCTCGATATATAATATATATATATATATTATATATATATATATATATATATATATATATATATATATATACATATATATATATATATATATATATATATATATATATATATATATATATATATATATATACATATATAATATATATATATATATATATATATATATATATATATATATATATATATATATATATATATATATATATATATATATATATATATACATATATATATATATTATATATATATATATATATATATATATATATATATATATTATATATATATATATATATATATATATATATGGAGAGGGATCAACATAAAACCCCTAATTACACATAGAACCATAAAACCACCATTTTTAATGGTTAGGAGGATGAAGTAGGATGATATATTAGGAATGAATAAAATTTTCATATATATATATATATATATATATATATATATATAATATATATATATATATATATATATATATATATATATATATGTATATATATATATATATATAGGGAGAGGATCAACATAAAACCCCTAATTACACATAGAACCATAAAACCACCATTTAAGCCATTAGATTAAATGATTAATGGCTGTGATTAAATATGATAATTAAAAGAAAAAAATAATTAGAAAATCCAGAATCTGAACACGGAGGGACTGATTGGTCATTTTACAACAACAATTCTAACAAAATTCAGTTCATAGCGTAATTCTCTAATCGATAGACAGGAAATGGGTTAACGTGACAAGGATCCGACAATGCCTCACCAACCCCTTCTTGCAGCCTCGTCGTCCGTCCTATCGACAACAGTGTTAGTGTTAGTGTTAGTGTTGGTGTTGGTGGTGGTGGTGGTAGCGATTACGAGCCAGGAGAAGTTCGCCGCGATCCGCCCCCGTATTCTCGGTCTGATCGATTTGCAGAAAATAACCACGGTTCGTATTCTCGGTCTAATATATTTTGTCTCTTTGTTTTCCAGATTTTTATATAAGTTTGTTTAATTTGAAATCAGATCAATCTCCTGTATGCAGTAGATAGTGGATGTGGTTAATTTTGTTTGTTTCTATAAAAACGCGAATCAAACCTAATGATTTTTCATCCGCATACGTTTTTTGTGTTAGCTTCTCAAATCGATACATCAGACGAAGTAACACCTAATTGTTCTGGCAGAATGGATGGAGATTTTTAAACACTTTCTACTGTTGTGATGATTGGTGATAATTGTTCCATAACTGACATCTACCTAAAAAAGAAAAGATAAAAATGTTCACTAATGAACATTGAAAAATGTTCATTAACGATTGTTCAGTATTGAACACTTTTCTGTTGAACATTTTTTGTTAAATCGAATCTGAGGAAACAAACCAATGAACGGATTGGTCCACCATTGTTCTTTGGTTCAAATAATTGGTTTGATTGCTACTTGATTGGAATTCCTTTCGATATTGTATAGATTTTGGTTCGAATATTAGACAGATTCTTGTTCTGTGGTTTATTTGATGTAGAATGTTCATAAATGAACATATGTTTGAATAACTAGTTCGATATAAATATTATTTTGAATAGAATGTTCATAAAGGAATATATGTTCATGTTTACCATATTTATTCTGTTTAGCTAGTTATATATTCATAGATGAACATATGTTCATTCATGAACATATGTTCATTCGTAAACACATGTTCATGAATGAACATGTGTTCAAGCAATCGGTCATAGTAGCATATGTTCATGCGATTGCAGATATAGAGGGAACGATGATGATGGTGGTGTTCGATTGCAATAGAATAATTGATCATCTGCAATGTAATCTCTCAAATAAGCTGGAGGTCTTCTTGTTCTTTGTTGTCTTTCTTCCCCGACTACTAAGCTACTGCGAGCCAGATGTGGGACTTCGTTACTTGAATCATCAGTTGAACTGTCCATTGGTTCTTCATACACAGCTTCATCTTCTTGAGTATCGATAAATTCATAATCTTAAATTGGAAGATCATAATCTCCCCAAGTGATCTCCTTTTCTACTTCGATTCCAGCCTTTGTATCTTGATTCCAAATCCAAGTCTTTTGTTCTTCAAATCTTACGTCTCTTCTCACGATAACCTTCAAAGTCTGTGGATCAATCAAGCGGTATGCCTTGGACTCTTCACTTACACCAGTCAATATGCAAACATGGCTTCTGTCATCAAGCTTGGTTCATTTTTCCTTAGGCACATGAACATGTGCTATACATCCCCAAACACGAAAGTGATGCACTGTTGGTTTAATTCCACTTCAGGCTTCTTGAGGCGTCATATCTTCTAAGGTCTTTGTGGGACATCTGTTCAACACATAGAAGCTCCACACAGCTGCTTCTCCCCAAAACTTCTTAGGCATCTTCTTGGCTGCAATCATTGAAATCACCATGCCAATGACTGTGCGATTTTTCCTCTCAACAACTCTGTTTTGCTGAGGAGTGAAGTTGGTTGTGAGTTGTCTTCTAATACCATGCTCCACATAAAAATTCTTGAAATCATTTGAACCTACATCTATATATATATCTATATATATATATATATATATATATATATATATATATATATATATATATATATATATATATATATATATATATATATATATATATATATATATATATATATATGCAAAAGTTCAACAATGTACTAATATAAATCATGGTACTAACGGACTAATCTCATCCACACGATTATACACTTTACGGTGGACATGCATCTACCGGATTATAAAAAAACTCTCTTCGTTTTTTTATTTTTTTTAATTTTTAGGGCTTATTTTTTATCGAAAAAAAAATCTGAATATATAGAAATTTATAACTTTTTATCCTCCACAAATAGAGATCCATATTGATATACAAAAAATGATTTTTTTTTCGAAATTTACGCTAGTTGAGATTCACATGTGAATTGTTATTCTGTCATCTGTTGACATACACAATTGCATATGATATGCATATGAATTTGAATAAATTTTTGTGTGAATGTGAATGGAATTCACTTAAGAATCATAATATATTTATTATAAATGATTAAAATGTTGAATTGTTAAAAATTTTCTAACTAAATTAATCATATTCATATTTCGGAGTATATTTAAAATATCATATGATATTGATATGTGAATCTGTGTAAATTGTTGTGTGAACAACAAGTCTAAAAAACTTACGAATAACCATATACAAAGAAACTCTAAAACAAAATATAAAGCTAAAATACTACAGTAGTATTTTATAATACTATAGAACGATACATCTAGACACTTTATGTACCTCTTATACCCCTATCCTTACATAGTAGACCTGACAATTCGATAATACCTGACCAATAACTATTATCGAAAAACTACCATCATCCCTACCAACAACTCCATTAAACTAATATTGGCATAAATTCAATCTGAAAGCCGAAGGCGGGCTATGTCACCTGCCAAGTCTTCTTGGTTCTCTTCACTTGCGATCTTGAGAAAATCATGGTTAAAACCACTCATAGCAGAAACAGAAGGTAGAGATTGTTGCTGTGTATGGGTCCCTGATGAAGCTTCCTCCCTCTTCTGAACCTTTCTTTTCTTGTAAACAGCCTTAAAGGCAGCTTGCCTCAATCTCTTTGTGGTATCAATTATCTTCGAACTGGAACCCTCGACTATTGCTCTTTTCTCGTTCTCTAGACTAAGTATTACGTCTGCTCTATCTAATTTTTTCAATAATTCTTTATCAATCACATGTGAATTTTAAGTAAATCATTTGTGAATCTTATTTAATTCAATTTTATATGATATTAAAACATTGAAATAGTAAAAACATTAGTGATTTTTCTTGAATTCACATCTGAATTTAAAAATATTTTAAATTTACATAAGTTGTTATTGAATGATTAACAATTACTGAAAAAAAAAAGAATTCATTGACCATTTATATGTGAAATATCTTCCATACAAAATTAATACAGTTTATATTCACATTGCGAATTTTAACAGCGTCTTGTTTTAGACATGTTAATTCACATATAAATGATAATTGTGCCATGATTTTTCAACAATTTTTTATCATTCATATGTGAATTTAAGCAAATTCATTTGTGGATCTGAATTAAATCATTTGTGTATGATCAAAAGGTTCAAAATAATATGCATCTAGTTTAATACATATTAATTCACATATAAATGATCATTGTACCCAATATTTTTCAACAATTTTTGATCTTTCACGTGTAACTTTAAATAAATTAATTTGTGAACCTTAGTTAATTTAATTGTACATTATCAAAATGTTGAAATTGTAAAGAATATATAAATGAAATTACTTAAATTCAATATGAATTTAGTCAGATTCCCTTGCAAATCTAAAAGTTTATTTAAATTCACATGAGATGTTATTGAATGATCAATTATTGTTAAAAAATATAATTTCAATGATCATTCACATGTGAATAATCTTCTATAAAAACTTGTTATGGTTCTGATTCACATTAATTAGGTGTTGCGAATCTGAACAAAATTTTTGAAGATTTTTTTTTCGCTTTTAGTATATTGATATGGGTGTCTATTGAAAGAGAATAAAAAATTATGAATTTTGATATATTCGGTTTTTTTATTTCAATAAAAAAAAAACTCTAAAAATAAAAAAGAAATATAAAACGAAGTGGGTTTATTGTTATGATCCACTACATGCGCGTCCACGTTAGAAATTTACAACCTTATCTCCGACCGTTGATAAATTGTATTCCGACGCTCACGATTGGTTCCTTGATTCCTTGTTTTATTTTGGTTCTCTATTGAACTTTTTCTCTCTCTCTCTCTCTCTCTCTCTCGATATATATATATATATATATATATATATATATATATATATATATATATATATATATATATATATACATATATATATATATATATATATTATATATATATATATATATATATATATATATATATATATATATATATATATATATATATATATATATATATATATATATATATATATATATATATATATATATATATATATATATATATATATATATATATATATATATATATATATATATATATATATATATATATATATATATATATATATATATATATATATATATATATATATATATATATATATACATATATATATATATATATATATATATATATATATATATATATATATATATATATATATATATATATATATATATATATATATATATGGAGAGGATCAACATAAAACCCCTAATTACACATAGAACCATAAAACCACCATTTTTAATGGTTAGGAGGATGAAGTAGGATGATATATTAGGAATGAATAAAATTTTCATATATATATATATATATATATATATATATATATATATATATATATATATATATATATATATATATGTATATATATATATATATATAGGGAGAGGATCAACATAAAACCCCTAATTACACATAGAACCATAAAACCACCATTTAAGCCATTAGATTAAATGATTAATGGCTGTGATTAAATATGATAATTAAAAGAAAAAAATAATTAGAAAATCCAGAATCTGAACACGGAGGGACTGATTGGTCATTTTACAACAACAATTCTAACAAAATTCAGTTCATAGCGTAATTCTCTAATCGATAGACAGGAAATGGGTTAACGTGACAAGGATCCGACAATGCCTCACCAACCCCTTCTTGCAGCCTCGTCGTCCGTCCTATCGACAACAGTGTTAGTGTTAGTGTTAGTGTTGGTGTTGGTGGTGGTGGTGGTAGCGATTACGAGCCAGGAGAAGTTCGCCGCGATCCGCCCCCGTATTCTCGGTCTGATCGATTTGCAGAAAATAACCACGGTTCGTATTCTCGGTCTAATATATTTTGTCTCTTTGTTTTCCAGATTTTTATATAAGTTTGTTTAATTTGAAATCAGATCAATCTCCTGTATGCAGTAGATAGTGGATGTGGTTAATTTTGTTTGTTTCTATAAAAACGCGAATCAAACCTAATGATTTTTCATCCGCATACGTTTTTTGTGTTAGCTTCTCAAATCGATACATCAGACGAAGTAACACCTAATTGTTCTGGCAGAATGGATGGAGATTTTTAAACACTTTCTACTGTTGTGATGATTGGTGATAATTGTTCCATAACTGACATCTACCTAAAAAAGAAAAGATAAAAATGTTCACTAATGAACATTGAAAAATGTTCATTAACGATTGTTCAGTATTGAACACTTTTCTGTTGAACATTTTTTGTTAAATCGAATCTGAGGAAACAAACCAATGAACGGATTGGTCCACCATTGTTCTTTGGTTCAAATAATTGGTTTGATTGCTACTTGATTGGAATTCCTTTCGATATTGTATAGATTTTGGTTCGAATATTAGACAGATTCTTGTTCTGTGGTTTATTTGATGTAGAATGTTCATAAATGAACATATGTTTGAATAACTAGTTCGATATAAATATTATTTTGAATAGAATGTTCATAAAGGAATATATGTTCATGTTTACCATATTTATTCTGTTTAGCTAGTTATATATTCATAGATGAACATATGTTCATTCATGAACATATGTTCATTCGTAAACACATGTTCATGAATGAACATGTGTTCAAGCAATCGGTCATAGTAGCATATGTTCATGCGATTGCAGATATAGAGGGAACGATGATGATGGTGGTGTTCGATTGCAATAGAATAATTGATCATCTGCAATGTAATCTCTCAAATAAGCTGGAGGTCTTCTTGTTCTTTGTTGTCTTTCTTCCCCGACTACTAAGCTACTGCGAGCCAGATGTGGGACTTCGTTACTTGAATCATCAGTTGAACTGTCCATTGGTTCTTCATACACAGCTTCATCTTCTTGAGTATCGATAAATTCATAATCTTAAATTGGAAGATCATAATCTCCCCAAGTGATCTCCTTTTCTACTTCGATTCCAGCCTTTGTATCTTGATTCCAAATCCAAGTCTTTTGTTCTTCAAATCTTACGTCTCTTCTCACGATAACCTTCAAAGTCTGTGGATCAATCAAGCGGTATGCCTTGGACTCTTCACTTACACCAGTCAATATGCAAACATGGCTTCTGTCATCAAGCTTGGTTCATTTTTCCTTAGGCACATGAACATGTGCTATACATCCCCAAACACGAAAGTGATGCACTGTTGGTTTAATTCCACTTCAGGCTTCTTGAGGCGTCATATCTTCTAAGGTCTTTGTGGGACATCTGTTCAACACATAGAAGCTCCACACAGCTGCTTCTCCCCAAAACTTCTTAGGCATCTTCTTGGCTGCAATCATTGAAATCACCATGCCAATGACTGTGCGATTTTTCCTCTCAACAACTCTGTTTTGCTGAGGAGTGAAGTTGGTTGTGAGTTGTCTTCTAATACCATGCTCCACATAAAAATTCTTGAAATCATTTGACAAATACTCGCCACCACGATGTGTGCGAAGAGCTTTAATTTTCTTTCCTGTCTCAGTTTCCACCTTGAGCTTAAATTGTTTGAATTTATCAAACGCTTGAGACTTTTCAGTCAGCAAAAAAATCCACCCCTTTCGAATGTAGTCATCGATAAAGGTTATGAAGTACCTGTTACCAGTGTGAGACGGTGGCGTTATTGGCCTGCAAATGTTTGAGTGAATCAGGTCCAGTATTTCTTGTGCTGGCCATTTGTTAACCTTTGGTATTGGTTGCCTTGTCTGCTTTCCCTTCATGCACTCTCCACACACAGAATCATTGACTGTAAACATTGGTAAGTTACGAACCATGTTCTTTCTTTGCAGTGTCTTCATACTCGAGTTTCTGAGGTGGCCCATACGTTCATGCCATAACTTGGTGTTGTCTTCATCAGTGGTATACATGCAATCATCCGTTCTTTGCTCTGTACTGCTTCTTGCTTCCTCACAAATTGGGTACATGCGGTTTGTGCTCATGTAACTCTGGAAGATCAAGCCTTTTTCTTGATGATAGACCTTGCATAAGTCTCCTTGGAAGGGGAAAGAGAGACCCCTTTGTTGAAGTTGCCCAATGCTGATTAAATTATTCTTAAGGTTTGGTACATGATACACATCATTAACGATATAAGTTGTTCCATTCAGGTGTAATTCCACATTACCCTTTCCAACCACCATCATTCTCGAGTTGTTTCCTAGTTTGGCAGAGCTTGTGAACTCCAAATCGAGATGAACAAATGCGTCTCTGTTCCCACACATATGGTTCGAACAACCAGAGTCGAGAAACCACGTCATGCCTTTGTTCTTGTTTGTTGTTTCTGCCATTAAAACTTTCTCTTCTAAATTCGTTTCCACCATGAGCATAACTTCTTCGTGTTCATCAAAACTGGCATAATTCGCTTCTTTGGAGAGAGGACACTCATAGGAGTAGTGTCCCAGCTTGTGACAATTATAGCATTCTATTGTTTCCTTGTTAATGGATGTTCTTCCTCTACCTCGTCCTCTACCCCTGTAGTTTGCACGTCTTCTTCCTCTTCCACAATTGCTGAAGTTTGATTCCATCTTTAGAGCATGATCTTCCTCTTTCTCGACCATTTTGAATTTTTGTTCATGAACCACCAGTGTACTCTGCAGCTCTTCTATGGACATCTGCTCCACATTTCTTGATTCCTTAATGGAAACCACCACATACGTGTACTTCTCGATTAAAGTTCTTAGTATCTTCTCAACGATTTTGACATCTTCAATCTGTTCTCCATTGCTTCTAATATGGTTTGAAACCGAGAGAACTCTTCCAAAATACTCGAGAATCGTTTCATCTATCTTCATCTCCAGGACTTCGAAATCTCTTCGAAGTTTCTACAACATGGATCTTTTCACACGGTCATTCCCTGCGAACCTCTGCTTCATGGAATCCCATATGGCTTTTGACGACTTTCGATCCATGATCTGTTCAAACGTTACTCTATCAATAGCTTGATACAAGTAATGTTTGACTTGGAGGTCTTTTACACGCAGTTCTTCCAATTTCTTCTTCTTGCCTTCACTTTGTGCGATTCCGACAGCCGGCTCTCTGATTCCTGGATCAATCAAGTTCCACACTTGTTTTGATCGCAGCAAGTTCTCCATCATCTCGCTCCAATGTTCGTAATGACCATCGAAGATCGGCACATTCATCTTCTCGTTATTCATCTTTTCTCTCTTCTTTGTTGTTTTTTGCTCTGATACCAATTTGATATTCAATTCAAATGGTAATGTGGACTCAAAAACTTGTTTATTACAGATGGCCAAATGGCTTTAAATACATCAACGAGAAACAGAAAATGCGAGAAAAAAGAAAGTACTAAAGTAATGCCAAAAAAACTGGTGACCGCGTAAAATAGCTCACGTGAGCTGAGACTGAGTCAAATAATCTTTATTTTCCTAACGGTCGAATATTCCAACACCCCTATCATTCTCATATTTCTTTATTCTACTCCATGCCTCACTCGTTCTCATCTTTCCTTCTTCGTTCGAACCGAATAACCCCTATCGTTCCTCTTTTTCTATCTTCTTCCCCACCGGATGCAGCTAAATCTAAAGACAATCGATTTGCATCCGAGATCGATTCACAGGAAATAGAGGTTGGGTTTTTATATCGTTTCACCTGGGTTTTGTTTTTTGTCAATCGATTTGTAACTAAGGTTGTATTTGAGAAATTTCCATCTAAGATTGTATCTGATATTAATGTAGAGATTTTGGTTTTGGATTTGAGTTTGAGTTTGAGTTATAGGTTCGATTTTGGATTTGGATTTGAGTCGATGGTTCGATTTTGGTTTTGGATTTGAATTTCAGGTTCAATTTTAATTTTGGATTTGAGTTGCACATTCGATTTTGGTTTTGTATTTGAGTTGCAGGTTCGATTTTGTATGTATACCAAATTTATGGTTGAACATTAGGCATATTTGTATTAAGTTTAGGGGGTAATGTATTTGCGGTCGGAAACGGTGATCGGAGCTGGTACCGGGAACTAGGTGGCCTGTGTTGATTTGGGGAATGAAGATAATTAAGGTGGGATGGGTCCCATTATATAATAGCATTTGTCAAATTGTTTCTATGTTCTTAACGTCATTTCAATACACAGTGTTTTTAATGTTCCAACATGTTTACAAACGCGATTGTGAGTGGCTAGCCTGACAAACACAAAAACACGCCATCTTTCTCTCCTCAGCCACGATATGGCACCCACATTCTTGCTTCTTCCTATATTCAATATTTCTCTCACACAATTCTACCAAGAAATCAATCAGTTCTCTCTCGAAGTTCTCCCACAAGTCCTACCCATTTGACCACCCCATGTCACACAATTACACTTGAGATTTGAATCCTTATCTCTTTCTCTCGATCGGTTCCCCCTTGACCTACCACCTCTTCGCCACCACTCACAGAAATTGTCACCACCATCTTTACTGCCATCTTTAAGAGTCGCCTCCCTGCCTTCGCTCAATGCCATCATGCCCTACTACCATAACCAGCGATGCTCTTCCCTCACCACCACAACCTCGATGTTGTTTTTATGCTTACATGTTGCACCATTTATCATGCCACCATCACCACCACCAACTGATTGATTCTAAGGCTCAACAAAAAAAATCCCTCATCGATTGATTGTTTATGCCCTCTAAACCACCTGATCACATCATCTTGCCAACTACTGAAAACGTATTCTTCCTGTGTTAATATGTCTGTGTTGTAGAACTTTCTGATCTGAGTATACGTGTGCATGTTGTATATCAGTATTTGTGTATTAGATCTCTATATATGCATGTGTAGATCTGTATGTATTCAAATCAAAATGTGAATAGATCTCAAGATGGAGAACCCATCCCTAAAGGTACGCCATATGTGCTTTAATTCTTTTCTCTGTTGCTTCATCAGTAGTTGAAACAACATTGATGTCTGATTTTTTGAGTCTTTATTACGGTTTTTCAGAAATTCAGTAGAGGTTCAATGAATTTGATGTGGGTTAATTCTTTTCTTAGATCTAAAACCTTTTAACAATTTTTGTTTGAATGATATGACAGGGTTTGCATCCGGGTTCAAGGTTATCTAAAGTTCATCTTGATCGATACAAATAAATGAAGTTGGAAAAGTTTGAAAGACGTTTTTTGGTAATGTTATAGAGATTAAATTACATTGAAGGTATAGTTAACATGTAGTATTGCTTATGGCAAGAAATAGCTCCGCAAGCATATAGACATTTTCTGTTACCAGATGAAAAAGAGCAGCCAGGTGGAAAACTCATTAGAGTTAACCTATTCTTGATGCACACATGTCCTTACTTAAATATGCAGATGTTACCCGTCCACAAAGTTACCCCAAAAATCTCGTATTACCCTTCTGTTATCAAACATAGTTTACCTGGTAGTAAATATTTACCTTTTACTCATCATATATGTTCCAGTCTGATTTTTCTATGTAACTAAATCAGTTTTAATGATATTTCTTCATGTTGGAAGAAGTGGGGAAGGGCATTGACGAATGGAATCTATGAAGGAGTTCATCAGAGAATATTAAATATGTGTGTTGGTTGGAAGGTTCAAACTTTTTTAGTGTTCCTTTTTTGAAATGAAAGTATGATGCTATAATGAAGGAATTAATGAAAAACATGATGTTATTTCTTGCTATGTAATTACAAAGCTGGAATAACATCATACTTTTATTGATTCTATTATTATAGCATCCTACTTCTCCAATGGGTTTTTAATGTTTTTTTTGGAAATAAAAGTAAGATGTTGTAATAGAGTAATTACCAGAGGCATAATTATATTTCCTGCTTTGTAAATGTAAAGCAGGGAATGACATTATACTTTCATTTATTCCTTTATTATAGCATCCTACATTGCCAATGGGGTTTTCAATGTTCTTTCATTTATTCCATTTTCTAACATAAATTTTACACATGCTCATATGTACAAGGATTAGATCAAGTGATTTAAAATTATATGACTAGATTAGATGTGTTATCTACATATGTGTGGCTTTGTGCGTGTGTGGTTGTAAGTAAGCATGTGATTTAAAATGATATGAACTGGATTAGATTTAAAATGATATGTTCTCATTTTGTTCCTTTATAGAGAGGTATGGTCATATTCTATAATCTTTATTATTTTTAGGGAAATTTGCAGGAAATAGTAACATAGTTTACTCTTTTCACCAATATAGACAATGTACTTTGCTTTTTACCTATAAAAGAAATTTATTTATAGTTCTTTACACATAATAGCAATATAAAAACAATTATTTACTCATATAATGGCAATATGTAACATATAAAGTACATTGCCTATATTGGTAGCAAAATGTAAGTACGTTGCTTTTATAGGTAAAAAATAGAGTATATTGCTATTATCGGTAAAGAAAAGTAAGTATGTTGCTATTATAGGGATGAAATAAAGTACATTGCCTATATTGGTAGCGAGATAAAGTATGTTATTGTTTTCCATATTATTCCTTTTCATTTTATTTACGATACATTGCTTATTTGCTCAAGGGCATTCCTGTCTTTTCAAGTACAAAGATTCTAGAGTATCATCCACAGATAATAGCGTCATTCTACAAGTTTTTGAGAGAAGCTCCGCCGCGAAACACGGCAACAAAACCTCATTTCAAACAATATACAAATAATTTACTTTATTTAATTTAATAATAAGAAAAGAATTAACAAAAAAATAGAAAATAATTACATAAGGGTATTATAGTCATTTTATGTCTGTCAGGGACCAAAAGCGCAATAAAAACATAAAATACGGACCATCCTATTTTAAAAAAAAAGTTAGGGACCAAACACGTAAATTGTCCAAAACCACAGGGGTCATTCGTGTAATTTACTCAAATTTATATTTGATGGGTATTGTTTCTATAATTTTGTCACAATGAGACCATTTCTGTATTTTTCTTTTCACAGGGATCATTTTCTTAATTTTATCTCACACGGGAACCATATTTATTGTTTTGTTTGTTTGAAAAATATAGGGACTAAAAGTTCAATTCAACAAAAGAAAACACTTACTTGATGTGCCCTTATGAACCCTAAAAAGGATTATCATAAATGTTAATATATATTATATGTGAATGACCCATAATGTGTAGCATTAAAAGGAGGAGGAAAAAGGCTACGACATTACGTGTGTCGATTCTTTAGCCGAGGAGCAAAAGCTCAATCGCGATTCCTATTTCTAGTGGCAGTTTCCCGATTCCAATTTCAAGATGGATGAAGCTTGGAAGCGTGAGAGACTATAGAATTAGCGTAGGTTGCCAACGATTGGAAGGGTCGAGAGTGTGAACTGAGGCAGCGATACTGAAATCGAACCATGGAGCCTGGAGGCAGGATAGACAGAAATGGTAGAATGGCTGCATTTGTAACTTTCGATTCTTATTTGAACTAGGCGAACTTTCATACAGTTTTGTATGTCATAAATTTTTAATAATTTATCAAAGATGATATAAATTTTATGACTAATAAAAATGTCTATCATAAAACTTGTGTATGTCATAAATCGCCCGTCTTTAAAATATATATTTTCTAGTAGTGTTTCTTATATAACTCACCGTCAAAACTAATAGCGCAATGCCATAATTCTAAATGTATTTGGATAATGGTCCCTTTTTCAACCTCTATGTTTGCGGCTGAAGATAAAGTATTTGAGGGTTGAACACATCCTCCTACGCAAACACATGATGTACATTTTTCAACGTGAAATTAAATTTTATACTTTAACTAATTTACTTGTAGTTCTATTTATATAATAAATAGAGGGTATATGTCTTAACATACAATCTTAAACATATAGAAAATATGAATGATTAAGAGAAAACAAAGAGTTGTGGTTGGAAAGACAATGGGGGATCCAATGCTGGTGGTAGGAACCGATGGTCCAGACCCGAAAACTGTAGCTCCACTTGAATTTGTGGTATTTAAAAGAGATGAGCTTGTGCTGCAATGCAAAAGATATATATGATTAGATTTTATATTTTTAATTAGTATACATATTTAGAAGTTATTAATTATGCATAATCTTAAAAATTAATTATCATATTGATTACTTTCTTTTTAGGGAGAATTTCATATATGTCCTAAATAAACATCAAAATATCATTTTTGTCAAGCCAAATATCAAAATATCATATATACACCCTTTATAAGCTTTCAAAATATTATATTTGTCCAACCTAATATTTGAATATTATAGATACCATTTATAAGTTTCCAAAATATCATATTTGTCTAAATTGTTTTTAAAATATTTTAAAACAATTTAATAATAATTTTTTTGTAAATTAAAATCATTATAAATATAAGGAATATATGGAATGACCGAAATACTCGTATTTCTATTTTGTTGGAACATTTTCAATTTTTCAATTTGACTTCTCACACGATCACGTCGTTGAAATGTGGAAAAATAAACGACGCAACTTGGGGGGAAAGGCGACGTCGTCGTTGTCATCGTCCATAGTCGTTGTCTGCCATCCACCTTCCATAGTCGTCGCTCATCATACTTAGTCGTCATCAATAATCATATTCAGCACAGATTTCCATATTCGGCGATAATCATTTGTACCAATTTCCATCGCCTGTCATATTTATTTGACATATGTCATACTTAGTCGTCGTCGGTGATCATCCAAAGATAGAAATCGGTGTTGATATTTGTGTTCCCACTGTCCAGCGATATGATTGTGTGAAAAGTTTGATTTAAAGATTGAAAGTATTCCAATATATATATATATATATATATATATATATATATATATATATATATATATATATATATATATATATATATATATATATATATATATATATATATATATATATATATATATATATATATATATATATATATATATATATATATATATATATATATATATATATATATATATGTGTGTGTGTGTGTGTGTGTGTGTGTGTGTGTGTGTGTGTGTGTGTGTGTGTGTGTGTGTGTGTGTGTGTGTGTGTGTGTGTGTGTGTTATTTAGATATTAGGTTGAACAAATATAATATTTTGAAAGCTTATAAAGGTTAATAATGATATTTAGAGAATTGATTAACCAAATATGATATTTTGATTTTTATCAAGAGCATACATGAAATTATAGTTTATTTTTATATGGTCTTATAAAAATACATTTTTCATAAAGAAAATTAATGATTAATTTTAAATAATTAAAAAAAATGCTTAATGAGGACCAAAGTCATTGTCCTACGTATATTGAATATAAGAGATCTCTCTCCAAAAGGTTGATGAACCAAATCTAAAATTTAAAAGTAGATTAAAATATGTATGGATCACCATCTAAACAAAACAAGGTTAACGAAGACAAAAAAACAATAATTTAATTTTTAATTAAAACCAAATTTAGCAATATATTTAATGATCCTTGATAAGTAAAAAAAAAAAGTAAAAGTAAAATCCGATACAAACTTAGCCGAAAAGATCTAAGATAACCAAAGTTTTGAAGATACATTTTATTATTTAAAATAAAATAAAAGATAAAAATTAAAATATCAAAAAACATTTAATTAAGTCATAAGAAAAGGTTGATAGTTCACCTTGTTGCTGGAAATTGGCATGTGCTAGAGCCTGCACAAATGTAACAGACCATCTAAATGAGATACAAACCGTTTTATTCTCGGAAGTGATTTCTACGCAATAGTTTTTTCCATATGCAACAATTATGTTGTATATGAATAAAAATTATTTTGTACAAATCACTTTCCATTTAATATTAATATGACTTGTTATAAAATTAATAACACATGACTTGTTATAAAATTAATAACACGATGATAGGCATATTAAATCATGCAATTTATAATGATTAGTTATTAATGGCCTAATTCATTCATAATCAATAAATAAATATAACATCAAACACTTCCAAAAAATTATAATCACAAATTTATTATTTCACCTTTAGACGTGCTAAAGTCACTTGCGTTTTATATATTCAAGCTGACACATTAGCAAGGAATAGTAATTAATCGATAAATTCGTTGTCATCAACAAATTGTTTGTAGCATCGAACATATTAATTGGTGGTCGGTGATGAGCAAAAGACTAATGGACGATGTAACGTATATACAAAGTCTAATATTATATTGTCGAGTGAAATCTTATGGAGAGATGGAATATTCCCCCAAGACGTAGGCTCGACGAGGATAGATTGAGATATGTTAAGCCACAAAGATGTTAGACGTCGACTCTGATATCATATTTGATATATGTGGAGTCATTGTTGTTAGACCATCATTATGTTGGAGTGATATTGTTAGTGAAAGCAAAAGTCGTTTTAGCATGTGATGGTCTACTACTCTATTAGATGTTGTCATGTTTGACTTTGTATTTTCAGTGTGGCCGAGATCCGTACAACTGAAGCAACATGTGTCCGTATTTAATTGGTCTAGAGATTAACCGACATATATATGTCGGCTAGTATCACTAGATGTTGCAGTTTATTCGGTAAGTAATCGATTGCAATTGTTCCTAAATATATTCTCTCTAGAATCATATTTGAATCTCAAGTCACATGCATATATCTATTGTGTATATATATGTTCTTGGTAATTATAAGCTTATACTGCACTTATTGCCATTTATTAGTAATGAGAATTGCTCCTTGATTTGTTCTCCGAAAATATCTTTTCAAAATAGCCCTCATGAAGACAATGAGACTCCAACATATAGATATCGAACACTAACAATGGAGAGGAGATGTGGGCTCGTTTTTGCAACGACGATTGATGCTAGTATGGTACTTGCAACGACGACTAAAGCAATGATGTACACATTTATGTATAATATGCCTTATGTACCCATCGAATGTATACATTTATGTATAATACGCCTTATGTACCCATCGTATGCGCCATTAGGCCTTGACTTTGAAGCCAAGGCCAACATCCAAGATGCAATTACATTGGAGCCTTGGACAAGCTTTGACTACTATTTTTTCTAGAAATAATTTAGAAATATATACGTCTGTGACACATTATCATGCGTCATTTATTATTTATAGATGAGTTTTTCTATCTTACACTAGATTTTAGTGTTATAACCATGTAGTTGCAATTTAAAACAGACAATTGTGCTTGGCTTAGTGGTATGTGTCTCTTTAAGTGATAGAGAGAGGTTTGGCGAACCTCGCCTGATGCATATTTTTTATTCATTCTTTATTTTTCCTTATGTCCTATCATATTTCATATGTTAATAAGTGTGAGACCGTGCGGTAGCAATATTGTGTGAGAATGAAGAATTGAATAGGTTTGTTTGGTATAACGGTTATATGTACTTTTTATGATTCTCAATTTGTGAAAAATAATTTGTACGTCTGTCAGAATAAGAATTAATGTGTCAGAATGCATGAGAACAAAAATGAAGTATATATATTAAAAGTGCATTATGATAACAATAATTCTATGAGAATATGTTTGTTTTGTATCCACATTACCAAATAAACATATTTTATTCATTATCTCTAAAAAATAGCATTGTTTGCATTGTCTTATAACAACTGTCGTCTGCAATATAACATCTCTCTCTCTCTCTCTCTCTCTCTCTCTCTCTCTCTCTCTCTCTCTCTTTATATATATATATATATATATATATATATATATATATATATATATATATATATATATATATATATATATATATATATATATATATATATATATATATATATTCGTGGAAGAAATATAAAGTAAATCTTTTATTTTTAAACTTCATATATTCCCAAATTTAGCTCAAACTAGGATGGCCGCACGTTACAGTGAGCTTATTAATCCTATATTTTCGATATCATTTTTATAATAGTCTCTTACATAATGTTCATTTTGTAATTTATGTAAAACATGTGGACCATGTTACTAACAATGTTGTTAGACAGGGGTGTCTTTGTAAATTTATGAAGTACATGTATCTTTTTTGCTATTTCACTATTAGACAACCATATTTAAAATAATGTGCAAAATAGGGACTTTTAGAATTTTGCAAATAGACAGGGACCATTTTTATAATTTTTTAATAAAGACAGTTTTTGGTAATTTTTAGAAACAGGGCAAATTCTGCAAGATTGTTGTTAGGCACGGACTATTTTGTAATTTTATAAAACAACGGGACCATTTCTTTAAACTTTTTATTAGGCAGCAGCTATTATTGTAACTTTATAAAACACGGGGACCGTTTTTGTAATTCATCTACTAAGCAAGGATTATATATGCAAAACACAATGACCATTTTGTAATTTTTTAAAGCACAAGGACCATTTTTATAAAGTTTTTACTAGGCAACATCTATTATTGTAACTTTATAAAAGACATGGACCATTTTTGTAATTCATCTATTAAGCAAGGTCTATACATGCAAATATGACACAACTAGCTAAATTTCGTGGTAAATAGTTATATTGGATAATTTTTCTCAAGTTTTATAATTTCTTTTTATATGTTTTGGTAGAACTTTATAACTTTAAAACTAATTATTTTTAAAAAAGTAATCTTTTATAACTTTTTTATTACAACTTTAGTTTGTTAAATCATTTTAAATTTAGGGTTTTACAATAAACTAATTATATTTTTATTTTTTATACATGTTTTTACCATTGGATATATATATATATATATATATATATATATATATATATATATATATTGGAATGAACATTAATGTCATATATGTTTCTTGACATTATTTAATAATCAAATGGTAGATATTGTCCCTGTTAAAACATATGAACACTTTATAATTTTTAATTTGTATTAATTATAGTTTTAATCCTTAAAATATTCAATTTAGGATAATTACGATTTTCATCCCTAATTTCTAATTCTCTTTAGTTATTGTTGTGGTCCATATACTTTTAATTATCATATTTACATTTTAGGTCCCTGTACCTTGGTATTGGTATCGTTCTCATGATGATTCACCACATATAACATGCTATTACTTATTAGCATGTGTTTTAGTATTTGTAAAGGGAAGTGATACTTAACAATTTATGTCTTATAAGGATTATGGAATATGAAAAAGAAAAACATTTAATTGTTGTGAATGAATAAAAATTTTTGTATATAGATTACTTCCCATTTGTAAAACAATTTTGTTCGTCTAAGTCATTAACTTTTGATTCTATTTTTTTTCAAAAAGATGTTATTGTTGTTATTATTATTATATATTTTTCTGATATTCAATAATTTTTTTGTTATTTTATTCTTATTGTTCATAATTACATATTTTGTTCGGTTTTTACACTATTCTTTTTATATTTTTCTGCATTTCTTTGTTTTCAAAAGTGTAATAGATTTTTAAAAATGTTTTGTTTTTGGGTTTTCTTTTGGTAATTGAGTTTCGGTTGTTAAGTATGTATTGAAAAATTTAAACGGAATAAAAAAATGAGACCGATAATTAAAAACCGGATCGTTTTAAAAACAATATGTATATGCTTACTTATCCGAAATTATAATAAGAATGTAAACGACCGTAAAATCAAACAATTTTTAAAACCGGCAAAAATGAAAGCAACCAACAACAAAAAACCGTAATCGAAAACCGAACTGTTTAATAAAAATTTAATTGATGGTTTGGTATTAGAAAAACTGAAAAAAAAAAAACTAAGAACAAAGAAAAAGCAAACAACAATAATAAAGACTAAATATACACCATATCAACATGTTTTTATTTGTTGATATTGCATTGTTTTCCAAAAAAGTTACAGATTATTGGTTCAAAACTGTTTTTGACTTTTATTTAAGGGTGTATGTGTGGTGTTTATTTAGTAACACATAATAAAAAATGTTAATAAGTTTAGTGAAAACCAATTAATTTAACAAATAAATAATGTTAATATAGCAGATATAATGACCTTTTATATAAAAGCCGAAAATATAACGGTCTTTATTGGAATTTCACCAATAAAAAAAACTGGTGTCTAAACCCTAGGGACCAACCAACTTAAGATTATCTACAATTTATAGTTATTGAATTTGATGAAATGTTTAGTTGGTATTTAACGGATTAAACACGACCATAACGTGATGTCATGTGTTCAATGAATATATAGTACAATGGTCATTAATCTCTCCAATAGAAAAAATGCAAAATGACATTGTAGCCCAACAAACTATTGGTTGTTGGTCTAAAAGGTCTATAAAGTTTTTTATTTGCCTTTTAGGGGAATAAAGTTTATTTTTACTTGTTCATTAAGTCTTTTTAGCAGGTTTGCCGGTTAAAAGTTAGAAAAAATGACATTGTAACTCTATTAACTTTCATTTTCTGTTCTGAATAGTCCATAAACTTATTTTTTTAGTTTACAATGACGGAGATGGATGTTGATAACTGTCAAGAGGTGCTCAAAGTTTACAGTGACGACGATCCAGTGAACCGAGCTTTCAAGTTCGTGTCGATGACGATGGCACTCTGGAAAGATGTTCTGTTTGACCAAACAAACAACATTCTCGAAACTCATGGCAGTGGTTTCTGCATCGTTTCCATGAAGTGGCTCCAATCTCGGGGGTGGCTGGGGAGGGGGGGGGGGGTTGGTTTCTGCAGTGATTCCGTGAAGTGGCTCCAATCCCGGGGTGGCGGCTATGCTTGACCTATGGCTCGGTTCACTAGATCGCTATATAAAGTCGGCACTGTAAACTTTGAGAACCCCTCGACAGTCATCAATCTCTATCTTCGCCATTGTAAACTAAAACATAAGTTTAGGGACTATTTAGAACAGAAGATGAAAGTTGATAGGGCTACAATGTCATTTTTCCTAACTTTTAACCTAGAAACCTACTGAGAGAACTTAATGAATAGGTAATAGACTTTATTCCCTTAAAAGGGCAAAAAAAATTTTAAGGACCTTTTAGATCAATATTTTGCCATAGAAAAAAATAAAAGAAACTTTTAAATGCATTGTAGAAAAAATAATTATATAATCATTTGAAAAATAAACTGATAATATTGCAATCAGTTATAAACTATATACACGTTGTGGCTAGCCTACTTGGCTAACAAGGTGATTACTAACAAGGAGGTCATGGATTCAAACCCTGACACTAACATAACTAGGAGTAGGAGTAGGATAGATTTGTCGTTAAAAAAAAAAAAGTTATAAACTATATACAGCCACTTTGACTCCTTTGCAGCTCATTTTGACTCGACACTCGGCTCTCCACATCCGTAGAATTTGCAACCTTTAAACTAGTGTATGAGTATATGTAAAGCACTGTTTTCAAATTTCGGTCGTTTGACCAATTTATGTTTACTCTTTAAAGTTATAGCATCTCCTACGATGCGAACATGGAGTCGATGCTTTTGGGTTAAAGTTGAGCCTATTTAGCCAAGGCCATTTTGGTCTGAGATGTACATCACTTTTGTGTAGGTCTAGCTGCGATTAAATATCTTATACTACGCATATTCAAGCCAAATATTTGAACCTTTAATGTTCTTATATCTCTTTTCAACTCAAAAACATACAAAGATATTACTAAAAAGAAGAGTAAAGATTAACTGACTTGGATCAGAGCTCGTCGTAATCGCAGTGCCACCAAAATTGCAGCTACTTGGGATGGGATTCTTCTGATAATAACTATTGAATGCGTAAGAAGCATGGTGGCGCAGGTTGTCAGGATTGTAACACTCACCACCCTGCTGAATCGCCGAGCAGTCGGTGCCACCGTGACCACAAGCATAATCCAAAGCATCTTGTAATGCAGTTTGTGAAGCAGATTGGCTTGCAACGCACCAGCTTCGACCTGCAGATGATGCTGATGATACTGGGGATGTTGTGGTTTTGGGCTGCATAGTTGGGTTTGAGTTTCCCGTGGTTATGGTCGGAACTGTTGTTATAGGTGTAGTGACATCCATAATTTTTCCGGCGAGTGAACCTGAAGCCACAGTAATGGTGAGTTGGATAACGACGAGAGAAACAAGGTTCATTGTGGGTGTTTTGTAGGTGGTAAACTGGTGATTAACGAATGATGTGGGTTAGTTGGTTGTTTCAAAGGTGTGGAGTTTGAAAAAGGAGAAAAGCATCATCATTACGTCTTTGAAAATGTGAGGTGGAAAAGGAAAAAGAATTGGGGCGTTGGGGGGAAAAGAGACTGAGGTGGATGAAGGAGAAAGAAAGTGAAATAATAATGATGATCAATCCACTTTATTTTACTTCTTTCTTTCTTTCTATTCATGCCGTAAAATATTATATTATAGTCCATGCTTTAGAAAATAATGCTCCCGTATATCGGTATAACAATTTTGTTTTGAACTGCAAGTATATTAAAAAGCACCCTACCAAGGTGGTAGAGGGCTAGAGGCTCAACAGAAAAAGCAACACAATCTAGACGGGGAAACAATCCAATTCTCCTACTAGAGATTACTACTAAGTTTGTCTTTATTCTTTAGCCAAAAATGGTAGAGGCACAACAGGAAAAGCAACACAATCTAGACAGGGAAACAATCCAATTCTCCTACTAGAGATTACTACTAAGTTTGTCTTTATTCTTTAGCCAAAAATAAAAGTAAGCTATTGTTAAATAGTGAATTGGGAATTAAAACCCGTATGAATTGTAAACACGCGCGCCGCGGCCCATTAAGTGTCCGCGTCGCGTGGGCCGTGAACAGCTAGGGTACGGCTAGGGTTTCTTGTAATGCCTATAAATATAAAGGCTGGTCATTAGGGTTTTGGTGAGCCGTCAGGTCGTAAAGTCTGAAGTCAGTAGTCAGAAGAGGCCGATTTACTAGCAATCTAGGTACGCTCTGTAACACCTGTATTTAGCTCTGGAATAAAGAATATTCTCTCCTGCCCGTGGACGTAGGTCATCTTGGACCGAACCACGTAAATCTCTGTGTCGATACTTTGTGTTTATATTTCCGCATTTATATTCTCGTTATTATTCCTGGGCAATAGGCTATAGATTTAGGTCTATTTCTTAACAAGTGGTATCAGAGCCGCGGTTTCAGATCTGTAGTGTTATAGATCTGTGGTTATTTGCGGTTTTAGGTCTGCGTGTTTTAGATCTGGTTGTAGTTCTGGTTGATTGAAATCGATAGTAGATCTAGGGTTTACGGCTTCGCCGCGTTGCGCCTGTTGAAAAACCGCGTCGCGCCTGTTGAAGGATCGCGTCTGTTGGACCACGTCTGTTCAAGCCCGCGTCGCACCCTGTTGGATTTACTAGTTCATCAAAGACTACAAGGATCGGTTGATTGAAGATGTCATCTCACAAGTTCGATTTGGAGAAGTTCAATGGCTCGAATGATTTCACTTTGTGGAAGGTTAAGATGAAGGCTCTTCTGGTTCAACAAGGATACGCAGTTGCAGTGGAAGGAGAATATGCAAAGGACACGACAGATGCTGTGAAGAAGGAGATCGAGGGGAAAGCACATAGTGTTATTCTTTTGAACTTGACGGATGAGGTATTGAGGGAAGTTGTTGATCAACCCACTGCTGCCGGTATTTGGAAGAAGCTCTGTGATACGTATCAGAACAGTTCTTTGACAAATAGGCTGTATCAAAAGCAACGGTTGTACACTTTTCGGATGGCAGAAGGTACCCAAGTAAAAGACCATCTTGATTCTTTCAACCGGATTATTCTAGATCTTCAAGAAGTATGAGTAAAGGTTGATGATGAGGATCAAGCCCTTATTTTGTTATGTTCACTGCCGAATTCACATGAGAATTTTGTTGATACTATGTTGTATGGAAGAACAACAATTACTGTGAATGATGTGAAGGATTCTCTGCTGTCCAAGGAACTCAAACGTAGAGTTTCTGGGAATGAGGAGACATCCGGTTCAGGTCTGTTCGTTGGCAGAGGAAGGACATCGGATAAGAAAGATGGTGGAAATCGGAGTAAGTCACGTTCGAAATCGAAAGTTTCTGCAAAAGTCAAGTGTTATAACTGCAAGGAGAAGGGTCACTTCAAGAGAAATTGTCCATTGCTGAAAGGGGGGAAGGGAGAAAATAGCAACAATGGCAGTGCGGCAACTGTTCAGGATGGTTCTGAAGAAGAAGACATAGGCGATGTATTGACTGTTTGTACATCTAGTTCTGTTGATGCTTGGGTCTTAGATACTGGGGCATCTTATCATATGACTTTCCATCGTGACTGGTTCGAATCTTTTAGAGACTTGAAAGGAACGGTGAAGTTGGGAGATGATTGGGTTGCTCAGGTCAAAGGAAGCGGTACGGTACAGATTATGATGCACGATGGTATGGTCAGAAAGCTTGATTGCTGGTATGTTCCGGATCTTCGTAAGAACTTAATTTCTCTTACTACTTTAGCAAAGAATGGTTTGAAATACTCTGGTGAGGATGACTGGGTGAAGGTCACCAAGGGCTCTCTAGTAGTTATGAAAGGAAAGGTGCAGAAGAGTGGGGTTCCTGTCTTAGAAGGAAATTCGGTTAGGGGAACAGTGGCGGTTACTCAACCCTTAGAGAGTAGTAATGATAAGACAGAGTTGTGGCATAGAAGGTTGGGACATATGAGTGAGAAGGGTATGTCAATTCTGAGTAAACAGGGGTTGTTTGGTGGTGAGCTAACGGGAAAACTCAAGTTTTGTGAAGCTTGTGTCAAAGGCAAGCAACGCAGGGTGAAGTTTAGTTCGAGTAAACACACAAGCAAGGAAATCCTGGAGTACATTCATTCAGATTTGTGGGGTCCCTCTCCGGTCGAGTCTCATAATGGTCATCGATACTTTGTGACTTTCATTGATGACTACTCAAGGAAGGTTTGGATATATTTTCTGAAGACTAAAGACGAAGTGTTTGGGAAGTTCAAGGAGTGGAAGACGATGATTGAAAAACGGACCGGAAAATCTGTCAAGACACTCAGAACTGACAATGGGTTGGAGTTCTGCAATGCCCCGTTTGACAACTTCTGCAAGGCGGAAGGTATAGTGAGGCATCACACTATACGGCACACACCACAGCAAAACGGAGTGGCGGAACGGATGAACCAAACACTGTTAGCGCGTGCTAGAAGCATGCGGTTATATGCTGATTTATCGAAGAAATTCTGGGCGGAAGCGGTTAATACTGCTTGCTATCTGGTAAACAGATCACCTTCAACTGCAATCGACTTTAAGACTCCTCAAGAGGTATGGTCTGGAAAACCCTCTGATTATTCTGGTTTACGTATATTTGGTTGTCCGGCTTATGCTCATGTTAATGATGGTAAACTTGAGGCGAGGGCAATGAAGTGCATATTTCTAGGGTATGCACATGGAGTGAAAGGTTATCGTCTGTGGTGTACAGAAGAAGGGAGAACTCCAAAATTTATTAATAGCAGAGATGTGACCTTTAATGAATCTGCTATGGTGAACCAAAGAGGAGGTGATACAAGTCATGTAGGGAAAGATCAGGGTGCCAACCAGAAGGTGGAGTTTGTCACACAAATTCCAGACAGAATGGTGATAAATGAAGAACAGCATGTCGGTGATGATCAGCATAGACGTGATGAAACTCATGAACAGCCCAATGAGGATCAGTCTGGTGATGCTGAGGCCGATGGTGAGAACAATGAGGATGAATCTATAGCAAGGAGAAGAGACAAAAGGAACACGAAGACTCCAGCTAGATATGCTACATGTGTCACTAATGGTGATATTGGTTCTGTTGCATATGCACTAGCTGTTGGTGAAAACATTGGTACTGATGAGCCTCGGTCCTACAAAGAGGCGGTGGCAAGTAAAGAAGGATCAAGCTGGTTGATGGCGATGAATGAAGAGATGCAATCTCTTGAGAAGAATGAAACGTGGGATCTTGTTCCATTACCAAAAGGAGTCAAACCGGTTGGATGCAAATGGGTCTTTAAGAAGAAAGAAGGAATTCCAGGGGTTGAACCCGCAAGGTTCAAGGCACGGTTAGTGGCGAAGGGATTTTCTCAAAAGGAAGGAATCGACTATCACGAGGTTTTCTCACCGGTCGTGAAGCACAAGTCAATTCGGGTTCTTTTAGCTATGGTGAGTGCGTTTAATCTGGAGCTTGAGCAGCTCGATGTCAAAACTGCATTTCTTCATGGAAGCTTGGAGGAGAAGATATATATGTCACAGCCTGAGGGTTTTCCGGGTTCTAATAAGGATCATGTGTGTCTGTTGAAGAAGTCTCTTTATGGTTTGAAGCAGTCTCCTAGACAGTGGTACAAGAGATTTGATTCGTTTATGACTTCGCATGGCTACATTCGGAATCAGTTTGATAATTGTGTCTACTTGAAGCATTTGTCCAATGGGTCCTTTGTTTATCTGTTGCTATATGTTGATGATATGCTCATTGCAGCCAAGGAGATGGCTGAAATTAATAACTTGAAGAAGCTTTTGGCAAGTGAGTTTGAAATGAAGGATTTGGGTGCAGCAAAGAAGATATTGGGGATGGAGATTCAGAGAGACAGGAAAGCGGGGTTGTTATATGTTTCTCAGCAGAAATATATTGAGAAAGTCTTGCAGTCTTTCGGTATGGATCAGTCAAAACCAGTTGGAACTCCTTTGGCAGCGCATTTTAAATTAAACAGAAGTACTATACCAACTACGGATGAGGAAAAAGACTATATGAGTAGAGTTCCGTACTCAAGTGCAGTTGGAAGCCTTATGTATGCTATGGTCTGTACTAGACCTGATTTAGCACATGCAGTTAGTGTGGTTAGTAGGTTTATGAGTAATCCTGGAAAAACTCACTGGGAAGCGGTCAAGTGGATCTTGCGATACTTGAAGGGGACTAAGGATATTTGTCTGGTCTATGGTGGTAATACTCATAGTAACTTGGTGGGATATGCAGACTCAGACTATGGTGGCGACTTGGTGAAAAGGAGATCGCTCACGTGTTATATTTTCACTTTGTTTGGATGTGCAGTCAGTTGGAAGTCAACTTTACAATCTACAGTTGCCTTGTCTACAACTGAAGCGGAATACATGTCAATGACTGAAGGTATAAAGGAGTGTATCTGGCTACATGGTTTGGTGGAGAGTCTGGGGTTGAAGGTGGAGAAGCCTGTCTTGAACTGTGATAGTGAAAGCGCTTTGTGCCTAGCAAGGAATCCGGTTTATCATGAAAAGACAAAGCATATTGATATCCGGTTAAATTTCATTCGTGACATAGTTGAAGAAGACAAGTTCTCAATCTTGAAGATCGATACCAAGGTGAATCCGGAAGATATGTTGACGAAGTCGTTACCCAAGGAGAAGTTCGAGCTATGCTTGAACTTGGTTGATGTTCGCAGGAGGTAAGTCCCTACGGGGCAAGCTGGCAGGAGACGAAAGGAAGTTTTTTGGTTTCTAGAGCGAGGTGGAGCTATGTTGAATTCGCAATTCAAGGTGGAGATTGTTAAATAGTTAATTGGGAATTAAAACCCGTATGAATTGTAAACACGCGCGCCGCGGCCCATTAAGTGTCCGCGTCGCGTGGGCCGTGAACAGCTAGGGTACGGCTAGGGTTTCTTGTAATGCCTATAAATATAAAGGCTGGTCATTAGGGTTTTGGTGAGCCGTCAGGTCGTAAAGTCTGAAGTCAGTAGTCAGAAGAGGCCGATTTACTAGCGATCTAGGTACGCTCTGTAACACCTGTATTTAGCTCTGGAATAAAGAATACTCTCTCCTGCCCGTGGACGTAGGTCATCTTGGACCGAACCACGTAAATCTCTGTGTCGATACTTTGTGTTTATATTTCCGCATTTATATTCTCGTTATTATTCCTGGGCAATAGGCTATAGATTTAGGTCTATTTCCTAACAGCTATAATGTCCCCTATCAAGCTTTTACAACTAGCATGAACTCCTTCAAAAACAAACTTATTTCTAAGACTCCAAATGATCCAAATAAAAGTCATTGAAATTGTAAAACACGGTAGTTTAGATTTGTAGATAAGTAGATTTTATCTCTTGTATTCAAATAGAGTTTGTTGTAGTTTATCTGATCCATAAATTGTGGATCTCTTTGTACTCTTATCTTGATATAAATACAATACGTGCCCATTGGGAGATTTAAGCCAAATCGTTCTTTTTCATTCTTGCTTTTCAACTTGGTATTAGAGCCCTGATTCACAGGGCCTTTATCGAAGAAAAAAGAAATTTATCTCCCATTCAAACCCTCTGGTCACCGATTGACATGGCCACATCCATAACATCTTCAACAATTACCAATGCAATCACGTGCAAACTGACTCGCACGAACTATCTCCTATGGAAAGCTCAGGTGGTTCCTACTCTACGGGGTGTCAAACTTTTTGCATACCTCGATGGCACCGTACTCGCGCCGGAGGCAAAGATTACCACCGGAACCGGCGAGGCAGCAAGGCAGATTGACAATCCTGCATATGAGGCGTGGGTCACTCAAGATCAAGCTATTCTCGGTGGCTTGTTATCTTCTATGACAGAGGAGGTGCTGTCACAACTTACCTGCTGTGCAGAGACGTCTAACCAGTTGTGGGTCTCTCTCCAAACCATGTTTTCTGCCCAACATAGAGGGGTAACTCTATTCAGATCCATACACAATTAGCCAATACAAAGAAAGGCGACATGACAACCTCCGAGTACTATCAGAAAATGACATCATTGGCAGATACAATGGCCAATATTGGGCATCCGATGACAGACGAAGAAGTCATTGGCTATATCCTCGCCGGTCTAATACCAGGACACGGAGATATCTTCACAGCCGTCACAGTGCTAAATAACAATTAACAGGTCAAGCTTTCTGAGTTCTATTCTTACCTTATTGCTCATGAGGCCCAAACCACAGCAATGAACGGAACCGCCGAATTCACCTCCTCCGCTAACACTGTCACGAAGCAAGATTCAAGTAACTCACTGTAACGCCAAGACACTCTTTTTATTTATATATATAAAAAGGGGTAAAATGGTCATTTTACCTTGGCAGGGTAAATTGGTCTTTTGGACAGAAAAGAATTTAGTTTGAAATAATATTTTGAGTTTTGGACTTAAAATGTCATAAAAACTGATTTTGGTCATTTTACCGCAAAAGGGTAATTTAGTCATTTGACCATGTGAAGGACCAAATATGAAAAATATTGTTGTTTGTGGCAAATGTATAAAGAATGAAAGTTTTATTGTAATACAACTTGATTTTAGTGCCAAAAGTTCAAGAAAGTGAACTTAAGGACTAAATTTGCAATTTTTGGAAGTATAAATAGTGGGAATGTTCTCCTATTTTGTGCAGATTTTAGAGGCTTACGGGAGATGATTTTGTGGATATTTTCCAGAAAATTGAAGAGTTCTTGAAGGATTCAACTTAAAAATCGGATTATAGCCTTGGAATTGAAGAATTTGAAGCTTTGGAAGTAAGTATTTCAAGTTCTAGCTTGTTTGTTCTTGATGAATTTGACAGGAACTGAAAACTGCATTTTCAGTTATGATTATGTAGTTTAAATGGTTTAATGCTTCCATTAAGTCATGCTAAAAGGACTTAATTCAAGAAATATGGAAGTAGGTTGCTATTATTGAAAATTTGGAACTTTGCTCAAGAACCCTAGAATACATGTTTATATGATTCAGTGGATTCTAATGAGTTCTAATGAGTTCCAAATGTTGTTAATGATGAGAATAATCAGTAGAAGTGATTAATTTTGAAGAATTTCGGTTTTTGGACCAAAATGTCAAAAACGGGAATTGTTGGAAAATGTTTGAAATATATGATTTCCATGGGTTAAAACTAGATGTTAATGAAGGGTTTTGGTCTTGGAACAAACCCCTATCGTTTAAGAAGAGAATTAAGGACTTAATAGCTGAAAATGGGCATTTGTAGCATGAAAAACGGACAAGAGAAACTGCACAGCGGCAGATAGGGTCCCGATCTCCATGGAGATAGGGTTGCGATCCGTAGGGTCGCGATCCACATGGAGATAGGGACGCGATCCTGCGTCTGCATGAAAATGAGCTGATTTCTCCTGCCTTTTGTTAAGCCTTGGTCCAATTTTGGGACTTGATGCTAGACTTGTCCGTTTGACCTCAAATTTTGAACATAGGTCTAATATGATGTGAAACTTCGGGGAAAATTGTCGGAATACGTATACGACCTCCCGAAAGTACTGTAGCAAAATACGTATATTTTGTAAAAATGTATAATTTAAAGAAAGATGGTAAATGGGAAGTTTATCATCTAGACATTGTTTGTAATGTTATTACATTGGACTCTTATGCATTAGAGCCAACTGAAATGATTATTAACCTATTATCACTTGGTATATAAATGAATATATAGGTATGGGACAAAATGGTTGTGGTGCACGCAAAGGCAAGAAACAACCGGAATGTAAATGCAGCTAGCATACAGGTGAGTAATCTCACTA
Organism: Cichorium intybus; assembly: GCA_023525715.1. Taxonomy (NCBI): domain Eukaryota; kingdom Viridiplantae; phylum Streptophyta; class Magnoliopsida; order Asterales; family Asteraceae; genus Cichorium; species Cichorium intybus. Next base: position 19,605,343 of record CM042012.1, read on the forward strand.
ATATCATATGTGATATATGATGATTGAATTGTTACAGGTTGAAACAGCTTCGAGGGACGAAAACGACAAGTGTAAAAATATATGTAAAAGACAAGACCAGATAAGCCGTGAGTCATTTCGATGACAAGAACGGAGCTGTGAGTCAATACATATATATATATATATACACTATGAATGACAAGACCAGATAAGCCGTGAGTTTATAATAGACAAGAACGGAACTGTGAGTTAATATATCTATGTAAACTGTTATATAGACAACAGCGGGCTAACCCGTGAGTCTAGGCAACAGCGGGCTAACCCGTGAGCCACAGTTTATTCTGAGGAGTTAAATTTATATAGACAACAGCAGGCTAACCCGTGAGTCTAGGCAACAGCGGGCTAACCCGTGAGCCAAGGCAACAGCGGGCTAACCCGTGAGCCATATTTGAATCTGATACAAGCTGTTAATAAATGGTGCGGCCACTTATGGCTATGATATTGGATGCTATATCCAACCGGTGCGGCCTATACGGCTATGATATTATTACAGGTACATAGTGCGGCCTTTTGGCTATGATATCGGGTTATTGAACCCAGCTGGTGCGGCCTGCGGGCTATGACTTATATATTGAGATTGTTTTAGTGCAGCTTATATAGCTATGACACAGGGTGCGGCTTGAATAGCCATGAAATACGATGTAGTCCATTGTGACTAAGAAATATGGGACAGAAACGATAGATATGATTATCTGTGCAAATAACTGATGTGATTTGATAATTGCAGGTTGTAATGAAGTAGCCTGTAAGGCTACGAAATTAGGATGTGAAATCCTAAGAGATATATGGTCAGACAGTAAGGCTATGGGTTTAGATTCGATATCCAGACAGATATACGAATATATTTGATACTTGTTATTTGCAGATACAATTACTCACTGAGCTTTGTAGCTCATACCGTTTGTTAAATGTCCCTGCAGGTTAGCATAACCCTGGTAAGGGTAAGGATAAAGTCCGTGACTCAAGAAGTGGACTTGTAGATGCTGTCAGTAGCAGCCCGGCTTTAAAGGAGATTTGGTATTTTATACTCTCCTTGATACGCTTGTACCCGTTTTTATTAAAATATACCCCTTTTGTTATGGTTTTATGTAATGAAACCTATGTTTTAAATGAAAATTTTTCAGGGGTGTTTGCGTTTTAAAAGCCGGGTGTTACAAGTTGGTATCAGAGCCGTGGTTTAAGTGAACTAGGTGTCTATAGAGTAGATTCCTGGACTTAAACCCTGAGATAGTAGACATGATGCATAGTTAGGTGTATATAGTTGTTATTATACATATATAACCTGACTGTTGCTAACTTCTGACGTATAAGAAGTATGAACTATGAATCTTCTTGGAAGACATTTAGGGCGCGAAGCTCTAGGAAATAGACCAGCCCTTTCGCAAGGCTCCGTGGTATGAGAGCCAAAAAGGGGACGAATAGCAGAAAATCCACATGATGAGCAATATTGGCTGATGTGGTCAGAAAAAGAAAACGGTTGCTCACCCTGATTGATATTCAAGGTGAAAGAACAGTAGTTGAGACTACAAGAAAAGCAGAAATAAAATTGGTGGACTTCTTAGAAGAAGTTAACACGATTCAGGTCTAGCCTTGAAGGGATGAGACCAGAACGAAAAGATGATGTGGTGTAAGAAGTACAGGAAAAGCGCTCAGAACATTGTAGAGTTGAGACTCTACCTTTGACACGCTGAAATTGCAGAAAATGGGAGCATATTGCTCGAGTTTGTTGTATGGGACGGAAGTGGTTCCAGCGTGGAACTATAGATCACTTCTTTATGAAATACTCACATGCTAAATGTGGAGTAACGGGTAATGAACCCAGGAAAGAAAGAAGAAATGAATGGTTAAAAAGGACCAGTGGTACCTTGAGTATTCCAGCAGATTGTGGAAGAAGCTCGTGAGAAGACTGATATGATCTCCGATATAATTGTTCTGAATATAACTCGTGTATGTTATATTTGATCCATGGAGCTATGCTTTGGATCGGTGACTTTGATGTCATGTCAGAATATTTCATCAACGATTATGGATGAAATGTTGAAAGTAGCTATAGTAGATAGCAAATATGTTCTAGATATTGAACACCTGGAAGGTAGTTTGCCTAGGATTTACGGGACCATTTTTCCCTAAAAATCTGAAGCCGATAACTACCAGTGAATCTGAAGCAATCGTGCACATGAATTGGTTAGCAATGAATGATGCTAACATGAATTGTAGAAAGATGAACATTATGGTTCAAAAATCAGAAATGAAATGGACGAAAATCCATGGTAAATGACCGTTGTTGAGAATACCGGTTATTTTCCTTTGCTTAAACTCGGAAAAGAGTTAGTAAAGGAATGATGTTGTAGTGGGCATACGTGGTATTGGCCAAGCTAAATAAAGCAGTGATAGTAGTGTACTACTTTAAATAAATTCTCGGATGTTTCTTTTGAAAAGAACTTCCAAGATTTCTGCCAGATTGGCGAGAAAAGTTTATGATTACACTGATTTTGGGAGCCGTTTTTGGTATACGGGCTCTGTATTGATTTGCATCTGTAGAGATGGCAGAGTTGGAAAATAACTAGAAGAAATTTTTGTACTAGGGTCTCTTATGACCGTATGTGTCATCGTATGGAGCCTTATCTTATCTGAAAAGAAGAAGGACAAGTTGATGCATATGTGCATTGACGAATGAGAATCTGATATTCTCGAAACCAGATTGAAAGTGAGGTACGTTTGTACCAGACATTGGAGTTAATTCATTGAGTTAAGTGATTTGTAAAATTCTCCAAGTATGAAATTTGGCTAAAAGAAGTTTCATATTCTTTGAGCATGTTAATAATGCCAGAGATGATAAAGTAGATCCAGTGGAAATGATACTGTGATAAAACAGAAACCGCCTTTGAATCTGACTGAAATTAGTAGTTTCCTTGGATTGGCGGGTTGCTATGGGAAAGTTGTAGAAAACTGCTCCTTGACTATTGTGCTATTGACTAAAGTTGGCCAATAAAAGTGAAAAGTTTGAGTGGTAGAAAGACCACAAGTATCTTGTAAAGGTTTGGAATAAACCCTGTGTGAAACTCTGACGTTAGCATTGATGCTAAGCGGAGAAGATAAATTGGATTATAGAAATGCATCCAGAGTTGACTTTGGATACATGATGTTGCAGTAGCAACTATGATTTTTTACATTGAAGCTTTGGAAACACTATCTATATGGTGTAAAGCTTATTGTTGTACGGATCATAAAAGTTCAAGAAAGATATTGATAGACACATGAAAAGTATTTGACTTGTACGCAAAGTAAAGTCAAACTGTTAGAAACTTGCGAAGAAATTTACTCGTGGTTGGCCCCAGAGAAGAAATGGGACAACATTGTGATAGACTTTGCAATAAAGTCTCTGTAAGTACCGTCTATTGATGAACAAAATGATCTGATGATTCAGAATTTAGAAGATGTGCTTGAAAATAGCACAGCAGACCCTAGTGGAAGATGAGAAGATTGTATATCTCTGATAGAATTTGCAAGAAATAGCAGCTTTCATGCTTGTAGTTTGGTGACTTATATGAGGAATGGTATGGAATACCGTGTTATCCTCCGATTTATTGGATTGAAGATGTGATAAAGCCGTTGGCTAGATCCTAGTTTGTTGCACAAACTGAAGAAAAGACTTGATGAGTACGAACGAAATTGAAGAATGGTTAAGAAATTATAAAGTGGTATGTGAATCGCCGAATATAAGCCTTTAAAATTCCAAGTAAAGGAATATGGTAGCATTGAAAGTAATCCTTTGGAAAGGTTAAAATCTGTTTGGGACGACAAGAAAGAAATTATGTATTGATAATTTCCAACAAATTCATTAAGATGAAATGAAGATAGATACGTAGATAAGGTACCCGGGACAACCGGAAGAATGACATGCAACTGTGTTATAACCACGAGATAAGAAGACTAGTATGTTTAACTGCTTAGGCAATACCATATAGTTTCCGACATGGTGTGGGAGACAGAAAGTGAAACGAAGGAGACGTACCCTCAACTCCTTATATGATTTCGGGGACGAAATCTTTTGAAGGAGGGGAGAATTTGTAACGCCAAGACACTCTTTTTATTTATATATATAAAAAGGGGTAAAATGGTCATTTTACCTTGGAAGGGTAAATTGGTCTTTTGGACAGAAAAGAATTTAGTTTGAAATAATATTTTGAGTTTTGGACTTAAAATGTCATAAAAACTGATTTTGGTCATTTTACCGCAAAAGGGTAATTTAGTCATTTGACCATGTGAAGGACCAAATATGAAAAATATTGTTGTTTGTGGCAAATGTATAAAGAATGAAAGTTTTATTGTAATAAAACTTGATTTTAGTGCCAAAAGTTCAAGAAAGTGAACTTAAGGACTAAATTTGCAATTTTTGGAAGTATAAATAGTGGGAATGTTCTCCTATTTTGTGCAGATTTTAGAGGCTTACGGGAGATGATTTTGTGGATGATTTTCCAGAAAATTGAAGAGTTCTTGAAGGATTCAACTTAAAAATCGGATTATAGCCTTGGAATTGAAGAATTTGAAGCTTTGGAAGTAAGTATTTCAAGTTCTAGCTTGTTTGTTCTTGATGAATTTGATAGGAACTGAAAACTGCATTTTCAGTTATGATTATGTAGTTTAAATGGTTTAATGCTTCCATTAAGTCATGCTAAAAGGACTTAATTCAAGAAATATGGAAGTAGGTTGCTATTATTGAAAATTTGGAACTTTGCTCAAGAACCCTAGAATACATGTTTATATGATTCAGTGGATTCTAATGAGTTCTAATGAGTTCTAATGAGTTCCAAATGTTGTTAATGATGAGAATAATCAGTAGAAGTGATTAATTTTGAAGAATTTCGGTTTTTGGACCAAAATGTCAAAAACGGGAATTGTTGGAAAATGTTTGAAATATATGATTTCCATGGGTTAAAACTAGATGTTAATGAAGGGTTTTGGTCTTGGAACAAACCCCTATCGTTTAAGAAGAGAATTAAGGACTTAATAGCTGAAAATGGGCATTTGTAGCATGAAAAACGGACAAGAGAAACTGCACAGCGGCAGATAGGGTCCCGATCTCCATGGAGATAGGGTTGCGATCCGTAGGGTCGCGATCCACATGGAGATAGGGACGCGATCCTGCGTCTGCATGAAAATGAGCTGATTTCTCCTGCCTTTTGTTAAGCCTTGGTCCAATTTTGGGACTTGATGCTAGACTTGTCCGTTTGACCTCAAATTTTGAACATAGGTCTAATATGATGTGAAACTTCGGGGAAAATTGTCGGAATACGTATACGACCTCCCGAAAGTACTGTAGCAAAATACGTATATTTTGTAAAAATGTATAATTTAAAGAAAGATGGTAAATGGGAAGTTTATCATCTAGACATTGTTTGTAATGTTATTACATTGGACTCTTATGCATTAGAGCCAACTGAAATGATTATTAACCTATTATCACTTGGTATATAAATGAATATATAGGTATGGGACAAAATGGTTGTGGTGCACGCAAAGGCAATAAACAACCGGAATGTAAATGCAGCTAGCATACAGGTGAGTAATCTCACTGATATCATATGTGATATATGATGATTGAATTGTTACAGGTTGAAACAGCTTCGAGGGACGAAAACGACAAGTGTAAAAATATATGTAAAAGACAAGACTAGATAAGCCGTGAGTCAATACATATATATATACACTATGAATGACAAGACCAGATAAGCCGTGAGTTTATAATAGACAAGAACGGAACTGTGAGTCAATAAAATGACAAGACCAGATAAGCCGTGAGTTTATAATAGACAAGAACGGAACTGTGAGTCAATATATCTATGTAAACTGTTATATAGACAACAGCGGGCTAACCCGTGAGTCTAGGCAACAGCGGGCTAACCCGTGAGCCACAGTTTATTCTGAGGAGTTAAATTTATATAGACAACAGCGGGCTAACCCGTGAGTCTAGGCAACAGCGGGCTAACCCGTGAGCCAAGGCAACAGCGGGCTAACCCGTGAGCCATATTTGAATCTGATACAAGCTGTTAATAGATGGTGCGGCCACTTATGGCTATGATATTGGATGCTATATCCAACCGGTGCGGCCTATACGGCTATGACATTATTACAGGTACATAGTGCGGCCTTTTGGCTATGATATCGGGTTATTGAACCCAGCTGGTGCGGCCTGCGGGCTATGACTTATATATTGAGATTGTTTTGGTGCAGCTTATATAGCTATGACACAGGGTGCGGCTTGAATAGCCATGAAATACGATGTAGTCCATTGTGACTAAGAAATATGGGACAGAAACGATAGATATGATTATCTGTGCAAATAACTGATGTGATTTGATAATTGCAGGTTGTAATGAAGTAGCCTGTAAGGCTACGAAATTAGGATGTGAAATCCTAAGAGATATATGGTCAGCCAGTAAGGCTATGGGTTTAGATTCGATATCCAGACAGATATACGAATATATTTGATACTTGTTATTTGCAGATACAATTACTCACTGAGCTTTGTAGCTCATACCGTTTGTTAAATGTCCCTGCAGGTTAGCATAACCCTGGTAAGGGTAAGGATAAAGTCCGTGACTCAAGAAGTGGACTTGTAGATGCTGTCAGTAGCAGCACGGCTTTAAAGGAGATTTGGTATTTTATACTCTCCTTGATACGCTTGTACCCGTTTTTATTAAAATATACCCCTTTTGTTATGGTTTTATGTAATGAAACCCATGTTTTAAATGAAAATTTTTCAGGGGTGTTTTCGTTTTAAAAGCCGGGTGTTACACTCACGGTGATCGCAAAACAACAATCAAAGTTCCAACAATAATAATAATAATCAGCGTAACAATTATCGAAATAATGCTTCTTGTGGTCGAGGACGTGGCAGGGGGAGGAGCTATGGTGGCAACGGACCCATATGTCAAGTGTGTGGTATCCCGGGACATATCGCCTTGACTTGCAGGAACATATTCAATCATGCATATCAAGGCGAGGAGAATCGGAGTGCAAATAATGCTACTTTTGGTGGCTATGGCGGATACACTCACGATCCAAACTGGTACCTTGATACCGGAGCAACAGACCATCTTACAAGTGACCTGGATCGCTTGTCCATGCATGAGCGATACCATGGGAAAGATCAAGTGCAGGCAACCAATGGCACAGGTATGAAAATTTCCCATATTGGTCATTCCAAACTTCCAAGCCTTGGTCGTCCCCTCTTACTCAAAAACGTCCTTCGTGTCCCACAATTTACTAAACATCTTCTTTCTACTGATAAACTTGTTACTGATAATAATGTTTTCATTGAACTTTACCCCAATGTTTTCTTTGTTAAGGACATACACACGAAGAAAACACTTTTAACCGGTACGAGCAAGCGTGGTCTTTTTACTGTGCCCATTCAGCATGCTCCTCGATATGTTTGATCAAGTGTCAAAGTTTCTCAGTCTCAATGGCATCATCGGTTCGGTCATCCCACATCAGCAGTAGTCAAGTCTCTTTTGAAGTCTCATAATTTAGGTTTTTTATCTAGCAACGAGTCTGTAGTGTGTGATGCTTGTCAATGTGCAAAAAGTCACCAACTTCCTTTTCATAGTTCTTTGCATGTCACCTCATCACCGCTTGAACTGATCCACACGGATGTTTGGGGACCAGCTCAAGTGTCTAGTCGTGGGTTTAGATATTATGTTAGCTTCGTTGATGATTTTAGTCGTTATTCTTGGATCTATCTTATTAAACAAAAATCTGATGTCGAACAAGTTTTTTATATCTTTCAAAAACATGTTGAATGCTTGCTCAATACTAAAATTCATGCTATACAATCCGATTGGGGGGGTGAATACCACAAACTTCACAAATATTTTCAACAATGTGGAATATCTCATCGTGTCTCTTGCCCACATACGTCCCAACAGAATGGTATGGCGGAACGAAAACATCGCCATATTGTTGAAACTGGCTTGGCCTTACTTGCGCGCTCCTCGCTTCCTCTTCGTTATTGGGACAGAGCTTTTCTTACATCCTGTTATTTGATTAACCGAATGCCCAGTAAAACCATTCAAAACACTACACCTATCACTCGTGTGCTTAACATTATTCCTGATTACACTTTTTACATGTGTTTGGGTGTGCTTGTTGGCCTAGTCTGCGAAAATACAACACACACAAGCTCTCTTTTCGATCCACCTTGTGTGTTTTCTTGGGTTATAGCTCGTTTCATAAGGGGTACAAATGTCTCGACAAACGAACGGGTTGAATCTATATCTCTCGTGATGTTGTGTTTGATGAATCTCGGTTTCCCTTTGCCACTTCCACACCCATTATCCCATCACCATCTACTCCTAGTGTGTCCTTTCCTCAAACCGAGCCCAATGTTATGAATGATCGTATGAGAAATTATGATACCTCTTTGTTATTGGCTAACCCTGTTCATGCAGCTACAGTTCGAAATATTCCTAGCAGCTCCCCTGCGCCAAATACAGTATCTATGCCAACAGCCTCGCCACTCGTATCCAGCTCATCCGCTGTTGATCCGATTAAGCCCCTACACCGGTTGCCACGTCTGATGAAACTGCCTCCACTCCGGCTGCTCACAAAACTGGTGAGTCCACTGCTAGCACGGTCCCAACGCCGTCCGACCTCCCTAATCCGCCATCCACCTCTCACCCCTCAGCAGGTCCAGCCGGTGTCACCACTCGTGGCCAAGCCGGGAAGACTTTTCCTAAACAGTTTACGGATGGAACTATCCGGTACAATCCTAATCGTCGTGCTTTTCTTGCTGAACCCGTGTCATACAAGCAGGCATTATCAGACCCTAAGTGGAGGCCTCCCATGGCCGATGAATTCAGTGCATTACGGGATAATAAAACATGGTCATTAGTACCAAAACCACCTGGGACAAATATCATTGGCTGTAAATGGATTTTCAAAACGAAACTTAAATCTGATGGGTCACTTGATAAACACAAGGCTCGATTAGTTGCTCGTGGCTTTACCCAACAATATGGTATTGATTATCAAGACACATTCAGCCCCGTTGTTAAACCTGCCACAGTCCGTCTAGTACTCGCCTTGGCTGTTTCTAAGAGTTAGCATATTCGAAAGATTGATGTCAACAATGCGTTTCTGCATGGTTACTTAAATGAAGAGGTTTATATGAAGCAACCCCCGGTTCTGAAGATGCCCAACACCCGGATTATGTGTGTAAACTCCGCAAGGCCATCTACGATCTAAAATAGTCCCCACGCGCCTGGTTTTCTCGACTTAGTGAAAAACTATTTCATCTTGGTTTTTCGGCTTCCAAGGCAGACACGTCTCTCTTTATTTTTCATCGTGGGGTGCATTCTATTTACATGCTGGTGTATATTGATGACATTATCATTGCTGGCTCGTCTAAGTCTCTTGTGGATTGCTTGCTGCATGATCTTTCCTCTTCATTTCCCATCAAAGACCTTGGTTGCCTTAATTACTTCCTTGTTGCATGATCTTTCTGTTGGATTAGGTGTCTAAGCCATGACTTTATATTTATATTTATCTTGTTAATTGAAGCAAAGTCCATTTGGGTTGCCGTCATAGCTAAAGGTTAGGATAGAGTTTAGTAGAGTAAAAGGTTGATTTATTAATTGTTTAATAAATCAATAGAATTAATTAAATGGTTTATTAATATATTTAAGTGTTAATATATTAATTAGAAACTATAATAATGAATTAAGATTTAGTCTAGAATTAATTGGATTTAATTCAGTGATTAAATTAATTAATTAAAAGTGCAGGGACTGGTTTGTATTTATTTAATAGTTGAATAAATTACTGGCCAGTGGACAGGGGCCAAAGTTGGCGCCAATATGGAGGGAACTCCATAGTTGGCAAAAACCATATTTGGGTTTAGAAAAGGCTTGGTCCATTTAGTCAGCAGGCTTGCCCATTTGGAGGCTCCTTAGGGTTTCAGCTGTAACTCTTGGAGGCTATAAAAGGAGGCACCTGGCACCCTCATTCTCTGCACCACTTTCACCAAGATTACTCTGCTGGACTGTCTTCTCCATTGCTTTGGGTGTGACTTGCATTTGAGGCAGGACACTTGTGCTGCTAGCTTCAAGAACAAGATTCAAAGGTTGGTAATTCTTGTTTTAAACTTTAGAAATTATTGTTGGCCTTTAGTTTTAGTTTATTATCTTCATAGAATAAAACATAGATCTTTCTAGGGTTGCATGTGAACCATAAGATATTATTTGTTCATTGTTTGCTAGAAAACCCTTCAGTGGTATTAGAGCTTAGGCTGTTTTCTTGTGAAATTGATATAAACTGCTTAAATGATTCTTGCCTTGAGAGTTTTTGCGAAAAACCCTCTTGGAATGGCCTTAATTTCGTGGCCTAGGCTAGGGTTTCCTAACCCTAGCCGCCACCCCTTTATTTTCCCCTTGATTTGCTTGATTTGCTGCCCAGATTAGGATTGTTATTTTTGGTAATTGCTGATTAATTAAATAACTAGAATCCTTTATCCATATCTTGTAAATCTTGAAATCTAGGGATAAATATAGGTAATTAATTTGATTAATTTTGTGATGCCTATATTTGATTTAATTAGTTTAATTAATTGTTAATTAAAAGATCAATTAAATCAGCTTAAAGAATTAATTTAAATTTTCAAAAAATAGATAATAATTTGCGAAAATTATGAGATAATTAATTCTAAAATATTTTAATAAGATTAAAATATATCTTATATATTTATGATTAAAAGTTAATAATTTATATATAAGAAAATTGGTTAGTCTTACCGCTAGTAGGCCTCATTCACAAAATTGTCCTATAAAGAGGGTATAAGGCGACTGCCTATAAAATGGCTGTCTAATGGGTATCTACTCTTACCCACCGCTCTCCTGGTCAGTCGAGTGTCGTTAGCCGAATGGGTTTGATAGAACCGCTAAGACTTTTAAAAGTATAATGCTATAATTGAAAGTACTAGAACCTTGAACAAAAACCCAATCTAATTACTTTAGGTTAAAAATGTGAATTGGTGCTAATCCATGGAATTGCACATTGCACTTTGTAGAACGTTGGTGGAGCGTGTGTGGTTTACCGGCACGCCAACTGGGGTCCGCAAAGACTAGCAATGGGTTTCTCGATTTTGTCATTATTAACGGAGCGTGTGTGGTTAACCGGCATGTTAATTAGAGATGACAATTGACTTCGAGAGTACCAAGCGAATTTGCATGGTTATTCACACCCGGTTTGTGATCCTCGGCATCCCAGTCACAAACAGTGGGGCACATCCGAGACTAAACATGCCATTGAATAGTTCAATGTGTCTCAACAAATCTAGGAATTTCATAAGATGAAACTGATAAGTGTATTATCTACCTTAATGACCATTGTGTTGTGATTACGGCATCCCTCTTCACACCATAGTTGGGGTATTTTGGGTCCTAGCCTTAATAAATAATATATTGGGTAATTATTTAAAAGGATTAATTAAGCTTATAAAATTTTGTTTATTGTAGATGTCTGAATCAAGTGTCTATTCTCCTCCCTCTCCTCCTTCACCCATTTCTGAGAGCATCAGAGAACACCTGCTAAATATGGAAAGGCTGACTGGCCTTAACTGTAAGGAATGGCTTCGCAATCGGGGATATGCATTCAATGTTGACTCTGTATGAGTCGTTCATTGAGAAGCATAGTTCCATTAATTCAGCTGCTTCGGGATTGAGTCCAGTAATAGGACACATCAAGAAATGATCCAGATCGTCTGGACCGGTTCCTCGATGGTTCAAACTGGGAATCCACAGGGTGGGACACAGTCACGAAAAGATTGGCAAATGCTCCAAAGCCGAACAGTTTGGCAACTTAGGAATATCTTAAAACTCAGAACACCTGATCCTTAGTTCCTTGATACAGGATGTGTCTCTCACATTTGCTCTGTATGCATGGACTCTATAGGATGTGGTATGTTGTTGCATAGGAGCATATTCAGATTGGATCTGAAGCTCATGCTGTTTTAGAGTTTAGTTAGATGTTGAAATCATGTTATTAGCTTATCAGATGCGTATCACATTGTCTATCATATAATACATTGTTTAAGGATTTTGTTTTAATAAAATTGTCAATTTTCTTTTAACACATGTTGTTTGAAATATCCTTGAAATATTGTATGATTGTGTTGAATGCATGATTAGTAATAACTTGAATATTGATACATCCAAAGTGTTTGGATTTAGGAATTGTGTCCCTTATGATTGTTAAGATAAATGTTGTAAGAATCAATTCAACCAAAGGTCCAGTTGAACAGGACTTTGGAATCACTTGACTTAGGGTCACTTGATAAGTTGAGTTCTTAATGTGTAAAGAAATAAATCAACCAAAGATCCAGTTAGACAAGACCTTGGAATCATTTGACTTAAAGTCAGATGATGATTAAGTTCTTTATAAAGCACATGTGGCAAGAAATGAATCACCCAAAGATCCAGAGGATAGGATTTTGGAATCAGTTGACTTAGGGTCAACTGAGGATTGCAAGTCTTGAACAAAATTAACAAAGTCATAAGTTTACATAAAGATGTAAAAGAGATTTAGATTAGGAGCAACAAATACGTCAGTTGCTGTGTATTGCTCGAATCTACAAATTGAACACAACTGGTTGTACTTCACGATATTTGTCATTCGGTATGACGAATATGACTTCGCTTATCAGAATAAGCGATTGGATTGAATCCTTGAATAGTTCAAGGACTTCAAAGGAAGTACAAGACCTACAGAACCTGAATGACAAAATAAACTAGGAAAATGTTTCACAGTTTATTCCCATCCAAGAACATTAATAGTTATAATGTGTCTTAGGGAAGATGATGGAGCGTTGGTCGAAACAGTTCGATCCTCAATGTATGAGATACATTGTCAATTAGTTTCTGATACATTGAATACTAAACCAGTCAGACCATATTCCAACCACATCCTTCGACTAAGTAGGTTTTGCAGACACTGTCTGAAATGTAAAGCTGGGATTGTCCCACTTGTACATTAAAGGTCCAGGGTCTTGTAATGTTCGTCCGAACCTCATGACCAGCCCGAACCTAATCAAAAATGTCGTTTCACTGGCTATCCCGCTGTATCTGGAAGAGAAAGATCTCTTTTAGAAAGAACTCATGTTCTAAGGAAACAGTGGGAGTTGGGACAGTCCTGAATGAGTTCAGAATTAGCCAAGTGAAAGAACCTTTAGTCATCACTAGGCTTAGAGTAGAAATCAGATTTCTGTTTTAATACTGACATTATCTTCTCTTAACCAGTAGTACTGATCACCATCATAAGTAGTTATGATTAGGGTGACATACCGATTAGTGGTAAAACACTATAATTGGTACGGATTTTCAATCCGACTACTTAGAAGCATTGGTGAGCCCGGTTGCTGCCAATTAAGAGAACCTTAGGACGAGATACAGTCTATGTGACAGTTTGATTGATTTTACATCTGGTCTTAAAACCAATGGGAGTAATCATCAAAAGAAACCAACATGGACAGAAACGTACCTTCAGAACATCTGGTTGAGTGAGACGATACTCATAGTCAAGTAATTGACTCCGAGAGAAGCACTTTCAATAGAGGATGAAATCTGAAAGGATATTGCATAATGTAAGTCGTTAGTGGAGGGCGTGTGGATCACCGGCACACTAATGGGGACTCACATGAGTATGCCAGTATAAAGGTACGTAGGCCCGGAATTACCCCATGGGCATCTCGCAAGAAAGTATATTCAGATTCTCAAAATGTGCCAAAGGGTTGGATTTTGAGAAAGGGCTGAAAGATATCCATAAAGATGTCAGAAAGGTTTGGATTCTCAAAAATGTGCCATAAGCTTTGGATTTTGTGAATAGTCCATAACCGTGTCAAAGCCATTGGGAGCGTCGCTGTTATCTATCTCCGTATGTGTGTTACATAATGCTTCTAAGAAACGTCTCTTTTCATTACAAAGTGTAACGACTTTGTGTTAAGAGACGGATCGCTATGAAAGACTTAATAGAGATACGGCAAGCTCAGGTGGTTACAAACGTCTATGAGATAGATCAAAACTCTACCAAGATGATCTTGATGAGACTCAAGATGCATAGCTCAGGAAAGGAGTTTCCTGTCATTGCAAAGTGTGATGATTTGGCATGAGAGACATAAAAGGTGCAACGTACTCACATAATTCATTGACATATATCAGATAGATGTTGTCATCAGTATAGAACTGGCCATAGTAAGCATGATCTTAATAAGATTCAAGATGCATGAGAAAAAGTCTCCGAAAGAATATAGTTATTAAAAGTCGTGACACAAGGATTATAAGTAATCCTAAAGATTCCAAAAGATTTGGAATAGGACTGGATCGAATCCAACAAGGTTCTTGGATCGATCAGAAGTGTCATGAACATGTCTTGATGACTTAATGCTTAGAGCATAGTGAGTCAGATTCAGGATATGACCTGGCTGGGAATACTTAATGGATTTTGTACATATGTGAGAAATCATTGGAAAATGATTAAGGGGTGAATGTTGATAACAAATTTGAAAAGAGTTTTAAAATAAGGACTTAATGGTTAAAGAATTTCATTGGCATTCTGATGGAGCGCGTGTGGCTCACCGGCACATCGTAACACCTCGAAATAGTCTTAGGGTGCAGTCATGTGGACTAAAGATCCCGAGAACCATGGAAAGTCACAGTACATAGAATGGAGTTGTTAGCGAGAATGACGGTATGACCAAAATTGAAACATCATCGAATGGATATCCGATCGGATGAAGTGTATCAATATATAACATTTGAATACATAGAAAGAGTAAAAGGTCAACTAGACATAAATACATAACTCGAATTAAATAGTTTAAAAGGAATCTAGAAACCGATAATAGTTTTATGTAAAATCCGACTTGGTGATTACCTCGTGGAGACTTGGTAATTAGGCAAGAGTAGCCACCAGTCAGATTTTATGTTTCAATTTTGCATGTTTCACTTCCCGAATAATTTGATTATTCAAAAGTCCACAGTCGCTCATACTTTTCGGGAGTAAGTATGAACAAAGACTGTCGTGAATTGGTTTGTAGATTGTCTAAGGAGTTAGTCATTGCAGTAAGACTGCTACAACGTTCATGAGTACTTAGAAATAGAGATTTGAGTATTGGATAAACCCACGCTCAATAGATTGCTTCATGGATTACATCACGAGCAATGTTGAGACGATAATATTGTATGATCTTGAAGCGGAGACATACGAGTTGGAATTTACGAGTCGGTTGTGCATTGATAATGCGAAAACGCATCGGTAACTCGATGTTACAAAACGCATTGTTGTGTACGATTTGATAAGTAAAAGACACAATCGTATGAGTCGAAGCTTATTCGTTCCGTGACCCTGATGGGAAACAGATATATGTAGGCCGCTCGATGATTTTGAAGTTGACTAAGGTGCTGGCCAGCCTGGACTAAATTGATGTGTTCAATTAGAAGTCTGAAAGTCATAAGCAGAATCGGAAATCGGGAAACAGAGTATCGGACAGAGATTGATCTCAATCCATGTCTCATGTCTGAAAATATCTTGTTGGACGAAGGATCATATGATCCCTTATCTATGGACAGAACTGACTGGGTCAGAGTTCGGCAGCAGTTTCTTGAAAGCTACAGATTGTTTATTAATCAGAAGATAAATTAAAGTCATAGACTTATCCAAGTGGGAAATTGTTGGATTAGGTGTCTAAGCCATGACTTTATATTTATATTTATCTTGTTAATTGAAGCAAAGTCCATTTGGGTTGCCGTCATAGCTAAAGGTTAGGATAGAGTTTAGTAGAGTAAAAGGTTGATTTATTAATTGTTTAATAAATCAATAGAATTAATTAAATGGTTTATTAATATATTTAAGTGTTAATATATTAATTAGAAACTATAATAATGAATTAAGATTTAATCTAGAATTAATTGGATTTAATTCAGTGATTAAATTAATTAATTAAAAGTGCAGGGACTGGTTTGTATTTATTTAATAGTTGAATAAATTACTGCCAGTGGACAGGGGCCAAAGTTGGCGCCAATATGGAGGGAACTCCATAGTTGGCGAAAACCATATTAGGGTTTAGAAAATGCTTGGTCCATTTAGTCAGCAGGCTTGCCCATTTGGAGGCTCCTTAGGGTTTCAGCTGTAACCCTTGGAGGCTATAAAAGGAGGCACCTGGCACCCTCATTCTCTGCGCCACTTTCACTAAGATTACTCTGCTGGACTGTCTTCTCCATTGCTTTGGGTGTGACTTGCATTTGAGGCAGGACACTTGTGCTGCTAGCTTCAAGAACAAGATTCAAAGGTTGGTAATTCTTGTTTTAAACTTTAGAAATTATTGTTGGCCTTTAGTTTTAGTTTATTATCTTCATAGAAGAAAACATAGATCTTTCTAGGGTTGCATGTGAACCATAAGAGATTATTTGTTCATTGTTTGCTAGAAAACCCTTCACTTTCCTCACAATTCAGGGAGAATTGCCCTCTGTCAACAAAAGTATGCTTCTGACCTTATACATCGAGCCCACATGGAGAATTGCAAGAGTGTCTCAACTCCCATGTCAGTCACAGAGAAGCTTGGAAAGGATGATGGACGAGCCTTAAAAGAATATGATGCGTTTAAATACAGGAGTATTGTTGGGGGACTGCAATATCTTATATTGACACGGCCTGACATCTCTATTGGGAAGCAGTAAAACAAATACTTAGATATATACGAGGCACACTTAACATAGGTTTAAATATTAGAAAATCATACTCAATACTTCTTAGTGTTTTTACAGATGCAGACTGGGCTGGCTGTGTTGATTATCGCAGATCCACTGTTGGACTTGCTATGTTCATTGGTCCAAATCTAATATCTTGGAGTTCCCGTAAGCAACCTACAGTATCTCATTCAAGCACTGAGGCTGAATACAAGGCTCTAGCTAATGGTACAGCTGAAGTTATATGGGTGCAGTCCTTGTTGAAGGAACTCGGTGTTCAACAGCCTAGACCTCCCGTGCTATGGTGTGATAATTTGGGAGCTACATACTTAACAACAAATTCGGTTTTCCATGCAAGAACAAAACATATTGAAGTAGATTTCCATTTTGTTAGAGAAAGAGTGGCCATGGGTGCTTTAGATGTTCAGTTTATCTCTTCAAAGGATCAAGTTGCTGATGGTTTCACTAAACCAGCCACTTGTGATATGTAGGCACGTATGAAGCGCAATCTTAACCTTGGCATGGTCAAGATTGAGGGGAATGTAAAACACGGTAGTTTAGATTTGTAGATAAGTAGATTTTATCTATTGTATTCAAATAGAGTTTGTTGTAGTTTATCCGATCCATAAATTGTGGATCTCTTTGTACTCTTATCTTGACATAAATACAATACGTGCCTATTGGGAGATTTAAGCCAAATCGTTCTTTTTCATTCTTGCTTTTGAACTGAAATCACACAAAGCTTTTCACTTTCCAACTTTCCAGGTCTTCTCACTTTCTCAATCTCAATAATCAAATCCTCCATGGAGCTGATGTTAGTAGGAAAGGGAGGACACCATCTTTTAACTTTGGCTGCCAGCTCCCGGGAAATGGAACATCAAAGGAACAAATGTTATTCAGTATCTTCTTCTCTATGACATAAGGGATAGTCCATCGATGACATTCTAATACCACGTGGCACCAGGTTGATACAAGTGGGCAAGCGTCCAAGTCTAACTCTCCAAAACGGAATATTAACTTTCCTGGGAACCATCTTACACCACAACGTGGGACCAACACAGTTATCAAGAAAATTTCGACAGGAAGAGACTGTGAAAATACCATCATCTTCTAGCCCTCATTCCCACCTGTCCTCTGAACGGTAGAAAATATTTCTCAAGTCAATATGACCCATATCCAAGAGTTTGTTAATACTACAAATCACCCCCATCCCCAAGGACTACCTTTGAGCCTGTTAGGAACCGGCATGCCTAAATTACCATCAACCCCAAAAATACATTGGATAACGTCATGCCATAACGCTTCATGTTCTTGTTTGAATCTCCACCACCACTTGGAAAAGAAGGATTTGTTGAAAGAGTCGAGACTACCGATACCGCAACCCACGTTACTAATCGAACTTAGGGTTTTATTCCACTCAATCCGAGAGATTTTACGTTTATCAATATCTCCATCCAAAAAAGAAATTGCACTGAATGCTTTCCAGTTTTTGAACGACCGTTTTCAGGACTTTGTAGAGGAGAAGAGGTAAGACCCAAGATTGCCAAACACCGACTCGTAGATCACGAGTCTACCACCAGCTGATAAACTATGATCTTTCTAACTTGAGAGTTTAGCTTGGAATTTGTCCACGATGACTTTCCAATTCGAAGTACAGGTCATCCCTCCCCCCACCGGCATACCAAGGTACGTAAAAGGAAAAGAACCCCTTTCACAGCCGAAGATACGAGGCATCCTATGTTATATCATATATCGATATAACATAAGATTTATGTTTCTTTTGAAAGTTGATGGTATAAACCAATCGAGTATCTGACACACATGTCACTTAAAAATAATGCGTAAGACATTGAAATGTATCGTGAGTACATTGGTTTTAGACCCAAAATATTTTTGATAAAAATATTTTCTTTTAATTTAAAAATGACTCTTAAAATCATTTTTCTTTTTCCAAAAGTTTTCTCAAATAAAATGTCCCGATAGTCAAAAATCAAAGTCTTTTCAAATAACTTGTTTGTTAAAATAATTTGTACTCAGAATACCCGTTTTCAAGTCTACATAAATATATTGAAATAATAATTCGCTTTACTTCTTTGTAATACCAAAATAATGTCTTTTCAATTTTTTGTAAACAAAGCATCGACATTACTAAACAATTTCTACATATAATAGTTGTAATTATTATGAA
Organism: Cichorium intybus; assembly: GCA_023525715.1. Taxonomy (NCBI): domain Eukaryota; kingdom Viridiplantae; phylum Streptophyta; class Magnoliopsida; order Asterales; family Asteraceae; genus Cichorium; species Cichorium intybus. Next base: position 19,624,309 of record CM042012.1, read on the forward strand.
AACCATCAAACAAAAATTATCTAAAGTATCCCTTTTTAAATACCAAAACTTTCCCAAGTATACTTGAAATTTAAGCTTCAACAAAATTAACAAAACTTGTCAAAACATACGAAACCATAAACCAAAATTTCAATCTATAAGAATCAACCGAAATAATCAACTAAAATTACTGTTAACTTGACTCAACATGAACCAACCAAACATAAACATAAATAATGAATGATCCGCACACCATGCAAATGTTTAAATCTTCAGATCCCCATGGAACCGACTCATTGCCAGCTCTATCCCACCAAGCAGACACCATGTACCTTGAGGTGGAATTTCTGTTCCATCCATCATTTAGGTCGTTTCAGAGCTTGTTTCCAAGGGTTGTCTCCTTGTTTCGGAATGAATTACATTTAGGAACTAGTCAACTACTTCACGATGGGAGATACCATCCCAGTAGTGTCTTAATGTGTCTAGACAATTTTTATCTGTGTCATACAGTATACACATAATGATACAAGACTCGTGCTAACTACTATCTAAAACTTTCAATCAAAATCAAGTGACTATATAAAGCAACTGGTAAAATAACATACTGCAAGTATTTCTAATATGAAAAAATAACCAACAAATCTTTATAGCATAATCATAATTTATATAGTCACTTGAAACCATATAAGATAATACACTTTCAAAGACAACCTAGCTATACAAAACATAATTCCTTAATCAAAGTTCTTTAATAATTTACTTTGCAACTTTTACTCAAATCATTTTCCAAATCAAGTTTTAGGTTCGCAAACTCATAACATATTACTTTAACCAATATATATTGATTTACTTTCAAACCATGGCAATGTACTTATAAAATCATATATATAAATGAGCTTTTCAAAAGCATATCAAGACATGTGTAGTTCATAAAAAACCACTTTTACTAAGCATATCCAGCATACGTGCAAATCATAATAATATACTTTTCAAGCCTTAAAAATATACTTCTCATAGTATGGTAAAATACTATGCAAATAAAGTTTAATGACACTGCCCAATGTAAGGAAAATAGCTTCAAGTACTCACATCAGTAGCTGGGTATGTCTAGATCTTTATTGCTTTGAAGTATCCTTTATTGTGTATCGATTTAAGCAAGTATTATGCATTGTGGTGTAAAGCATGCATTATGTATTGGAGTTGTGAGTTACCTAAACACAAGTTGTATGAAGCGGCCCATTTACATTGTGAAGCATGTTGTAGTACCCTGGGAAATGTATCAATATAAGCGATCCATAAAGTCTTGACAAGAATATATTTCAAGCCATATTAAGGATTTTTCATCGATCATCTATTAATCTAGTATATTCTCACACTCTAAATTTATATTTCACTTGACGATTATACGAAATTGATTCTGAACAAAACTCATCGACTAGTTCGGATATCCGCATATGTATATTGAAGACATCCAGACCTATGAACTTCAAATAGCTCTTTGGACATGTGCCAAAGAAGAAATTTCGAACATATAATGTGCAAATAAGCTGACCAATGAAATCTTGGTTCTTATAAGTAGAAGATATCTTGGAATTTTAACAAACTTTTGCCACACGGTGCTCCAACTTTCTACCATATTTCTTGGTCTGTAAAGAGAAAACTCCTATTGCATAAGTCAAATCTCACATCTTTAAACTCCAAATTTGATATTGTTTTCTTGTGAATTTTATTCTTTAATATTCAACATATCTCAAGCGTTTGCATTTTTGTGAGTAAACCGCCATCTCTACTAGTGATTACTGTTGAGAATCCAAAACTGAATATTGTAGAACGATTTGGGCGCTACCATAAACGGTTCTTTCTGTGGTCATGTGTCGAAGTGTTTTCGGCATATGCCAAATTTGTTTAAACCTCTCTAAGACATTGTGTTCGGTTTCATGGCTCTATTTCTTAACTTTTATGTATTCGTATCTACAAATTTGTTTGTATTGGTAATAATTATGAGGATTGTTGTAACCACTTAATTTGTCTATTTTTCTATAAATCAAGTATGCGTGTTTGTTTTTATAAATTAAACTGTTGTGGGATGTTAAGTTTTTATGCTATAAAAAGTGTCATTTGCACCTTCCTCTCCACAGTGCATCTAACACATTATAATAAAACCAAGTGGGATTGGATGTGATTGCAAAGGAGGAAATTGGACAACTGTAATGAAGTGCCGATGGAAGGTACATGGATATCTGTGGACGACAAGTTGAGGTTAATTGGATTTCATAACAGAAGTGCTTTGGCTTGTTTGCGGAAGAAATTAACAAGTGTCCTAGTCTTTTGGCTTCATGAAGATTCACTGAATCTAAGGTATTAATTAGATCTTTTAGATTATGTACATTTATATTATGGGAAGTGATATTTCCACTTAAGGAATTGATTCATCCACATTAAACATATGCTTCATTGTTTCTTTGCCCGGCCTTGGCTATTTCTAGGTCGTGGTTTAATAATATTGCCGTTTCCAAAAAAAATAAACATATGCTTCATTGACTTGTACGATAGCTACCAATGTGTTGTACATCATGTAGATGAATCAATTTTTCAAAGTGGAAATATCACTTCTCTTATACTATTGATATTTTTTATTATGTATTTTTAATATATTAAGTAAAATATTTTGAAGTAATAACATACAAAAAGTAAAGTATTTGATAATTTTTGTTGAATCAAAGTTAATAAGATTTTGATTAAATCTAATTATTTGTAAATTTGAGTTCAATCAAAATCTAATAACTATAAAAAAAATGAAATATCGAAAAGTTAAGTTAAAACAAAAATATCCTTTAATAATAAAATTTGAAGTTTCATATATAAACTAAATAACTTTTAAACAAGTACTTGGTTTTATTATTTCAACATTTTACTATATAACGTTATTAGATAAAATCGAAGGATTACAATTCGAACTTCTAATATATCAACATAATATGATTTCAAGTTTAGAAAAACGTTAGACAAAATCAAAAAGCTACAATTATTCACATTAAAAGTTAATACTTTCTCATAATTTCGATATTAATATTGAGATTAAAGTAATTATCATAACAAAAGTAAGATAATTACTATTGACAAGACGTATTTAATAATAACAGCAAAGTTACATTGAATAATATAATAATAAATTAAAATATATAGTTACAATAATAGTACTAAACATTAGTCATAAAAGTACCATTGTAATATTTTTAAATAAATAAATAGTATAAAAAATATAAGAAAATATAAACACTATAATATTCTAAAATAGAATAAAACAAAAATAAAGTAATTAAATGATTGATACGTAATGATGAATTTAGTAAAAGAAAAAAAATCGAAGACTTAAATGATAAAATGAACGTCGAATTTGATTTGATTGATATAAGATAGGGTGATTCTAAATACACGAAAAGAAAAGGTCACTTTTTGATTGATTAGACTTTTGATTGATTATAATTACTCTTTTCCTTTATTTATTATTATTTTAAACTTTTTGTTTTTTAAAATAAATATTAATACTCTTATTATTTATTTTGATGAAATATGTACATGTTCTACTGGTTTTGCGTAACGTAATTTCTATTTTAAAAATATTAAATTTGTTATTTTTTTGAATAAATACTAATACTTTTATTATTTATTTTGATGAAATATGTATATGTTCTACTTGTTTTGTTTAACGTAATTTATATTTACAAATATTAATATGATTTTCTAAGCGGATAACTATATATTGGGTGTGGATCTTCTTCGCGAGGCCTGCGGACAAAGATGACGTTCACTATATATATTAGCAGTTTACATCATTAAACCCTATATATAAATGATAGACCATCAACCTTATAGCCATCCTAGAGGTATGGACCTTCCGATTAGATCACGAAAAATCCACTGACAAGATATTTAGTTGTGCTCCTTAAAGTCAACAACATCAAAAACCATCAGCCACTTTTTGCCGATATTTTTCGTTAAAAACTATGTTATTGTTTGAAAAATAAAAGCATGTTGTTTTTTGTTTTTGTTAAAAATAAAAGTGCAATATATAACTTTTATAAAAGTATGGACAATATACTTCGAGTTAGGATAATAAATAGTTTCGAATACACGGTTCTGGTTCCTATTCGGTTCCGGGTTCTGGTCCGGTCCTGTTATTCGCGGTGCCGTCTGCGGTTCGTAATTTTTGAAATCTACACTATGCGGTTATGACTCTATACCGCACCGCGCACACCCCTAGAAATTATTAGTTAAGCTTTATAAATTGATAACCATCCATTTAATTTACGATTCTATTAGTTTATGGTACGAATCAGGTCAAAATCAGAACTAAATATAAAAGTAAATAAAACACACACACACATATATATATATATATATATATATATATATATATATATATATATATATATATATATATATATATATATATATATATATTACTTGTATTAAAAGATGAGGATATATTTTAAAACTTTTATTTAACCTGAAGGGAGTAAACTGAAAAATATTAAATCTTAAATTCAATTTGATGGGATTTGAAGATTTAATATGGTTGACGTTAGATTGATGGGATGAGATCTCATGCACGAATTCGTGCATATAGAAGGACCCAGATAATACGATAAAAAAATAAGATATTTAATAAGTGATTTTAAATAAATTTTTTTATGTGTGTGAATGTGCCTGTGTTTTATGAGTTAACTTTCACACACATGATGAGTTTTTTTACCAATACGTGTTCTAATAGCATACATATTACATGCAGTGATCATACAAATATTTTGGATACATATTCGAAAATCGAAAATTATTTTGCCATTATTTTTATTGTTTTATTTTTTAGTATTTTTAATTTGTTATTTTTTTATAGTTGAATGACACGTATGGAGATACTTTATTGATGTATATAAGGTTGTTTTTTATTTATGTGTAAAATGCATAAGGTGGTTTATTTTCATAGAAGTGATTCCTAATAGGTATATGTCATGGTGTTTATTTATTAATTATAATTAATATGCGATTAGGTCGTATAAAAAGCAATGTGTTATAGATTTTTTGGTTAAATATTTTATATCCAATATTTTTATTTAAAATTTAAGACATCTGAATTGAAATCTGTTCCAAAATTTTATAATGAATATAAATTCAGATATTAAAATGCAATATATGATAGTTTCGATATGCAACTAAACATCCATGCTTTAAGGGCCGTATAGATATGCTTATAAAATCAGTTTATTGATTTATTGGTTTTTTGGATAAGTCATAAGTCGTAAACAAGAACAAATAAGCAGGTTTTAATAAGTAATGAGACTCTTACTTATGACTTATAACTTTTCCAAAAGACCAATAAACTGATTTTATAAACACATCCAAAAAGCCCCTTAACCAACTTGTATTAAACTCTAAAGAGGGTCTCCATTTAGGATGAGAATGGTCAAATGTAGGAATTGGTTCTTACCAATGTATTTTCAATATATTTGCTTTTGTCTTTTTTTCATTTCACAATAAGATGCTCTAATGTCTGTATGTTGACTCGTAAATCAACTATAACTTAATCTAATGAAGTTCACGCTTTTTATACATGATATTCGCCATTAATTGTTAATATTCATCACATTACAAGAAGTCATTTTCTAAGAACACCATAAAGTGATGGTTGTTATATAGTCTAAGATCGTCTTCTATAGTCTAAGCTCATCTCGAAAGCGCATGCTACGATGAGCTGATGTGGCTTGTGGACATGTGTTGTGAATACTGCTAGGGATGTTGATGGAGTGGATCGTTCAGATAGTAAGAAACTGCGGGACGGATACCTGGTTTGCACGAAACGTAACCGAACTGAATGTTCCGAAAAAATGAACCGACGTGAACCGTAAGAAGCCGGTTAACCGCGGTTCGGTCCACGGATTCCTGCAAAACATAAAAAATCAAAATCAATGGAAACTGCAAATTATGTTAAATGTAAAACATCCATTCAAAAATAAAAATGTTCAACATTACATAATTTAGAAGTTGTAACATAAATTTAACAAGTCAAAAAACATCAAGCATGCATTAGACAACACAAAAACCAATACTAAATCACGTACAATTAGCACAAAATCTGCAATATACATATATATATATACACACACACACACACATACACAATGTTGTGGAACTCGCTATTCGGTACTCGTTCGACCGACTGGGGAGTAGCAAGTACTCGGATTAGATAAACTATATAGAAATATTTTTAGGAAAATTATATATATGTCAAAAATCATAAGTTGATTAAATTTCATAACAAAATTAGTTGTAATATCAATAAAAATATACAAGTTCTAATGTTAAATTACTTCAAAAATAGATATCATTTGTTAATATTAGATAGTTAGATTAATCATTGACGTAGCTCCGATTTGTTCTTGATATCAACTTCATCTTATTCATATACAACTTCTTTATCTTCCTCTTAATGATAACTTGTTATAAATTTTAATCAACTCATGATAAATAACACATATCATAACTTCATAAAAAATTCATAATGAATAGATGAATATCAATAACAACGATACATGTCGAAATATTAAAATGTTACAACTATTTCAAAATTTGATATTCATATATTAATATTAATGTAATCATTTAACCATTATTCTTTTTTGTTTTTCTATCAAATTTACATTAAATTTAAAAAATTAAAATTAAAAAAAAAAGATTAAATAATAACAAAATATAAGATATATGTTAAATTTTTACTTAACAATTATAATTGTTTATTTTTTTCAAAAAAAAAGGTCAAAATTTCTGAGTTTGACCAAGTTGGCCGAGTTTGATCGAGTTACTCCGAGTTGGACCAATTTTTACCGAGTAGCACCGAGTTGGCCGAGTTTTACAACATTATATATATATATATATATATATATATATATATATATATATATATATATATATATATATATATATATATATATATATATATATATATATATATATATATATATATATATATATATATATATATATATATGTATATATATATATATATATATATATATATATATATATATATATATATATATATATATATATATATATATATATATATATATAGGGAGAGGATCAATATAAAACCTTATTTTAGTCATAAAACCATAGAACCTTATTTATAGTCATTGGATCATAGAATTAATGGATGTGATTAAAAGATAATTTTTGGTTTAACTTTATTTATTAAATAAAGGTGGAGGGGTAGAAATAAAATTTAATAATAGTCAATTTATTTTAGTTACCATTCTAATTCAAATCAGATGCTTAAATCGTGGAACCTGATATCTAATCCCATATTATTGTATATATCAGTTCCAATTCATCCTATATTCGTTCCTATTGAAAAAAATCCGGCCATATCATTATGAATCTCGTCATATCGGTCTTTATAAAACACATAGATAGTTGCCAGGAATCATTGTTTTGGCCGTAAAGGAAGAACCAGGGCAGCTATAGCAATGGCGGAAAACGATGGGGTTGTAACAATCGAGAGCTAGAGCTTGTAGACGACGAAGTTGTTTGAATAATGTCCAAGATCATCAACTTGTTAGAATACTTCTGGTAAAAGGTAGAGTACTTTTGGGTTGCCCTCAGAACCCAGAAAAACATTCAGAGTCAAATAGAGGAAAGGTTATTTAGTTAATTAATTTATAGAGAATAAATTAATTAGGAACTAAAAGAATAATAACAATTTAATTGGTAAATTGATCTAGGATTAGTTTGGAACCAATTAAAGGGATTGGATTGTAATTTATTAAAGATATAATCAATGGAACAAGTCCAGGGGGTGCGGCCGCCAAAAGACTCCAAAGTTTGAAACCTTTGGAGTCCCTGCACTATAAATAGAGGCCTTGGAGTCCCCTCCTCCCTCCTCCCTCTGCGAAAACTCTTCCCTCTCTAGGGTTAGAGTTATTTGCTCTTGATCTGCCTGGTTTCTGGTTGACCCTGGGTACAAGCCACTAGAGGGATTCGCATTTTGGATCTTGATCATCCCTGCAATTGTGGCCCTGACTAGATCACAAAGGCAACGACTTCTTGAGGTACATTATTTAAGTTAGAAAGTTGCTATGATATGTTATGCAATGATATGATCCTGAATTGTGTTCATGGAATTTATGTAGTTTGATCTCATTTTGTCTTCCGCTACATATGTTATTTGTGTTATGTGATCAAATCCCAACAGGAGCAACAACCGATTGAACGGATTGGGAGGTGGGATAATATGTGTTCTGTTAAATCGAATCATTTGAAATGGATGACTGAACAAATTGGTCCACCATCCACAGATCACAGGTACATCAAATAGTCAATTTATCTTGAATGTTCATTATTGAACAGTTATGAATATTTCTTTATTATTGACTTAAATCTGTTTTATTGTTCACTTAAATTTGTTTTAGCCTTACATTGTTGTTATTAACAGGTTTGTCAACCAAGAATAATACGTGTACATGAGATCTAGGAAATATGTCGTGATTGTGAAGAAAATATTTATACCCAAAAGAAAGCTGATGGAAGTGACCAAATTCTGGGATTTTGAATACAATGTTCATCAATGAACATAAATATATGTTCAGAAATGAACATATACGTGTAATTTAGGAAACTTCTATAATTTTGGGATTTGATTTATATAAGTTAGGAAAGTTTTGGATATTTTTGGATATTAAGTAGGTTTGATGAATGTTCATTTCTGAACATGTGTGTATGTTCATATATTTCATCAATATAATTAATAAAGTATTGTTTCTTTTTTAAAAAATTGTTATTTTATCATCATACCATTATCACCCTAATTTGATCTAACGATCAAGAAGATGATTTCATGCCTATTTTTGGTTCTATGTTGACCCCGCGCACACACACACACACACACACACACACATACATATATATATATATATATATATATATATATATATATATATATATATATATATATATATATATATATATATATATATATATATATATATATATATATATATATATATATATATCCATGGATATCTAAAGACCCAAACCGTAATCGAACCGCAGCTGTCCAGTTTTCCTGGTTTCGGGTTTTTTCGGTTTCGAATCGACCGAATCAGTTCGGTTTTTTTATTTTTTTTCAACACCCCTAAACACCGCCCATGGCACCTTTACCCCCACTTCTTGGCTTCCTGCGCCGAGGTTGCACCGCAACAACGCTCCTCACAATTAATTTATCATATTCATACTTTATATTGGCTAGGAGGTGTTGTATATATAATATATTCATCTTTCAATATTGGGCCGGATAAAGACAATAAGACCCATCTGATTCGAATTGGCCACTTTGTTCTATTTGTATTTAAATTATTTCCTAAAAAATTAACTCTTGTATAATTAAGACTGAAACACTACTTCTAAATTTATAATCATATATAATCAACTAAGAAATTTATAACAGATGATGACGTTTGATTAAATTTATAATCATATATAACCAACTAAGGAAATTCTAATTTTATTTATTTATATTTGTATTTCATAAGTTAATCGTGTAATTATTTAGTAAGCTTTGTATTAAAAACAACCAGAAATGAGAGGCGATAATCTCCTAAGTAAAAGAAGATGAAGCAAGAGGAAAAGGATGAGAAATGATTAAATAACTAGATAGAAGAAAAAAAAAAGTATTGGAAAGTGAGATGTGTTGACACCCTATATCTTAATGTGCTGCAACATATACGAGAAATAAGTTTTCTTTGAAGCTTTACGCGATCTCATGATGTACGCTACATAATTGTACTACTGTACCAGTCACTATTACTGAGAGCTTAGTGGCAACTCATCTTTCATATGATGTTAACATTTGTCCTATTGCTTTGTCATTGTCGGTAATAATTATACAAAATCATAATTTCTGAAGTCTTGTACATATATGAACGTGTTCGTTATCACCATATCCGTGACCATATCAATTATCAAATTTGTGTATTGGGTATTTGGGTCTATATGAATACTAAACACATAATGACATAATTAATGCAACTCTTGTGCCATTAGTGACATCTTTTGTATGATGTTAACACTTAAATCAACTTTAAAAAAGCTCAATATGAATAAATATATATTAATATATGCACTCAATATAATAAACATATACGCAGACAAGTGAATGAATGTTAGAATTGCAACAGAAATGTGGGTTTAACCAGTGATAATATGTGGTTCTAACCAAAGATGGTCAAGGTCTGACCTAGCTCGGTCCATGGATGCGCACCCTTTCAGCCAGAAAAATGGTTTAGACAATTGTAAAGCCCCATCTTATCTGGTTGGTTATATGTCAAAATTTTCCGATTTTGTTAGGACTGTGGTCCGGTCCACATGAAATGGTCATGTCCTAGTCTGGGCCGATCCCAGTTCTTTTTGCTCTATTTTTTTTTTAAGAATTAAAACTTTATATTGGTGTCTTTTTTTCTAGCTTTTATAAAATGATTAGTATAAGAATTATCTTGAAAAATTCATCCAACAAATTACAACTTATTTTTCCGGTAACTTACAAAAACAATAATAATTTGCTCGTCTAGCACAAAAGAGGACACATTCATTCCGAACGAATTTGAGGTAGTCCGAAATGCAATATTCCAGAACGATGGTCTTTTGATAATCCCTACAAGTTAGATTATTATTTATTATTTTATTTTTTATCCCTTTATAATAGATTCTTTCTTTGATGAGAAAAATATTCCTCTCAACTAACAATAGATAGAATATTGAATGCAACCCGAATGTCATTTTCTTTATTATATCAAGTTTCAACAGACATAAATTATCAAGATAAATTCCATCATGAATGGCATTGAAGGAAGGATCATCTTATCACAATACAGTCAACGGGGTACAGATTTCGCGGGGTTTTTTCAGCCATTGAATTACCGGCGAGTCGGCAGATTTACAACCATCTGCTCTGGTTTCTACGCCATTCAAAAACAATAAGAAGGATCATCTTATCGAAGAAGAAAGCAATTGGTCAACTACTGTAGAGTAAGATCGTTTTCGTTTTTGAATTTTCCGCGATTCCTTTCGTAGTGTTTAATTCATGTAATGTACATAGTAGAAAGAAACGCTCTATCGTGACGCGTCGAATCAAAGTAGCTTCCTAGGTTTCCTTTCTTTTTGTTGATTTCTGTGCTTGCTTTATAACGCGATCTCCCTTTTTTGTTGTTCATTTCTCGGTTTTATTGGATTCCATTCCATGATCAGTACTCACGGTAAGTGCTGTTTTCTATAATTTAGTTAATTTTGGAGCTTAGTTCTTCGAACTTCTTATTTCATATGAATTTTCGTTTAATCTTGAAATTCTGAGGAGGATTCTTATTACATCATCGCGATTTGTATCTGTTCTTGATTGATTTCTAGGTTATTTGACCTCTGCATCCGGTTATTCCGAAAGAGACATCACTATTTTATGAAGGAGTAATTCCAGAATTTATATATGTGTTTTTGAAGTAGAATTACGTAATGCATCAATAGTTGCAGATAGCCATTGACCATTGTAGCATTCGAAATACCAAATTTGAGATTCAATTAATTATCTTATTTTTTTTTATCTTCAAATTTGTTTACATGAGACATACATTGAGACCTTTTCTTCCTCCATCTTTGCCTAGCCAGCATGAATGAATGAAGACACAAAGCAGGAAACATAAAACCCCACAAGCAGTGAAGGAAAAAGCTCCATCTTTACAAGAAAACAGGATCAAAGCATCTACAGAATGCTCTAAAATGGGAAACCGCTTACATGTTAGCAAACATCATGACCGAAAAACAACTACACTGGCTTATAAAAACCAGAGGTCAGAAAGTACGGTATATAAAGATAATCACCCCGTGAAACACAGTAGCAATTTGCCTGGCTATCTCCAGTGTGGGGACAAAAATGAAAATATCCAGGAAAAGACTTTTGATTATGGAGTTCTTGATTGGAATCTTCTAGAAAATTACAAGTCCAACACAAACCCCATTACAAAACCATCAATCTCCAATCTATCAAAGGAAAGTGGATCACCTAATGTACAGGCTCTTTTACATCTTACAATGAAGAATGATATTCCTTTCTTCAAACTTATGGTAGATAACACCAACAACATTTTAACTGCCAATGTGAAAAAGTTACCATCTGGGAAAGATGATACAAGTTTGACTTACACATTCTATTCCAATTCCATTCATGAAAGCAAGAACAAGATTGTTGGGGAGATGAAGATTTGTAGTTCTTATCGTGCTGAGTTTAGTGGACTGGAAAGAGACTTATTTGTGGTGAGGGAATCGGTGTTGTATTTTGGTCAAACAGAGCTTGCAGCCATTATTGTCAAGAACACAAGTAAAGAAAACTATGGAGGTTTAGGGAAGTCAAAAAGCACAGTGGTTGTTTTGCCTGGAGATATTCATAGTTTACCAAAAAGTGGACAACCTTCTTCTTTGATTAACAGATGGAAATCTGGTGGGGCTTGTGATTGTGGAGGGTGGGACATTGGTTGTGAGTTGCAAGTTTTGACCAATCAGAGTGAATCGATTGAAATTCCAAATGCATCCACTTCAGATTGTCTTCATCTTTGTTACCAGGTACTTTTTCTAATTTCTATTTTGAGTGGTCTTTAGTATGCGCTTTTTCATCCATTTATTATTATTTTTTAAATTATGTTGCAGGGAAGTCGCAAAAACAAACATGGTTTTAGCTTGGGTGTACTTGAGGATGGTGTTTACTCACTCGAATACAATGCATCAATGTCTTTATTGCAAGCATTCTCCATTTGTGTTGCAGTTGTAAGTAGTCAAAATGTAACTCACATTTTCCAAGTTAATCATTTTCAAGATGTAAGTGACTTCAGTAAACCCATAATTACAAGACATCGGAAAGTCAAAAGTCAAACCACTGTAAATAATAAAATCCCACCTATCTCACCGATGGGGAGAGTATAGTATTTCTTTTTTTCATCAAGTTCGTATTAATTATTTATGCTTGGAAATTCGACAATAGGACTAGTTTATGCGAAATGTTACATATATTAGATTGTTTGGTTCATGTGCAACCGTTTTTAAAAATAATAAATAAGTTCATACTCTTTTTTTAAGGACAATGCTATTAACTATAAACTTTGTTTAAGAGGTTTAGAGTTTAGACACTTTATTGATTTGGGATATTTGAATTTTAACCGAGAAACTGATAATGTGAGTTTAAAATTCGGGATATGTCATTAAATGATAACTAGGTTTTGTTGGTGATTTTAGTGTCACCAAGTCATTTTATGTAATTGGAACTAACATGTGAGCTAAGGGGCTACTTAGTTTGTACTCTAATACATGTTCGGGTAATGTGCGGAGTGCACGTATGTATAAGATCGAATAAGTAGCCTGTACGACGACTGGTCGAGGGTCCGGGGGCAGCGCCCCTGGGCTCGGGGATTCCAAAGGGGCAGCGCCCCTGGCTCGGGGATTCCAAAGGGGCAGCACCCCTTTGGCGGGGTCCTAGGGGCAGCGCCCCTAGCGGGGTCCAAGGGGCAGAGCCCCTGGCGGTGGTCCCAAGGGGCAGAGCCCCTGGCGTTTATATAACCCACGAATTAGGGTTATGGGATCATGGGCCGACTTAAGATTTCCTTAGGGTTAGGGTTTAATTGATGGTTTCCATAATTAACGATAATCAGTTAATTATACCATATTAACCCTTAAGAATTCGGATTTTCCACTAAGTGACCAATCCAAAAATCTGAAGACCTTTTGGGGCGCTGCCCCAAACCCCGCGGTCAGCGGGACCACCACCAGGGGCGCTGCCCCTTTGGAATCCCCGAGCCCAGGGGCGCTGCCCCCGGACCCCCGACCAGTCGTCGTACCGGCTACTTATTCGATCTTATACATGCGTGCACTCCGCACATTACCCGAACATGTATTAGAGTACAAACTAAGTAGCCCCTTAGCTCACATGTTAGTTCCAATTACATAAAATGACTTGGTGACACTAAAATCACCAACACATTCTTTTTGAATATTTAATATAATTTTAATTATTTTAGAGCCACATACTTGCGGCCTATTGCATGTAAGGATGAGCACGGGCCTGGAACCGGACCGACCGGAACTGAACCCGAAAGAACCAATAAACAAACCTGACCATTTAAAGAAACCGAAGACCAAATCGATGGGGAAATCGATTCTCGGTTTAGTTAGCCGTTCGGTTCGGGTATAGTCGGGTGCAGGACCGAAAAAAACAAAAAGATGAGATTTGATATCCTGTAATCTGAGGCTTGTAACTTAGTGAATGTTCATCTAAATACAATGTGTTTATAGTCTAAAATTATCTACAAACTCTAAAATAAATGATGGATAAAGAATGATGTAATTCCAAAATCAGATGATCAAGTTATGCAATTTCAAAGTCCAGGACAAAATAGGATTAAGTGTTGAATCAGGAAAAAATCAGATTTGATATCATGTCTTCTCAGGCTTGTAATTTAGAATATACATCCAAATACAGGGCTTTATAGTATAAAATTTGCTACAAACTCTAAACTGAATGATGCAAAAAGAATCTTGAAATTATGAAATTATATGAGCAAGTTATGCAAAGTTCGAAAGAATATGATTTAGTGTTGGATTAGGAAAAAAATCAGATTTGATACCCTGTCTTTAGAGGCTCGTAACTTAGTGAATATTCATCCAAATACGGTGTTTTAGTAGTCCAAAATTAACTAGAACCTCTAAACTAAATGATGGAAAAAGAATCATGAAATTCTGAAATCATATGAGCAAGTTATGCAATTTCAAAGTTCGAGACAAAATATGATTAAGTGTTGAATCAGGAAAAAATCAGATTTGATGACATGTCTTCTGAGGCTTGTAACTTAGTGAATATCTATCCAAATAAAGTGTTTTTAGAGTCTAAAATTAACTAAAACTCTAAACTAATTGATAGAAAAAGAATCATGAAATTATGAAATCATATGAACAAGTTATGCAACTTTAAAGTTCGGGACATAATAGGATTAAGTGTTGAAACAGAGAAAAAAAGAAAGAATAGGTACCTTCAAATTCCCGGTTTGGATTACTAGGCCCATAAAACCCGAAGACTGATAGGACCATACTTGATATACCCGATACCTGAATAAGGTAAAACTTGCAGTTTGTCGGTTTATATGAGATAATCCTTTTTCCATTATAAATAATGTTTACATAACTATGACGTACATTCAACAATATAATGATGGGCTTTCACCACTTCCTCACGCTGATTATCGGTTAGAGGCTGATTGGAACATTGAAACAGATAACTCAAAATGTTATGTAGGTTGAGGTCGGAGGCGTATAAATCAATTTCGTAAAGAGATGGATGTACTTCGTCGTGATAAACCTAGTAAATGTGGATTATGTCATCGACTTGGTCATAACAGAAGAAATTGTTCAAATTCTCAACCAATATTCAATGGGACATGAACCATGTAATTTTCATTGGTCTTGTAACTTTTGTTTAATTTTTTGTTCAATTTCACTTTTAATTTATTTTGTAATTATGTGTTTAATTAATCTTGTAAACATTGTAATATATTCGATATTGATATTAGTTTGAATGTGTTGATAAAAAATTTCTAACGATGTAATTTGCTAAAAGTAATAGATAAATTTTAATTATATAATTTCAATATATACATTTACATGTGATGTATAATAAAAGTCAAATAATAATTTTTCTAACATAAAAGATGTAAAAAAAGAAAATGACATATAAGTTGTACGGGTTAAATGAAAAATAGAAGGGCTGAATATGTAATAGTATTAGATTGCATCCGCTTGCTTTCTTTGGGGGGCACCTAAAAATGAACCCATTTTTACAACTGGAATTAGATACACCCACCCAAAAAAGTTTCCAAATTCAACCTATTTTCACAAACTAAAAAAACTCGATATTATGTCTCATGTTTCCCTTAGAAGATATCACAGGATACTAGAAAACAAAAGGCATCATTGCGTTGTTCGAAACTTCGAATTGATGCATCAAGTATAAAGAATAAAAGTATCCAAAAAAATTCAAAACCACAGATTTATTCATTACATCTAAGATAATTATTGCACAAGTTCAAATATCATATTTCACAATCTATATATATTCTTATATCACAACAAAACAAAACCGTATACATAAACTTCTCATCCAAAACAAAAACAACTTATTCAAAAAAAACTTTCACAATTACAAATCAACATGAGAAGCATGATGAACACACATAAACCACCTCCCATCAATCTTCTCAAAAACATTAGTCGCAAACTGTCTCCCCCAACTTTTCCCGGTTGTCCTCACCATCTCAACACACGTAACATATCCCATGTCCCCTTTCACAAAAACTTGCACATCCTTCACCTCAATATTCAAAGGGAACTCATAATCCGCCCACACAAATTCCCAACTTCCCATCACAAGTTCATACCCAGAAATCCCACTAACACCCGGGTGCACCACACACACGTTTTGGCTTTTCGACCAGAGTGCTTGCATGGCAGCCAAGTCGCCGTTCCGGAAGGAGTTGTAGAATCGCGAATTGGCGGCTAAGACCGCGGTTTTGCTGTCTTCTTGGAGGAGTTTAAGGTTGTCTCGGATTTTGGCGGCTTGGGTGTAGTTTTCGTCGCGAATGGCGATTTGGAGTTGTTGTTCGAGGGTTTGCTCGTCGAATATTATGCTTTCGCTGCTTAGGGTTTTATCGGAATCTTCTCGTTTGACTTTACATGGTTTTGGAAAATGTGGAGATGCGTGTCTGAAAGGTACTGCACTGAACAAGTACGAAATCAGACAAAGCATGACATGACATATATAACAAAATAATATCTTTTTAATTATTTCACTAGTTCTAAGTGAGATGTTTGATGTTGGTGGTAATATGTTTTTTTTTTTCCTAAAAGAAGGTAAAGCAAAGAACACTTACTAGGAATCCTCATGTGCTGATTAAAGTGGCAACCAGAAAAAAACTTGACCTTCATTTCTCTTTTAAGTTTGCAGATTGCAACCAATTTATATTGCTTCCAAGACTGTAAGGAAAAATTGCTTTTTTTCCCAATACCATTTATGCAAGAACACGGTATGCTACTAAGATCCTTGGTATTACACCAGCTCCCCTAGAAGTTAAAATGACTAACATGAGAGAATTATGGTATAACAAGAAGTGATTATACTTGTGTGTAAAAATCAGCGAATATTCATCTATAATAAATTAGAAAGGCTCGCAGCATGCACATTATATAGCAATGTACTTTCATAGATTTAATTATTACAGCATACTTAATGTCATCCAGATACAAAAATACCTTCAATGTTTATAATCACGTTAGATTTTTCAATATATAAATTATAATATCATAATAAGGAAAAATATTGAAAGTACAATGCTATAAATCAGTAAATTTTTCGAAGTACGACGCCTTAATAAGAAAAAAAAACAGAAAGTACAATTCTTTAATAGAGAAATATGAAAGTACGTTGTTATCTCTTGCATTTAGCCCTACGAAATTATAATCATGTAAGCGCTAGAGAAGAACAGGAAAGCACATATATGTTTCACAACTTCCATTGGACTGAAGTAAAAGTAGAAAATTTTATTTCTTCTTTTCCACAAAAGAAAGTAGATTTTATCTTTAAAGGTAACATCTATAACATTCGAAGATCAAGACCAATATCCTTATCTGTATACAAATATCTTTAAGGGGCAGAGTGTGTTCGCAAACATTCGAATTAATAGAGGGCTTGATTGCAAATTTTCCATAGTTTGAGGAAGTCCAGTGTTCAATCGGTCATTAGTTGGTTAAGTACTTAGTCGTTTATTAATTAACTTTTGGAGGGAAGATTAGTTAATTACCATGAAAAGACTAGAAAGACTTGTAATTCATTAAACAGGAATGACTTCTTTTCCTTATAAACAAAAACGTTTTTAGCTATGATGAAGTTAGAAGGTGAAGCAGAAAAATGGTACTATGGAATGTGGTTTTTAAAGTAATATTATTTGTACTGCATGCTAATCTCATCATCAAATAAAAAGAAGAAAGATACATAATACAAAATGGAAAGAAGCAGAGGCACTTTGACTTCTCTAAAAACTTCTCAAATGGTCATTTTTCTATATGACAAATACTAGATCCAAAATCAGATAAACGTTTGTTCCCTTAGAAGAGAGAGGGTATCAAGTTTTATCATCTAGTAATCAAACTCTTCTCCTATTTTTCGAGCTTTGCATCATGTTAAAAGCCAAAAAATTAGCTCATTACTTCAGAAGTCAAAATGCTCCATGATCAAAAACTACAAATTGATGTTGCAGACAGTAGTAGAATATGCTATGATCTCTTGAAACCCAATAAAATTCAATAGTAACGATTAAGATAAACGGACACATAAATCTCGCAGCAAAGTCAATAACTTAGGGGGAAATGGTTTTGGAGAGAAAATAGGATCTATATGTGCTTACATTGTTGATAAAGGTTGGTTGGATAATCCGAGGCCGACCTGACAGAGTGGTGAAATTTGATACCTCCATCAACCGCGGAAGAAGACGATTGAAAGGATTTGATGTGGATCTTCAAGGATTACGAGGGGGAGGGAGAGAGAACTCACTGGAGAAGCAAAGTGGAAGCGCGGCCTGTTGAGTAGTCGGAGAAGCAAAGTCGAACGGCGGAGCACTGACCGGAGAAGCAAAGTCGATTGGGAGGGGGGATTTTGCTTTGCGATTTCTGTAGACCAACATCGCGATTTCAGTGATTAGCGATAGAGAAAGTCAGAGAGAGACAGACAGAGAACTGACCGGAGAAGAAAAGTCCTAGCGCTGCCGGAAAATCGATTTGGAGAAGACGATAAGGCGGGGGTCGTGGGAAGATGAGAGCACGACGACGATGTGAATAATTGATTAATTTCTGCAGCGGAGGGTTTCAATCTAGATAGTGCAGACTCTGCAGAGCAGTATTTTCTTTTCATACGTATACCAAATCAATTATAATTGATAAAAAAATTTAATTATCAGTACCATACCAAAAATACTTATACCAACTTATTTAGCTACCAACAAGTCTGGTTGGTACATATTGGTATTAGTTTATACCAAAAATTTTTCTTTTAGTATTGTTTTCTCTAACTTATCGCCGCTTACGTGCTAGCCGCTTGTGTTTTTAGTTTGATTTTAATATCTAGTGTTGTTTGAATAAAGAATTAGTATTAAGAGTTGTTTTAGTAATTCATTTCCGAGTGTGATTTGTTAGTTATTACTCCTATTTAAAACATAAATATATGATAATTGAAATTGATATATATATATATATATATATATATATATATATATATATATATATATATATATATATATATATATATATATATATATATATATATATATATAGGGTAAAGTTCAATCGAGAACCTAAAAAAGCCTAGGAACCTAAGAACCCATTTTATGAACTTTTTTTCTACACAATATTTTTCAAAAAAAATATACCAAAATTTTTGTTATGATGCATCTAGAAGATATAAAAAAAAAATTTCAAAAAAAAAAATCATTTTTTTAATTTTTTTTCATATGGGTTTAGGGTTTAGGGTTTAGAGTTTAGGGTTTAGGTTTAGGGTTTAGGGTTTAGGGTTTAGGGTTTAGGGTTTAGTTTTAGGGTTTAGGGTTTAGGTTTAGGGTTTAGAAATCTCTTAGACACTTTAAATAAAAAAATTGGATGCAAAAAAATCATTTTTTTTATTTTTTTCATATGGGTTTAGGGTTTAGGTTTAGGGTTTAGGGTTTAGGGTTTAGAAATCTCTTAGACGCTTTAAATAAAAAAATTGGATGCAATTTTTTTTAAAAATATTGTGTAGAAAAAAAGTTCCTAGGTTCCTAGGTTTTTTTAGGTTCTCTCATGATCTCGACCCTATATATATATATATATATATATATATATATATATATATATATATATATATATATATATATATATATATATATATATATGTTCAAATATATCCAGCAATTATTGTGTGAATGTGAGACTAATTCTGGTCCAATCATTTCATAAGAGCAAATTAGGAAGATTATATAAAACAATTTAATTACCCAATTTAATTAACCTATAATTAAGGAATAAATTTTTAATCACGTTGAATGTAACACCCCTTTCTCAAACCATGATTTCATATAGTTTATTTTACAAATATTTTACAATACTTGACTATCAGGAAGTCACTCAAATTTTTTTTTTTTTTACAAAACTTATTCTCAAGGGGTAATTACAGACTGAACTCAAAAGCCATAATTTAAACTTATATGTATTATACATTGGTCCCAACTCCAGCTCTTGCTCCTCTCACCTAAGTACATAGCATTTTAAAAAAAAATATACGTGAGACATAAAGCCTCGTGAGTAATATGGGTTTTAGACCCAAAACTTTTCTGCTCAAAACTTGAAATATCAACAAGTAACTACTTAAAATTTATTTTGATAACAAATCTCAAAGTTTCTTTTCTTCTCTATTTTCAAATCTCAAAAATGCTTTCTTTCTCAAAAACTGCTTTCTTTCTCAAAACCTGTTTTCTTTCTCAAAAATTGCTTTCTTTCTCAAAACTGCTTTCTTTCTCATTTTCTAGTGACCAACTGAAACTCATGAATTAGTTTAACTTAATTCATTCTACTAACTCCCCTTTACAGGACAGAACTGATCCACCCGCAAGGTTATGCTATCTCTGTCTCCCCTTCGTGACTTGGAACAGATCCAAACACAAGGTTGTGTTGTCTCCCCTTCATGCTTGGAACAGATCCAACCATAAGGTTATGCTAAGCTAGACAACTACTTCGCGACGGGAGGTACCACCCCAGTAGTGTCTTCAGATCTCCCGATTATGTGGGTGATCCTAGTCCGGACAACTGACTCTCATTGCTTTCTTTACTCTAGTTCTTATCTTTTTACTTTCTTCATTTCATTTCAAATTGGTCAAAAGGGACACAATTCATAATAAACTCAAACTCACAAACTTTTTAGCTCATAATCAAAATTACTTTCAAAACTAACTTCAACATCTTTAGCTCACGTATGAAGCTTCTTTCAAAATAACTTTACAAATTACACTGCTTTAAACTCTGCTTAAAACACTTAGCCCTTGTATAGAGCTACTTTAAAACTGTTTCCAACTTTAGTATTCAAAAGTGTTTGGAAATCTTATTTTCTAAAAATACCATTTTGCTATGTACTAGGAAAATCCTCATAAAACTCACCTTGGTTCTGCTATGGATCACTAAGCTTCTCGTTCACCATTTCCCTTCCCGTGCTCGACAGTATTTGAAGCACCACCTATACAAGTATCATATATATTTACTTAATTAATAAATACATACCACAACTGACTCTACAGTTCTAGGGTCTCATATGATACAACTTCAGGTCATAACAAGTGTATAACCCTTATTAACTCATTTTAAATTTTTTCCGAAATATGCGTATTTTACTACAGTACCATCGGGAGGCCGTATTTCGATTCCGACAATTTTCCATGAAGTTTTAGGCCATAATAGACCTATGTTCAAAATTTGGGGTCAAACGGACATGTCTAGCTACGAGTTCAAATCTCAAAAATTGGACAGAAACTTCCCAGCTCCCTGCCGCGAGGTCGCGTCCCGACCCTAGGGGTGGTCGCGTCGCGAAGCATAAGTACATTGCTATTCTTGGCGATTTTTCAAACTGTAGTTTCACTATTCACCCCATTAAGCTCTTAATACTTGACTTAATCAGTTTAGGGTCATTTCCAGGCCCTAAATACCAACTTACACTTGATTTTAAACCATAAAATCACAATTTCTCTTTGTAAACTTGAAAAATCTTCCGAAATCACCAATTTTTCACCAAAAACCAATTTATTGAATTTTCAAGCTTGAAACTGATTTCTTACTTCATTTATGACATTTTTAACTTAACAAAACCATTAGAACCATATGAAATCAGTCTCAACCCATGAACCCATTTCTAGGGTTCTTAAGCTAAAAACTCATTTCACCATTTTTGCATTAAAGCTTCAATTCCATTGAATTACTTGTTAATACAAGTTTCTTTCATCATTTCTAACCTATTAGACTCATCAAAACCACTTGTTCATCCAAACCCGTGACTTAATGTTCTTGAACCAAAATCATCATTTTCTTGTATTTCAACGTATTCAAAAACTAGACATGTTAAATTGATGATTTTGAGCAATATGAGTTGGATGATTTCATTAGAATCATGATTTTTGGAAAATCAGAAGTCAAGACTCAACTCCCGTTCAAGATTTTGAGTTTAGAACTTGGAGATCTTACCTCTTGGAGATTGGAATCACAAATTCCAAGTGTTTTCCTTTGATTACTTTGCAGAACTCCTAAGCTTCTTGTTCTTCCCGTGCTCTCTCGCTCTCTCCCGACTCTTCTACTGCCTTCCTCACTCTTCTACTGCCTTCTAGAGAATGAGAGCTGGATAACTCTCATATATATAATTAATTTATATAAAATAGTTACATTTTAGTCCATAGATTTCTTCCTTTTGTTCAAAACTAGTCCCAAAGCTCATATCTTTGCAAACTGTAAGACCCGGTCCGCCGAGTCGCGGCCCGAAGGAATCCGCGACGCAGCTTTTGGAAGAATCTAGAATCGCGTAGGATTTGTACGCGCGGCGCGGTTCTAAAGAATCCGCGGCGCACCCTAATTCGGATTTAAACGCCTATAAAAAGGACCCCAGCCCTAGGGTTCGTGTTTTTGGAGAGTTTCTAGAGCAGAGGTGTCTGGTTTCGGCAGATACTCTTTGGTCTCGAGGTGTTGAAGGTTTTGGGAGATTAGAAGAAGGAGATCCACGCGGGGGAAGGTTTAGAACGGATCGTGGGCATCACTCCGTCCTTCAGAAGTAAGGTAAGAAGATTTACTCTTCTGACTTTACTTTTTATCCCGTCATATGGTGTTACTCGTTGGTTTGTAGCTTTAGACGATTGTAGCCCTTAGGGTTTGAACCAAGGACATGCATGGACTTGCATGTCCATAAGGAAGTGACCTTAGGGTAGTTTCTGATCCTAGGAAGGGTGTAGAAAGGAACCCTAGCCGATTGATGTACTGTGAACCACTGAAAAACATTTTGGAATGTTACGAGCCGCGACGCGGACAGGCTAAGTCAGCGGCGCGGACTCGGCTGAAATCCCGTAATTGTGCAATGGTAGCCGCGGCGCGTAGGGCAAGGAGCCACGCCGCGGCGAGCGACTGTTTGTCCAAGAATTTAGTTTTGACCACGGTTTGATGGCAAATAGTGAGTCTAACCTTTAGACAGGTCTGTAAGAGCCTAGTCAGTAATTGATATGTTGTATGTGTGTGGGATTTAGGTGTGTGGACGAGCTAAGTGGGGATATTAGAGCATATCTGTGCGGTTTCAAATCAGGTGAGTATCCTCACCTTACTATATGATGTTGCATGTTAGGCATCTTGTGTGTTATTTACAGTTATATGATTTGCTCTATATCTGTGGTTATTTGTTGTTGGGCTCAGTACTGATGCGTGTCCCCTCGTAGCTGTTGTATGGCGAGTTGGACTATGCCTTGTCCCATAGCTGTTGTATGATGGGCTGGGCCATAACCGGGAACCCATAGCTGTTGTATGATGGGTAGAACCTTCCCGTGTCCATAGCTGTTGTATGATGGACGCCCGTAGCTGTTGTATGGCGGGTAGGGTCGGGTCGTTCTCGAGGACGGGTTGTTTAATGTGTGGGCATGTATGGTAATTTGTGGACTCACTAAGCTTTAAGCTTACCCGTTGATTTATAACATTTCAGGTATTTCAAATGACAAAGGGAAGGGCAAGGCGTGATGGCGGCGCATCGCATACAAGAGATTTATTTTGAAGAATTATGTTTTGATTTTTAAATGTTTCCGCTGTTGATTTAATAAATATGTCCAACAAATTTACTTTTTGGAGGAAATATTTTATTGGAACCTTGATAATAAATAAATTTTAGAAATTTTGAAATTGGGGCGTTACAAATTGGTATCAGAGCCTTGGTTTGAGGGATTTGGATGAACTGTATTGGGAATCCAAACTCAAACTTAGGACTGAGCGATGTTGTTAAGAAAATATTTTTGAAAGGTTAAATTAAAGTAAAAGAAGATGCGATGCGAACCGTCAGCCGAGCTCAAGTAAGTTTTGTGATTCCCAATTACCCATGCCAAGTTTGTGTTATGTGATAAAATGTATTGTGTTAGGATGTAAAGCTGCCAGGATAATATACTTTGTAGACTGTTATTGTACCATATGTGCTGCTTCGGAATTTTATGCTACTGTCGTTAGGTTGCTTAGTGAATGCTGGTAGGTTATATACAATTAGGGTAAGATAGCCTAAGAATTCTTGGTCTGGCCTTACTGGCTGTTCCTTGTTTGGTTGTGACTTTAGGGTAGATCAGTTGTTCAAACG
Source organism: Cichorium intybus (assembly GCA_023525715.1). NCBI lineage: Eukaryota > Viridiplantae > Streptophyta > Magnoliopsida > Asterales > Asteraceae > Cichorium > Cichorium intybus. The sequence continues at coordinate 19,648,793 of CM042012.1, forward strand.
TCTATCTTATTCCTGATTGTGTACGGCTGTGCGTCCGTGAGGTGACTCGACGACATTAGCAATAGTTCTCTTAGGCACATGTGAGATGGAGAGTTAGAACAAAAGATTAGGCACCACGGTGCATGACCACAGGAGTCAAAGGAAATGGTTTAGTGTGTGTGACGTTTTAGGAGGATGGTTGACGAACTTGGAACAAGGGCGAATAGGTGTGGAAGGTAGTACCAGGCCAGTATTACCGAAAGCACAGGATTCACGCTTGAGTCAAGAGTAGTCAAACAAAGTCCTAAAAAGTCAAGTAGTTGGATAGACAGGAGTGACCCGATTATTGATATTAGAAACTGTTGCGCATTTCAGAATGGCAGTCACTCGAAGTAACGGTGGACCAGATGCGGGTGCCTCGAGTGGGGGAGGACCGACTGATGAGAATCTTCGTAACCTGATAGCGGAGGAGGTTTCGCGGGAAGTGTTGGCTGCGATACCTCAGTTCTTTGGCACGATTAAGGCTGAGCTATGGGCAATGCTCGAGGAACGACTAGCTACTCAGGGCACGTCACGTGCGAGGGATGCAAGTTATAAGGACTTTTCGGCTTGTTCGCCTCCGATGTTCGATGGGGGCAGGGATCCGATTGTTAGCATGCGGTGGATTTCCGCAGTGGAGGGTGCTTTCCGTACATGTTCCTGTCATGAGAACTCCAAGGTAACGTTCGCGGCGAATCTTTTAAGAGAGGATGCGAAAGATTGGTGGGAGATACGAACGAAAGATCTCACTCCTGCTCAGTTGGATGCCATTACATGGCCGCAGTTTAAGGAACAGTTCAAATTGGAGTATGTTCCACAGGTGGAAATGGAACGCTTGGCGCAGGAGTACCTAAATCTGACCCAGACTACTGAGACGGTGACGGAAATCACCAAGAAGTTTAATGAACGGGCACTCTTCTGTCCAGAGTTTGCGGCAACCGAGCGCATAAGGATGACCCGATACTTGGCAATGCTTCGCACAGACATTCGGGAATTTGTGTCTGCTGCTAGGCACCAAACTCTTACTGATATGATAGCGGCCGCTCGAGCCCGAGAGTTGGAACTGGAAACCCAACAAAAGCAGAAGCGTCATGCGCCTACTCAGACTCAGCAGGTGTCGAAGAAATTTCGAGGAGCAGATCAGGGAAAGCAAGGGCAAAGGAGCCAGGGTAAGTGTGGTAAATGTGGAAGGAATCATGAGGGGCGTTGCTGGGTGCTAATATGTCATAAGTGTGGAAAGGAGGGCCACTATGCTAAGGATTGTCGGCAAGAGGTCAAGATTTGTTTTAATTGTAACCAAGTAGGCCACTTCAAGGCCCAATGTCCCCGTCTGACTCAGGGAGTGGTTCAGAATCCGGCACCCACTACACTCCGGATTACCGATGGTAGGCAGGGGAAAGGGGAAGCCCCTAAGACCAAGGGTCGAGCATTCGTCATGACCGCCGAGGAGGCACAGGATGCGCCCGACGTCGTCACGGGTACTCTTTCTTTACTTGCCTCGTGTTGGTGGTGTGTGTAATTAATATGTCTATTATGCTTTGATTAGGAACATTCTTAGTCAACTCTACGCCTACCTTTGCACTATTTGATTCGGGTGCTAGTCATTCTTTTGTGTCTGCCGCGTTAGGAAAGAGTTTCGGTATTGCTTTAGGAACTCTTCATCAGCTGTTAGAATTGGAAATCGCGGATGATAAAACCGTGCAAGCGACTAGTGTTTATCGGGGATGCGAAGTCGTGATTCAAGGAATAAATTTTCCGATCGATCTCATCCCTATACCGTTGAGTGACTCCCGAGTCATCATCGGTATGGATTGGATAGGTCAGCATGAATCATGGATCGATTGTAAGAACAAGCGAGTGTGGATTCAAACCCCAAGTGGGGGAGAGCTGGTTGTGCAGGGCGAGAGAAAGAATCGAGGTGCAGTTTTCTGTTCAGCTGCTAGGGCACGCAGACATTTTCAGCATGGAGGTTCGGGATTTGTGGCTTATGTTGTAGACACACAAGAAAGGAAGCCACAGCAGAAAGCAGGTGATATACCAGTGGTTCGGGATTTTCCTGATGTTTTTCCCGAGGACCTGCCTGGCGTACCGCCAGAGAGACAGGTGGAATTTAAGATCGACTTAACTCCCGGTGCAGCTCCGATAGCTAAAGCACCGTATCGTCTTGCGCCCCCAGAGATGCTGGAGTTGTCTATTCAACTTCGGGAATTATTAGATAAGGGATTTATGCGACCCAGTTGCTCGCCATGGGGAGCGCCTATTTTGTTTGTTAAGAAGAAGGATGGTTCCAACATGATGTGCATAGATTATCGTGAGTTGAATAAGCTTACGGTGAAGAATCGATATCCATTGCCTCGTATCGACGACTTATTCGACCAACTGCAGGGCGCTTCGTGGTTTTCAAAAATTGATTTGCGGTCAGGTTACCATCAAATGCGAGTTCGGGAGGAAGACATCCCGAAAACGGCTTTTCGGACGAGGTACGGCCACTTTGAGTTCGTAGTGATGCCGTTTGGACTAACCAATGCACCTGCAGCTTTTATGGACTTAATGAATCGGGTGTGTCGACCGATGTTGGATCGGTCAGTTATAGTTTTCATTGACGACATCTTAGTCTATTCTCGGAGCAGGGAACAGCATGAACATCACTTAAAGGAAGTATTAGAGACCTTAAGGAAGGAGAAGCTTTATGCAAAATTATCCAAGTGTGACTTTTGGCTACGGGAGGTTCAGTTTTTGGGTCACATTGTAAATGAGCAAGGAATCATGGTAGACCCGGCTAAGGTAGAGGCCGTGATGCGGTGGGAGGTTCCGAAGACTCCCTCGGAGATTAGAAGTTTCTTGGGTCTGGCTGGTTATTACCGTCGTTTCATCCAAGATTTCTCAAAGGTTGCTGTACCTTTGACCCGGCTAACTAAGAAAAATGCTGCTTTTCGGTGGGGTGAAGAGCAGCAGCAAGCTTTTGAGACTTTGCGGCGGAAATTGTGTGAAGCTCCGATTTTGACTTTGCCTGAGGGCATGGAGGATATGGTAGTTTACTGCGATGCATCAATCACGGGATTGGGGGCAGTCTTGATGCAACGAGGCAGGGTGATTGCTTACGCCTCGCGACAGTTGAAGCCCCATGAGGCTAACTATCCTACTCATGATTTGGAATTGGGAGCGGTCGTTTTCGCTCTCAAGATTTGGAGACACTATTTGTATGGAGTGAAGTGCACCATCTTCACAGACCACAAAAGTTTGAAGTACCTGATGGATCAGGCAAACCTCAATATGAGACAGAGGAGATGGTTGGATGTATTAAAAGACTATGATTGTGAGATACACTACCACCCTGGAAAGGCCAATGTGGTAGCGGATGCGTTAAGTCGTAAGGCTTCGAGTGCACCCCTTCGGGGCGTTTGTCTAAGGATGACAATTGTGACACCGCTACTTGAGCTGATTAGGAAAGCCCAGGTGGAAGCAAGCAAGAGCGAGAATCAGAAAAGTGAGAGGATTGTGGGTCAGTTGGCAGCTATGGTCAAAGATAGTAGGGAATTGTTAACTTGCCATGAGAGAATTTGGGTACCGAAGCTGGGCGGGGTTCGTCAAACCCTATTGGAGGAGGCACATAAATCCAGATTCTCTATCCACCCTGGAGCGACTAAAATGTATAGGGATTTGCGTGAATATTATTGGTGGCCAGGTATGAAGAGGGAAGTAGCTGAGTTTGTCGAAAGATGCATGACCTGTCGTAGGGTCAAGGCCGAGCACCAACGGCCTCATGGTAAGTTGCAGCCTCTTGAGATCCCAGAATGGAAATGGGAGCATATCACAATGGATTTCATCACGAAGTTGCCAAGAACCCCTCGACGTATGGACACTATTTGGGTTATCGTGGATAGGTTGACCAAAAGTGCTCATTTCCTCCCCATCCAAGAGACTTACTCTGCAAAGGAATTGGCTAAGGTCTTCACAGATGAGATTATCTCTCGGCATGGTATACCGGTCTCGGTGATATCCGACCGGGATGTCCGATTTACGTCTAGGTTTTGGAAGAAGTTCCATGAGGAGTTAGGCACTCGCCTTCATTTTAGCACAGCATATCATCCTCAGACGGATGGGCAGAGTGAAAGGACGATTTAAACGCTGGAGGATATGCTTAGGGCATGTGTCATCGATTTTGGTGGGAGTTGGGATTCCCATCTCCCTTTAGCAGAGTTTTCTTACAATAACAGTTATCACGCGAGCATTGGCAGAGCTCCCTTTGAAATGTTGTATGGAAGAAAATGTCGGACACCTATTTGCTGGGGTGAGGTTGGCCAGCAGGTATTGGGAAGTACAGAGGTGGTGCTCAAGACAACTGAGTTAATTCAGAAGGTACGAGAGAGATTGTTAACCGCTCAAAGCCGACAGAAAAGTTATGCGGATAGGCGACGGTCCGATCTCGAATTTCAAGTCGGGGATTATGTTCTTTTAAAGGTGTCACCTTGGAAGGGAGTTATTCGTTTTAGGAAGCGAGGAAAGCTTGGCCCTAGGTACATTGGACCATATCGAATTGTCGACCGTGTAGGTTAGGTAGCTTACCGGTTGGAGCTACCCGAACAGCTTAGTCAGATTCACGACACGTTTCACGTTTCGCAGCTCAGAAAGTGCGTGACTGAGGAATCCACAGTAGTACCTTTGGAGGATATCCAATTAGATGAACGTCTAAATTATGTGGAGCGACCAATTGCCATCATCGAAAAGAAGATAAAGACTTTGCGGAATAAAACAATAGGATTAGTGAAGGTTCAGTGGCAGCATCGAAAAGGGTCCGAATGGACTTGGGAACCGGAGGAGGAAATGCGGAGGCATTATCCAGAATTATTTACCGGCACGGATTTCGGGGACGAAATCCAGTTAAGTGGGGGAGAATTGTAAGACCCGGTCCGCCGAGTCGCGGCCCGAAGGAATCCGCGGCGCGGCTTTTGGAAGAATCTAGAATCGCGTAGGATTTGTACGCGCGGCGCGGTTCTAAAGAATCCGCGGCGCGGTGCGCCGCAGTCATTAAAAACCCTAATTCGGATTTAAACGCCTATAAAAAGGACCCCAGCCCTAGGGTTCGTGTTTTTGGAGAGTTTCTAGAGCAGAGGTGTCTGGTTTCGGCAGATACTCTTTGGTCTCGAGGTGTTGAAGGTTTTGGGAGATTAGAAGAAGGAGATCCACGCGGGGGAAGGTTTAGAACGGATCGTGGGCATCACTCCGTCCTTCAGAAGTAAGGTAAGAAGATTTACTCTTCTGACTTTACTTTTTATCCCGTCATATGGTGTTACTCGTTGGTTTGTAGCTTTAGACGATTGTAGCCCTTAGGGTTTGAACCAAGGACATGCATGGACTTGCATGTCCATAAGGAAGTGACCTTAGGGTAGTTTCTGATCCCAGGAAGGGTGTAGAAAGGAACCCTAGCCGATTGATGTACTGTGAACCACTGAAAAACATTTTGGAATGTTACGAGCCGCGACGCGGACAGGCTAAGTCAGCGGCGCGGACTCGGCTGAAATCTCGTAATTATGCAATGGTAGCCGCGGCGCGTAGGGCAAGGAGCCACGCCGCGGCGAGCGACTGTTTGTCCAAGAATTTAGTTTTGACCACGGTTTGATGGCAAATAGTGAGTCTAACCTTTAGACAGGTCTGTAAGAGCCTAGTCAGTAATTGATATGTTGTATGTGTGTGGGATTTAGGTGTGTGGACGAGCTAAGTGGGGATATTAGAGCATATCTGTGCGGTTTCAAATCAGGTGAGTATCCTCACCTTACTATACGATGTTGCATGTTAGGCATCTTGTGTGTTATTTACAGTTATATGATTTGCTCTATATCTGTGGTTATTTGTTGTTGGGCTCAGTACTGATGCGTGTCCCCTCGTAGCTGTTGTATGGCGAGTTGGACTATGCCTTGTCCCATAGCTGTTGTATGATGGGCTGGGCCATAACCGGGAACCCATAGCTGTTGTATGATGGGTAGAACCTTCCCGTGTCCATAGCTGTTGTATGATGGACGCCCGTAGCTGTTGTATGGCGGGTAGGGTCGGGTCGTTCTCGAGGACGGGTTGTTTAATGTGTGGGCATGTATGGTAATTTGTGGACTCACTAAGATTTAAGCTTACCCGTTGATTTATAACATTTCAGGTATTTCAAATGACAAAGGGAAGGGCAAGGCGTGATGGCGGCGCATCGCATACAAGAGATTTATTTTGAAGAATTATGTTTTGATTTTTAAATGTTTCCGCTGTTGATTTAATAAATATGTCCAACAAATTTACTTTTTGGAGGAAATATTTTATTGGAACCTTGATAATAAATAAATTTTAGAAATTTTGAAATTGGGGCGTTACACAAACCAAGTTCCATTAACTAACAACTTAACATTTTCTTAACATTTTGGTCATTTTTATGTTAAATGACCATTTTGCCCTTTTTGGCCAAATTTCACTATTCACACGGTAAAACTCCAAGTTTACATAAACTTTTATTTCTTACATTCTTATTTCACAAACTACATATTATTTTACATAATGGTCTTATAACATGACAAAAGACCATTTTACCCTTTTTACAACTTTTTGCGGGTTCTTACATTGAATCGGTTTAAAATTTCCTTTAAATCCTCCCCACCAACACAAACGTGAACCCTACATGTCTACCGCCACCCACCGTCGACATCTTTCTTCTTCTACCAAGAAACAGCCGTTAAATCTCCACCGGCACCCACCAGCGACACGCTCCTTCTAGGAACAAGAAGCAACCGCCAAGCCCCTTCGAAGCCACTATCACGGATATTCCAGCTTCCCATCATCATCGCCATTTTTCTTGAAGTTACAGCAACAACTCTGCCAAAAAAACCCCCGCTTGTAGTTGGAACACAATCGGTGCAGGAAGAGGGCTCTCGGTGGTGGCGAGGAAGGTCTTCACCGATGGATGGATGCCGGCGGTGGTATTCGGCCACCTTCAAGCCGCCCGTCACCATCACTCTTCGACCACTGCCTTTCCACCAATATCACAGCGCCACATCAAGAAATAGATTTTTCCAACGTATATTGTGTTTTAGTGTTCGGGTTTGTGCTTTATAAATAATAATTTTTGATCATCGTTCAAAAAAAATGAAGTCCGATCAAATTAAAGTGATTTCTCAATTTTCAGATTATACTGGATAAAAATGGTGAACTGTATGGTGGGAAGAGCGACAGGAGATGCTTATAGGTGGTAATTGGGCCATGAATATTGAGATGTGTAATATCTGCACCATAAACATGTGTATGCTTTCTTTCCCCCTTTTTTATTTTTTTTTTCAATTCATTTTCTAGTCATAAAGAAATTTGGTATGATAGATAACAAAAAGGTGGGTACTCCGATTGTTCCAAGTTTAAAGCATGCATCAAAAATCCAACTTCTTGCTTTACCCGTGCATAAACAAAACTATTTTATTCTTCTTATCTTTGTTCTTGCGGATCTATAATAACGTAACAATTTTAAATAAGATTAAGATTAATATATTTTGAAATTAATTTTTTTGAAGTTATCATGAAATTGATCGATTACATGTTCTTTTTTAGGAAGATATGAAGATTAGTAAATAATTAATTTGCGGGTTGTGTTTGCAGGGCGATGATGAACGAATGTTTTCGTATTCTTCAAGAATGAAAGACTAGATCTAACATATTTGTGTTCTTTAGTGTATTTTTTTTGAGAATGTAATGTATTAGGAATGCCATACGGGGCAAAAAATAAGTTATTCTTTAAGAATGTGGTGTATTGGGAATGGCATACGGTGCTAAAAAATAACTTATTCTTTGAGAATGTGGTGTATTGGGAATGACTTATTTACAAAAAATACCTTATTCCTTGAGAATGTGGTAATCTGTAAGATTTTGCTGTACTGAGAATGACATATTTACAAAAAATATATTATTCTTTGAGAATGTTGAGTGGCATATTTACAAAAATACACTATTCTTAAAGAATGGTTTCATTCTTTAATAATTCTTTAGTTACAAAGACGATGGTAATGAAGTGTATTATTTGAGAATTCGAAAGAATTCTTTAATTAATTTAAAATGTCACAAACTATTCTTTGAGAATTCGAAAGAATTCAAAGGTGCTGGAATTTTCAGTTTTTAATTTGCAGTTTTTATTCACGTAATCCTACAAAATTAGAAGATAAATTGGATATTTCATTTTTTAAAAATTTATTGATAGACTAAAATACCATTTATAAGGGTTTAATAGAAAATTCTGATTAATTAATTGCTATAATTTTACAATTAGGCCCTTGAATCTAACACTGTTGATCATTTCCATCGGACGCTCCATATTTGGTCCTACAATCTAACAATAATTACCAAATGTATTTAATATTAACTATATATATATATATATATATATATATATATATATATATATATATATATATATATATATATATATATATATATATATATATATATATATATATATGAATTGGTTGGTACAGTACAACCGTGGTATTCAATATTTTGTACCGTTACCGTACTAAAATTGCTTAATAGGTATGGTACTACCAACCAAACATATTGGTTACCAAACATGTTGGCTACCAACTTTATTGGTACGGTTGGTAATATGCTGGTTTGTTCTCTACGGTACATTTTTGTCAGCCCTAGTGTAGAGGGAAAAATTGTAATCAAGCAAATTTCCATTTCAAAGCATTTAATTTCTGGAATTAAATTCCTTCATTTCAATTGAATTTTACCTCGAATCCATTTCATTTCTAAAATTTGAACCAAACATAACATTTTAAATGAATTGACTTTTAATTCCATCAAATTCCACCAGACCAAATGATGCCTAAGGTTTATCTCATGGTCAATTTTTTACAATACTTGACAAATGTAAAAACTCTTTTGAGTAAATTACAGTTTTGGTCCTTACGTTTGCAGCTTTCTACAAGTTTGGTCCTAATTTTGAAAAATCAATATTAACATTCCCATGGTTTTCAAATCCATCGGTTGTGATTCCCACCCTATATAAGTCAGTTAAATGCTAAATGATGTAAAGTGACAAAATACCCTTTTTTCTTTTTCTTTTTGTCTCTTTATAATTTGTAGACTTATTATTATTAAAAAAACAAATAAAACCCGCCTATCACACCCCACCCTAACCACCTCCACCCCGCCCCCACCGTTAAACAAGTTAAAGAGTATCATGGCTCCACCATTGATGACGACAGCTCCAACAATGTTGCAATTGGCTCCAGCAATGTCGTCATATGCTCACCAACTACCAACCACCCCATCAAAACCATCACTACAGATTATAGGCAAGATTGTGTGTGTGAGAGATACAGATAGGCACAAAGAGAAAGAGAGAGAATGTATATGGTTGAGTTGGCCAATGTATTTTGCTTTCAAAAAGCAACCTAGGTTCAAATATTTAGGTGTGAACTTTTTTAATTTAACATTGAAAAATCTTATATCCTCCTAATTTTTCCTCCTAACTATCCTCTTAACCATGTGAAATAGTGACAAGTAGATTAAAATATTATTAATTTTATTGAATATGACACTTGGCACTATTTCATATGATTAGGAGGATAGTTAGGATGAAAATTTAGGAGGATATAAGATTTGTCTTTAACATTTTAAAGTCATATCAAATATTTAACAAAGAGAAAAAAAAGTCTTCATATATTAAAAAAGACAAATTTATTTCGACATATTGCATGTACTTGCTTAATACTCTCCAAACCCAAGTTGAAGTATGCTTCATATATATATATATATATATATATATATATATATATATATATATATATATATATATATATATATATATATATATATATATATATATATATATATATATATATATATATATATATATATATATATATATATATATATATATATATATATATATATATATATATATATATATATATATATATATATATATATATATATATATATATATATATATATATATATATATATATATATATATATATATATATATATATATATATATATATATATATATATATATATATATATATATATATATATATATATATATATATATATATATATATATATATATTTATATATATATATATATATAATATATATATATATATATATATAAATATAAATATATATATATATATATATATATATATATATATATATATATATATATATATATATATATATATATATATATATATATATATATATATATATTTGTTGCACTTATATTGATATTGGTATTAACTCACACTTAATATGGTTTAATTTAAAAAAATAAAACATAAACTTAGGTGAACATTGAGATACTTGCAGAATCTGAGGGTCATTTTCATTATTTTTCTCGATGCCTAAAATATACTCAGATCGACCCTATTTGTAGCCTATAGTACATGCGAGTTACTTACCACATCAAACATACTTTAGCGGGTGTGTGACTGAGGGTCACATTCTAATAAATCTTTCTACAAGCGAGCATGACGACAATAGGACGAGTGATATGTTCATCCATCATCTGACCTGTTTGTCATGTGGTCTCCCATCACATGGTTATCGATCCAAATGATATGGACTTATTATTGAGTTTTTGATCAAAATTGTGTTATTTTAAAAAGTATTTACCAAATTGGTGTAATAAATATGTTTTTTTTTTATTTTGACTTTTTTAATTATTCGATTTTATTGTTTTTTAGTTTTTCTTTTTCTTTTTTACTCTTTGCTATCTTTTTTAATATCGTTTTTTACCAAATAAGTGTTTTTTTTTTACTTTTTGTTGTTTTTAATATATTTCCTTTTATATTTTTCTTTACTTTTTGTAAAACTTTTTGCTACTAATATTTATCAAATCTTATACAAACACCATTGTTATTTAGAATTGAACTTTTTGCTACTATATGTACCTACAATATTGGTTGTTCTTTAGAATTGAACTTTTTGCTACTATATGTACCTACAATATTGGTTGTTCGTTATGTAGGTAAAATATTGTATCTACAATATTGAATTTAATTTAAACATATCATTATTATTTATAATTAATCATATAAATAATCTACGATATTTATTTACGTTAAAAAATGTTGGTTATAATGAAATTAAACATAATAAAAGGTAAGAATGGTGTTTTTATAAGATTTGACAAATATTAGTGGCAAAAAGTTTAAAAAAGTATATAAAAAGATACTAAAAAGAAAAATATGTATATATTAAAAACAACAAAAAGTTTAAAATAAATATTAAAAAACACTTACTGGGTAAAAAAAAGATAGCAAAGAAAAAAACTAAAAAACAACAAAATTTGAATAATCAAAAAAAATTTCAAATTATAAAAATACCATATTTAAAAATACTTTTAAAACTACACTTATTTAATAAATATTAACACCATTTTGATAAAAACTCCATATAAGTAGGTTTACATATGTATCACACGCATTTATTAGCATTTATTAGACATATTATTGTCTACATGGTTATTCATTTTGACCGCAACATTAGAGTAAATTACAGATTTGGTCCCTGTGGTTTGCTTTGAATTGCAGCCTTGGTCATCCTTTGGAATTTCCACGTTGAAGGTCCTCAAACTATCAATTTCGTTTCAATTATGGTCCCTCAGCCGGTTACCGTCTCCCTTACCTCCGTTAATATCCGATCGTGCACATCACGTGAGGGTATATTGGTACTTTCTCATCTGTTCAGAAGATCTATACACTTTGGCGCCTTAAATGCAGGTGATGAGTATCAATCATCTCAACACAGTTTGTTTGGCTCGAAAAAATCTTCGTTGAAAACTTCCTCTCTGTGCGTAAGGTGTTGCAGGTGGTGAAGCTACAATCGGAGCTACAGTGAAGTTCAAAATGTGGAAAATTCGACACACTGAAGATACCGACGATGTTGATGATCTATACGGTACATGCATCTTCTTCGTTTATACAGTTGATTTCTTTGACTTCAGTGGCAAATAAATTTCTTTGATTTCTTTGATTTCAGTGGGAAATAAAAACCTTTTCTACATACAGTTGCACCATGGAGGTTATTTTGTCGAATCACCAACCCGAAGCTACGTAAATGGCAAAATAACATTCATCGATACCGTTGACATCGATGAGTTTTCCATAGTAGAACTGAACCACATTCTGAAAGAGCTAGGGTACAATGATCAGGTGCCTGTATTTTATCATTTTCGGCTTCCTCTAGTTGAGATTAGTTCTGGTCTTGTTCCGTTAATGTGTGATGCCGATGTCAACATATTCGGAAGATATGTTAAACTTTGTTGGGATCATGAGATATTTTGTGAGCATGGACATAGTATACTCCCAACATATGGTAAACCCCCTTTAGCAGATTTCATGGTAGAGCCCGTATTACCCCTGTCCCCTGAATACGTGAGAAAAAGATTAAGCCGTACTTCAGACCTGCATTGTCCTAGAAAATTGTTATTTGATCTAAATATAAACGCTTCTGAAAGTATATCAAACATTGGGGAATCCTCTGTATGTGTTGCGCAACCAATGCTAGACTCAGAACCCATTCAAGATAGGTGTATGGACATCATACCTATAGAGTCAGCACCCCCTGCTACAACACAAATAGAGTCAACTGTTGTTGATTGGGATGACATTATATTTGATGAACCATTACCTGCCTTGGGTTATGAAGGGAATATCGAACAGGATTACCAGGTATTGGAGGACGATGAAATTGGTGTTAACTATGGATTTGGAGTACCACATGAGGATAATATGGAAAAGACTGTTATGGTAGCAGATGAAGGTGATGAGACAGATGCTGATCGAAGCAGTGATAATGAATTTCCACTCCTTCCAACTGAGTTGTTGAACAGGAATGATGTTGATGTTGACATGGACGCATTCCAAGGGTGCCTCGATCCACTACCTGAAGGTTTACCTTACAACAAATCAGATGATCATAACATGGCAGTTGACATAATTGATAGCAATACATTTGACATAGAAAGTCGACATGGTAGCTGTAGAGAAGAAATTTTGAGAAACTTACGTAGGTATCCCAAATGTTCTCATGGTCAGTCACATGAGGCTGATTTCAGGTTAGGGGAAAGGTTTGATAACAAATTGCTAGTGAAGGAAGCACTCGCCAATCTTGCAGTATTTTCAAGACGACAACTTTACCTGCAAAAAAATGATCGGTACCGATTAAGAGCAAAATGTAGAGGACCGGTCCCTGTTGGTGGTGTACAAGCTGTAACTCATGAAGCAGAAATGAGGGGTAATTTTGTCATTTCAGATGAAAAATGTCCATGGGTCCTCCTCATTTCAAAAGCTAAGGCAGATGAAGACTGGTTAGTTAAGACATATAACGACACACACACTTGTATTAAAACACGCAAAGTAGGACAGTGCACCCAAACATATCTATCGAAGAAGATTTACCAGCAATTGGAAGCGAACCCTAGAATCCCCGTTGCAGCTCTCCATAAAGAATTGGAACGAAAGTTCAAGCTACAGCTATCATTCATGAAGGTTTTTAGGGCTAGGGTTCTTGCCCTAAATCATATCAGGGGAGACTTCGAGCGACAGTACACATTACTGCGAGAGTATGTTCTTGAACTTCAAGCAAGAAACCCAGGTACTACAGTTAAAATTGGTGTGGAATCTGAACCTAATTTTAGTGTGCCCACTCGAGTGTTTAAACGAATTTACATTTGTTTGGGACCATTAAAAGAGGGTTTCAAGTATGGAAAGCGGGAGATTTTAGGTTTAGATGGTGCATTCATGAAAGGTCCATACCCAGGACAAGTATTGAGTGCTGTTGGGTTAGATGGAAACAATGGTATATACCCGTTAGCATATGCCATTGTTGAAGCTGAAACAAAAAGCTCTTGGACATGGTTTTTGGAATGTTTGGGTGATGATCTAGATATGGGAAACAATACAAATTTCACTTTCATTAGTGATCGTCAAAAGGTAGTGTTTAATTTTAATGTCAAACAACATTTAGTAAAAGTGATTAACATTTTATTTGTGTGTAGGGTTTGGTTCCTGCACTTGCCAAGGTATTCCCATCAGCTGAGCATAGGTTCTGTGTCAGACATATATTGGACAATATGAAATTGTATTGGAAAGGGAAGCCTCTTAAGGAACATCTTTGGAAATGTGCAAGAGCTACAACAATTCCTGAGTTCAACAGAGCAATGGCAGAGTTTCAGAAGTATAACAAACAGGCATACAATTGGTTGCAATGCATACCTGCAAAACATTGGAGTAGGAGCCATTTCACAGGTTCTATTGTAATACATTTAGGGTTCCAAATTTAATTACAACTTTTTATGTGTAAGTAACATGACATTAAAATTGTGGATTATTGTCAAACAGGAAGGGCACACTCAGATGTGCTTTTGAACAACTTGTGTGAAGTCTTCAATGCGAAGATTGTAGATGGCAGAGACAGGCCAATTATTTCAGCCCTTGAGTTCATAAGAGAGTACCTGATGAAAAAGATTGTCACAGTCCAGCGATTGATAGCTAAAAGCCCTGGTCCACTCACTCCAACTGCTCAAGCAATCCTTGACAAAAACAAGGATGATGCTACCAAGTGTAAGTGTCTGTACAATGGGAATTGGAAATTCCAAGTGACAGGAGATTATTATGAGCAGTATGTGGTAGACATGGCACAGAAGACTTGTTCTTGTAGACATTGGGACTTGACTGGTATTCCATGTAAACATGCAATTGCTGCACTATGGGACCAGGTCGAGAATGGACAACAAGTTCAACTAGCTGAGGAACTTGTCCATCCTTGTTATTTATTATCAACTTGGACAAAAATGTATTCATTCACAATTGAACCAATCAATGGACCACAGCTATGGCCTACTTCTGATTGTCCTACTACTTTGGTGCACCCTAAACATAAGAAGCAGGTATCCAGTTATTAATGTGTATCTTATCTGTACATGTCACAATTATTTGGATATATATAATATAAATACATATCTTTTGGGATTTTTTTACAGGTTGGGAGACCCAAAGTGAAAAGAAGAAGGAGTGAAGGTGAGTCATCAAGCCAACAAGCTTATGTAAGTCAAAGCAATACTAAGTTGACACGAAAGTACCTTACCATTACATGTGGCAAATGTCACAATCCCGGACATAATGCAAGGTCCTGTAAGGGACAAGGTGGTCCAGCAGAAGCACAAGCAAATCATGATCCAATGAGTTTTCCCTTGAATGGTACAAGACCTACACCACTGACATCAGTGGAACATCCTGTGGTCTTAAACAGCATGGATTATGGAAGAGATGTTAATGGTGTACCAGCAGGAGCTCTTAGAGGTGCTTGAAATTGAAAGATGAGTTGCTGTGTAGCAGGAGTTTGTTCAAGTGATGGAGTAGCAGGAGTTTGTTTTATGTATTTTAATTGTAATCGGATAATTAGTAGGTATGTATGTCATGTGTGAATAATGTGTAACTAAACTATGGTGTCATAGTTAGTAGGACATGTTGGATAATTTTGTAAATGTTGACCAATTTTGTTAAGCAGTTGACTGTCAACATCAACTGCTACTATGCAGTCAACATTTGAAATCTTATAGTTAATGTGTGTGTCAAAATTTAACCTTGTAATATCTAATGAGGGTTGTGGACTAATACTATGTTGTGTTTTGATTATGTCTTTTTTAAATTGTTTGATAATGTGTATATGTGTATGTGAATTAAAGAATATATATACGAAACTTAAACTGTTGAAATTTTACCAACATATTATTATACTTTAATGTAATATAGCAACATACTATTACAAGTAAAGTGTGGGTGTAGTGTTCAACCTTCGTACAACACAAAGAGCATGACAGTACACATTTGTCAATGAAAACCAAATCTTCACAAACAAATAGCAACCTACTTTGGAATGTCACTTTTATATAGCAACTTAGTTTTATTCCAATAAATACACATGATATTGCATATGGTGAGACAAACAATACTGTTGGAATCAAACATCCAACAACAAATTAATCAAAATAACACAAACTTAACCCTTAACATTTCATAAACATAGATGCATTACATAGTAACCGATTTACAAAACAAAACTTTGTAGTCTAAAAAACAAATTTAAAAACCCACATTTCATACTAACCAAACTTCATCTTACAAACCGGCCATACCCAAAAACCCAAAAACAAACCCTAACTTTCTACCCCAGAAACTAACCCCCATCGGAGTTACACCTACCTTACTCGAACATCAAGAACATAGTTAGAACAATGAAGAATATCCAAGATACGATCAACCAAACTTTGTACCTCCCCGCAGCTTCCACCTCGGCTTCCAGTCGTGCTATGTCTTCAATCATGATTCTTCTAGCTAACAAAAGACCGGGAATTATCATCAGTGCCCTCCGACACATCGGAGGATCTGACCACCCCACGAACCCACATCTAGCACAACGCCAGAAGCGCCTTCCGGGATTTCTGTTGGTCCACGATGTTGCGATGCTAGCTTCGTTGCCGCAGTTGCAAACTACCATTGTCGAAGTCAAGTGCTGCAAGTTTCTTTTCCTTCGTCAGTGAATCGGATCAAGTAGAAAAGAAATGAGATTTTCTTTGCTTACTTATTCAGTTGGGAGCCAGAGGTGAGAAAGTACCAATATACCCTCACGTGATGTGCACGATCGGATATTAACGGAGGTAAGGGAGACGGTAACCGGCTGAGGGACCATAATTGAAACGAAATTGATAGTTTGAGGACCTTCAACGTGGAAATCCCAAAGGATGACCAAGGCTGCAATTCAAAGCAAACCACAGGGACCAAATCTGTAATTTACTCGCAACATTATAATTAGGTTCACACATGTATCACTCACATTTATTATTTGACATATTATTGTCTACATGTTAAGCCATTTTGATCGCAACATACAATCTATTGCTATATTTGAGTTTTTAATTGATTTATTGAATACCAACATATCATTTTATTAGCCTAACTAGTTTTCTTTTAAATATTTCCCCGTGATGAAAGTGAGGTGAAAGTTTAAAATGAGGTCCTAAAAGGCGAGAAAAAGTCGATTACTTAGATTATTCATCCGAGTATATTTATAATATTCTGACTTTCATGTTAGTAAAACCCGTGAAATTTGCTCATGAAATACTTGTTGGGAGCTTTTGCATTAGTTAAATGATTATCCTGTATAATTGAATAAATCAGATCATGTCAATATTTCAAAACTTAAAGGGCATACAATGTAACTTTTGGTATCCATCAAAATCTTGGACGACAATTTTTTCATATCTTTCTTGTGATGACAAACTTCGAGAATTTTAAATACATACACGAATTCATCAAGTTAAAAGCAACTTTGAAAAATTCATTCATTCAAACATCTTTAATTTAATTTAATTCATACGATATCGCTCTTTTAATCAAACTATCTATTAATGATCCAGCACTTTAAAACCAAAAGGGAACAAAAAATATATATAAACGTGTCATTCGAACTATATTAGAAAAATTATTGATTTTCACATTTCCGAGTTTTGGCCCTAAAAATTCTGGCAGAAGTTGAGAAATAGCAATGAAGAAGAGCAGAAGTGAAAAGGAGACGTGAATATAATTTGTCATCAATACATACATCATAATTAAACACCATGGCCTCCAGTAGAATAATCATCATCATCATCCTCCTTTTGAGGTAGTAAGTTTTTCCAAACCTTTTTGCCCTTAAAAACAATACTAATTTAAGAAAACAGATAGGGTTAGGGTTATTACTTGGCCATCATAACCTTAACGAACTCCTCGTAGTTGATTTGGCCGTCACCATCAACATCAGCTTCCCTGATCATCTCATCGACTTCTTCATCAGTAAGCTTTTCCCCAAGATTCGTCATCACATGACGGAGCTCGGCGGCAGAAATGAAGCCGTTCTGATCCTTGTCAAAAACTCTGAACGCCTCCTTCAGTTCCTCCTCGGAATCCGTGTCCTTCATCTTCCTCGCCATCAGATTTAGAAACTCCGGGAAATCAATTGTTCCGTTGCCGTCAGCATCAACTTCGTTTATCATGTCCTGGAGTTCAGCCTCCGTGGGGTTCTGCCCTAGGGATCTCATCACGGTTCCGAGCTCCTTTGTGGTGATGCAACCTATATACCGTTCAAAGTATTTTGTTTAATGGTTCTATTGCAGACCAAAATCGTAGAATAAACGCAACCAATCTTCATAAGAGTAAAACAACACCAAAATGGACATTCCTGTTCAGGATTGCCGCATTAATAAATGATATACAATTATCAGATCAGCCGTGAACTATAAATATCGAGAGGCCAAAACGAATTTCTCAATCAAATCCCGGTATGCGTTGCTAAACTATTCACGTGACGTGAAAAAAGTATATCCAGGATAGAATTAAATTTCAATAAACTCTTTTGACAATCGCCTATCGGTAACGTTTTCTGTTCCGCTTTTTTATTTTATTCTTTATCGTCAATACATCGATGATTCAAATCACAATAACATGTACAAGATCACCTTCAAACCGTTAAGAAATTCAATAAGCAAATCACGATTTAAATCCGATAAAACAAAATTGCTCCAAAACGAAGAAAAAAGAAAGTCAAATGAGTGAATGACAACTATATAACACTAATCAGAAACTCTCAAGAGATTGGTTGTGGACAAACATCACTAAGCATACAAATCAATGGCCAAACAATCACAAAGAAGAATACGTACCGTCGCCATCCTTATCGAATAGGCTGAAGGCTTCCTTAAACTCAGAGATCTGATCATCGGTAAGCTGCTCCGCCATTTGTTGGGTGTTTGGAAGGGTAGAGAGAGAGAGAGAGAGAGGGTGGAGAAGTGGAAAGTAAAACGAGAGAGAAAATGGGGGAATGAAATGGAAGAAAGAATGGCGTTGGTGTTAGCGTTATATACCAGCAAATGTGATATTAGTGGTGTTCCTTGATTTCCTTTGGCTTTTGCATCCGGACGTGATCGGTTTATCAAATTCGTTACATCCGCCTTCATCGCCCTGCCCTCGTCTCCCTTCCCTTTAGAAAAACAACTAATATTGATTTTGATTTAACATTTTAAACAATTAATTATAACTAGATTGAGCCCGTGCTTCGCATGGGCTAGATTGAAACTTTATACGTATGTTAATAGAAATGTAAGAAGTATCACTACTATCGTCTAAAGGAAAACCAAGAGAAGGAAAGTGTTAAGGACTTGCTTGTAATTTTAAAAAATAGTAAAGTCTTTTACTTCCAAAAAATGGAATAGAACGTGTGTGTATCATTCTTACTTAAATTATGTATATAGTAGTAGGAGTCTCGAAGAGAACAACTTGTGGTTCTACAACATCCTTCACATGAACAGCGCCTAACCAGTAGTGTTCTTCTGTGTCTTTTGAACCTTGGAACTGAAAGAGTACATAAAAAAAGTAGAAAACACAAAGTAAAAGCAAGTCGCTGTAATAAATAATTAAATGAAAGTAGGATGCTATAATAGAAAGATTTTGGTCCCAAAGTTGGTTGTGGTTAAAAATTATATTAGGTTTGATTATATAGCATTATCAAATTGCTAGTTACACCTTCCACCGACCAATCAGCCCTACCCACCATTTCGTTTACCAATAACGGTCGCCAATGGTTCCTGAAATGAAAGTAAATTGTTATAATAAACAATTAAATGGAAGTAAGATGTTATAATAAGCATTTAAATGAAATGAGATTCATGACATACACATATGACATACCTTTAACATATCAATTGCTGCTTGAGCAGAAACGGCATCTGCAGGTTGTCCCTTTTGCTTTTGTGCAGCCATCTACCAAAACAATATAAATCATATAAACATAAATAAAATGAAAAAAGGAAAAAAAAACGCATACATACCTGAGCTTCCCGGACTTTAAAAGTTTTCATCCAATTCTGTGATTCACGGGTCCTTGAGTCATCCTCTCCGAGTTGCTTCACAAGTATGTCATATGTCTTCTTTTCATGCTGTGAAAGAAACAGAGTTAATCTGGTAAATATTTTTTACGAAGGAAGTTAATATAAGCATACCTGATGAGAGAGTTTGCAGGCTCCAATGCAGTTAAATGCAATTGCAAGTGCATGATAGCAAACAACAGTTTGGATATGTTCCTCTCCCAAAGGCCTCTCGTTTTTTTTTCAATGCTTCTTGCAAATAACGAAGAGCCTTATTCATTTTGCCAATGTCTTGATACATCATTGCAACATTGATGTATGTTGCAGCAACATCCGGATGATCCGGCCCCGACGATAAGCTTAATAAAAGCATGCACGCGACATGTGGCGTAACGCCAGTTCCGATTGGTTCAGTCCGTGATAGAACAACGTCATGTTTCCATATCTGAAAAAAATGGTGAGAAGAAATACAATCACATGCATTATAATCATAATGTGATGATATTCATGCTTATAAAAAAATTAAATAAAAAAATCGGCACCTGTGAGCTGTATCGGGATGGTCGAGACCAAGGCACCGCTCGTTTACAATAAGTTCCTTAAGAAAGTATGAGCCGGTTACAGAATGACATATTTATTTTCGGAAGCTCTAAAAGGGAACGCTTCTTCTGGTCATATTAAGGCAAAGGCCACCTTTATGATAATTATCAACGTCTTATATACCTGATTATCAATTTGACTACTTTGACCTTAAGTAATCATAACATCATAATATAATAAATTTATCTAAACATTTAAAATCAATTTCCGCAAATTCATTATAGAATTAGGATATCATTCAATCAATCAGTTGTTGGTGGCACATAGTATTATTCAATAAGAACTCAAGAGACAACACCCATTTTTGTGCAACGTATTAAAAAAAACAATTGAGATACCTGTAAGAAGCCATTTACTCCCATGAATCATTGTGGAACTGATCATAATATTCTTTTGACTCGTCTCTCTTATATGATGTTCTGGAAAATAAAAAAAAAACAACAAAAACCTACATTGAGAAGAAGAATGTCAAAAAGCAAAAACGATTAACTCAAAATCGAAGAAACGTAAATTGAAAAATCAAGAAGAAGCCATTTACTCCCATTACCCACAGTAGAACTGACCATAAATTGAAAAATCAAGAAAAAATATGTACTTTTAATAGCGCGATTGAGGGTGTGCATCACCACCAGAGCTTCAAACGGGTTGAGTTTTCTGTCATTCTTTACAGATCCAAAGATTTTTTAGTTGTAAGGCGAGGCAAATGAAAATACATTTAGGGCCGCAGTAGAGAACTGGCGACGACCAATAGGCTTGCCATCGAACTTCCCTCTCCCCATACTTGATTTCACTTAAAGGACTTGATCAAAATTCGAGTACACCTGTAATGTTTACGGGAAGAAGATGATTAGAAGTTTAACAATACCAATATTGTCTCCTTTCCAAGTTGTTTATAATTAAAGAACTTCAACAAATTCCACAATTTTCATCTAGGGTTTAGAAGTTACCTTCATATCTTAGTCAAAAAAACAAAATCAGACCAAGTGCATCTGTTATGGTTAAGGGAAGAAGAGGATTAACAATTTACAAATACCCGTATAGTCAATCCATTCAAATCAAAGTGTTCTTGCAGTCAATCGTAACACCAAACCAAGTCACTGGAACCATTGAAACCCAAATACCCCCATGAGTTTTGCATCCATCACCACACGAATAAGCAATTGAGCTAAAAATTGAAATTGAAAATGAAATTGGAATAAAAAAACGAAACAACGGTTGTTTAAGAAAATTCAAAAAAAGAACTCACGCTGTTTAGAGTATTGTTGCTGAAGTCTAAAATGAAACTGAGATTAACTGCAAATCGGTCTTAAGAAGAAGCGCAATCAACTATCAAAAGCTTTAAAACGATTATCAATGACAAATGGAAAAATCATTCAAATTCTTCAATTCGTGAATAAAAACATACCTAGGCAAGAGCCGATCGACAACAGAAACAGGCTTCCTTTGGTACAGGTCGGCAAGCGTATTGTACCAATCGGAAGGGAGGCGTTTTCTTCAGATTTGCCCCTTCTCCGACTACGAATGACTGTATTTGGAGTTTTAGTCTGTCAATGAAAGAGAGAGATGGTACAACAGTGGCAGTGGGGAAAACGTGGCAGGCGGGAAGAGATGGAAAGAAAAGCACCCCAAAGAGATGGCGGATCGCATGGTGAAGCAGACAGGAGGTGGAGGATGGAGAAGAATCGGAGGAAGGAAAGCTGGAGGAATACTATTGGCAAAGAAATCGCACCCCGCTAAAAACTCTCCAAACCCCCCCACCCCACCCCAAACCTTCTAGAACCCCTTGCAATTAATATGTATAATAATTACACATACTTTATTTATGTTTTAAAGGACTAATCACAAAAATATCCAATTGGGTGGGATGCTATAAAATAACAACTAATATTTCTTTTTCTTTTCAAAATGATCATGTATTTTGTGAACTGCTGTTCACGAAACTAGTTCTAGTTAACAAAATAAATGTATCGACAAAAGATGGTATATCAAATTATTCATGGAATTCTTTAATTTCACAGAAGAATTTTTCTAACAATTCCGTCAAATCAACTCTAGTTGAAAATTTATCATTTTCATGCAAGCTGGCATGACAACTCAATCTTACCACTTTGATCAAGTCGATCCATAATCATCTCAAGTTGATCGAGTTGATGATTATACTGCAACCACGGACTCACTTCATCAAAAACCAATCCCCTATAATTAATGAACTAAAAGATCATCCATTGGAGATCTTAATTCTGGAGTT
This sequence comes from Cichorium intybus, assembly GCA_023525715.1. Classification (NCBI taxonomy): domain Eukaryota; kingdom Viridiplantae; phylum Streptophyta; class Magnoliopsida; order Asterales; family Asteraceae; genus Cichorium; species Cichorium intybus. Next base: position 19,671,589 of record CM042012.1, read on the forward strand.
CAGACTACAACTCAAATCTCTAATAATTTTTTATTATATGTGTACATTGTACCATTGATGGAACCCAAGAAGATAACTGAATCTTTGACTAACTCATATTGGATTAAAGCTATGTAAGAAGAAGTGTGTGAGTTTCAAAGGAGTAAAGTATGGACACGTGTACATATATAGACATACAAACAAGACTATACTTGTACAATATGGGTTTATAGAAACATGATGTTATCATCGTAAACAAGGCAAGACTTGTTACCTAAGGATTTCGTCAGCTGGTGAAGTTGATTATGATGAAAAACTTTCTCATGTGGCGAGATTAGAGGCAATTTGAATGTTTCTTGCATATGACACCTTCAAAGAACTCAAGGTGTATCATATGTATGCCAAAAATGAGTTTCTCAATGGTGAACTTCAACACAAGCTTTGTCAAACAACCTTTAGGATTTGAAGATTTGGAACATCTCAATCATATATACATGTTAGATAAAGTAGTGTGTGGTTTGAGAAAAGCTCTAAAAGCATGATATGATACTTTTTTCCTATTTATCTTTCAAAACTGACACACTAGAGGATGTATTAACGGTAATTTGTTTCATAAAAAAGTCAAAATGATTTTATTTTGCTACAAGTTCATGCAGATGACAATTTTTTGGTTCAACTAATGATACTCTCTATTCATAATTTGGAAAATATATGGACAAAAAGTATGCAATGAGTATGACAAGTGAAATGTCATTCTTTATTGGTTTACAAGTCTAATAATCCTCAAAATGAAGTTTTATCAATCAAAGCAAATGCAATGATGAATTGTTACATAAATATTCTTTCACTTACAATTATCCTACTAATACTTAGACCTTACAAATGTGTCGTGTCATATTGAAACATTAAATGGGTTGAATGAGTTTGACTATAACCCGACCCGTTTAATTATCTTGTCGTATCATGTCAACCCATTTACAATTGTATCGAGTTAGCATGCTTATGCTTTAGACATTATAAGTTTGTCATGTTGTGTCAGGTTGAAACATTAAACATGTTTAAAGAGTGAGAGTTGGGGAAGCAAAAATGAAAAGTGAATAACTCAAAAGAGTATGAGTTAAGAGGCGAAAACGTGAAATTCATAGTAAGTTTGGAGAGAAAAGTGGATAGAGTAGGATTTGACTGTAGGCGCGTAACTGAATCAAAACCACTCATGAGATACTCGAGACCGGCTCGAAAAATACTCAAATTGACACGGTTCAAGTCGAGTAGAGTCGAGCTCGAGCTACTCGAGTATATTATCGAGTCATGCTCGAGCATTAGAATACTTGGCTCGTGAAGCTCGCGAGCTTAATCTAGCTTGATTATATTTATAGTTTTACCCTTAATTTAATTCATATTTTACATAATTGAGATAAACTGAGTCGAGTTTAATCGTATTTTTCATTAAAATTTAATGTGGTTTTATTTTGAAATAATAACTAATAAATTCGAGTCGAGCCGAGCTCGAAAGTGTCGATTACTTTATCGAGCTCGAGCTCGAGCTTGAAATTAAGGCTCGAGTCGAGTTTCAAGTTAGAGCTTTTTATCCGAGTTAAGCTTTAAGCTTGTTAGTATTCGACACGACTCGACTCGATTACATCAATTGGGGAGGTGGATGGAAAAGAAAAAACTAAATTTGGAGTATTCACTTAGGCGGCTAAGTCATTTTTTACAGTACAAAATGACTCAACACAAAGTTTTTCTTTTAAATCTGGTTTCGGTTTTGAGTTAATCAAATTTATCTAAAAAATTAAAAAATTTACATATAAATAAATACGCTATTCTACAGCAATGTAGGAACGATTTGGCAAAAACATTTTTGGCTCTACACTTACAAAATTCTGTGGTAAATTGGCTTTTGATTTTTGTGCGTGGAATTGAATGTGTCCTTCTAGTTAGCCCAGATTGAATTTCGTGTAACATGGGATATTAATATGAATTCGGAAAGTGAACATACACAATCCACAAGCAATCCGGACTTCCATACCACCAAAACCCTATTCATTTTCTGTACTTGTTCCAACAATCTTTAGTTTAGTAGTTATTATAATGCAAGTTTAGATCCAGTAGACTTCTGTGTAAGTAAGAGTTTTCATCCTCCGAGGAAATTGAGTGTTGAGTTTTCTCATTGGTTAGCAGAGAGGGTGTTGAATAACTGACAGTTTATCTATCTTTCCATATTCAGAACTGTTTAGATAAATTAGCTTCAAGTATACTCTGTTACTGTGTCCTTCACTGTCTGGGACTAACCGTCAGAGTCCATCCATGCTAAACGGTCGCACAACACTTTTTTGTCCCTTTTGAGAAATATAGGGAAAGATCTTCCATCGCTCATATTCAAAAAATAGTCGAAAACTAGGGAGGCGATTTAAAACGACAAGCATATATTATTATATTTTGTGGTTAGGCCGTAGCTAAGGTCTTAGTCACGAATTTGGTTCGACACTTGTTTTTCTATTAATAAAGTTGTTAAAGAGTCGGAAACAATATGTTAGTCAATTGAGAAGATCACAAAACAAGAAGTAATTAACACAAGACAATGAGACATTGCGAAAGTCAATAAAACATTCTCGTCTAACTTTTATCTTTAACGACAACAAAACAAACTAAAGGTAGTAGTTGATTCGTATTTGGCAATGGAAAAGATGTACCAAATCAGGGATCAAAATTCATAATGACACATGTCAAACAATATGAAACTAGAGCCCGGTCGAGTCAAACTTGACCAAAAAATTCAACTCAACCCTCTATGGTAGATTCGACTCATGACGTTTATTGATTCAAAGTACATATCAAAAAGATGGCATGGGACAAGCAATATTGCTCAGTCTTCAAAGTTGATTCGCGATATCCGCCAAAGATGAGTACGTCCCCATGACCATGCAGATGAAGCCTAACACCACGATACAAATGCTCAAAAAAATCTGCATACATTTTAACAACCATTATTGTCAATCTCGAAGAACAAGGGTAGAAGTACAAGATACTTGTGATGAAATGATACAGATTATGTCCTACAGTTTACCTGCGTAGTCGTGGCCTTACTCCCAATGATCCTCAAAAAGCATAGAGATGGCAATATGAGAGACTGCACCAAAAGTATGTGTGAGCCATTATATTTACAAGATACATCACAAAATGCAAGTAAAAGTGATACTTGGACCCAAAACTGCATGCTTACCACCAAAATACATAAGACTGAACCCATCAAAGCCATCACAAGACCTGTATTCAAGAAATAAAATTATTTAGTTCATTTGATGTCGTTGTGGAATTATTCAAAGAAACTGTGATTGATTTGATGCGTACCAAAGAATGGAAGAGATAATGCAATGGCGACTGAGGAGGCAACAAGTGCAAGCCGTAGAGTAATAAAAGACAAATTACTACGCGCAACTTTAGGAGGGAACAACTCTTCGATGGCACTTGCCAAAGGGTTCATCAATAGGGCATATGTAGGAAATGTTAAGAAAAACTCTTTTAGTAATTCATTATGTCAAATATAAAGTTAAATTCTCCGTGTTGTGTACATTAACATTAAAGAGATGTCATGGGGGATTGGAATTTGGAAAAGAGAAAAAAAAAAATTACGTTTCTTTAATAAGTGATCACGAAAAGGATATTTGGTGACTGGATTGATAATCTGTCAATATGTTAAAAGTATGTTAAAATTCATAGTTAAAAGCAAAACCACAAAAAAGAACCGAGCGATGAACACTTACTACTGTCAACAAAGCAACTTTTGAAGCAACTGCATCTTCAGGCATGTTCAATGTTATCATGGACAAGGATTTTTCTCCAAACATGAGAAAACCCGCAACCGCAACACTCCCATACATCAGAATACACAACAGGAAGCTGCAAAAAAGGCAATCAAGATGTGTTTACTAGTTTGACTTTTCAGGTCAAACCCGATACTCCTAGTCTGAAAATCAAAATAGGGTTCATTACAAATTTTATTTTATTTTCAGCTTGCTTGATACTAAAATCAAAGTGCCTCACCATATTATCATTGCCTTGGTAAACTTGTTTTTATCAGCCATTGATTGGTATATATTTGGGAACACACAATGTCCCGAAAAGCAAAATCCATATACACCAAGCGAGAAAGCAATGCCACCCAGTTTAATGGGCGGACCTCTTTCATGAAAGCCCACGTTCATTGTACCGAGCCAAAACACACATAGGATGACCATAACTGTAGCCACAACACCGGTAGCTGCAAATCGATAAAAAAAAAAATTGTATATTTTCAACTCAAATTAAAGAATTAGACAAAATATATATAGCATTAATAATTAATAAACGTACCTGAAAATATTGAGATCACTCGGGGGTTTTTCACCAAAAGAGTGGATCCCATAACGACAGCAGAAAGAACTGCAAACATGTGAACCGGGTCCGTATTGAGACTACCCCAATGCAGCGATACACCAGGGAACAAACTAGCGAGATTGTCTCCTTCCAATATAATGAACTCCACACAATATGCCTGAATACAGATGAAGAAAATAAAAGCTATAAGGTTTGTTCTTTGTACGTAATAAGGGACTAAGAAATAGTTTATATATATACTTACGTAGAGTGATGTGTACAAAATGATCTGCAAGAAAACCAATAGTAGATTACTATCAATCTAACATAAAAACCATTACTTAACAAAACAAAGACCGGTTGATTTTTCAAACCAATCATATATGAAAGAAAATTAAACTTACTGCTATCGTAAGACGTCCATATTTTCCAAATGCGGCCTCTCCAATATCGGGATATGTTTGGATGGTGTCTTTGCTCTCAAAGCAGAGTTTCATGAGATAAGCCGTATAACAACATATTAATCCAAAGAGGAATAGGATGCCTGCGCCTGCCCAGCCTGCTACTGCTATTGTATTTGGCATTGAAAGAACTCCAACTCCAACCATCACATTCACCGCTGATATATATGCAACATACCAATAAAAGTACGTATGTTAATGGAGTAGCAAAGTGGCACATATATAAGAAGTTATCTATGTATCGAATTTTAAAAAATTAATGAGCTTTTCTTACAGTTGAAAACAGTTTGAGTGACACTACATCCAAAGGTAATGGGGAGTTCATCGATTAGTTGATCAGGCAAGGAACCCTTTCCTGACCATGTCGATATCTTTCTTGAGATCCTATCTACATCCTCTTTGCTAAAAACCTTTGAACATTCTATCAGCAACTTAGACTTTATATTATCACCGATGTTAAGGCTACTATCAATCCCGGGTTCATACATTGAATATATAGAACCCGATGGTCGTCGAAGGAATGCCACACTTGGTGTTGCTGAAATTGAGTAAGAGTCAAGTGTATACCTGTAATCATGATTGGTGGTAAGACTTCAAAAAAGTAAACAACCCGGTCTTTTTTTTAATTTACTTTTTGAATATTTGTAACGAACGCATATTCATATTATTAGCAATATATGCATAATCTATTGTCTGGAAGTAACGATCTTGGTTAGAACAATCACACAGTGATATCTGAGATCCATCATCAACACACATGCTTATGATTATTTCTATTTGTCTAAACATGCCTTCTAGCCTATGATATTTTAAAAGATACGAATAAAAATCGTTTTCAAAGTGAATAGGTAAATATCTAGACATCGAAAATAATATATGCATGCTATGACTCGAACTAAGATCAACTGAAATAGCATGGCATTGCGTTTGAGACTAACAAAATAAATAAATGGATATTACAAAAACAGGCATATAAACGTCAACAAAAAACCAAAACTGAAAATTGAAGTATTCGAGCGCAAGAGATGAAACTGAAACTAACTTATAACTCTGCGGCCATTGACCGGCAGCTTGAGAAAAAGACGATCTGCGACTGGAGATATCATCATCGTTGTCATCATCATCACTGTTATTTGCTTCTATATCATCATTATACTTGTCATCATCGTCATCGTCGATCAAGAAATAATCTGTGTCCTTCCCTTTGCTTGACATATTCTCAATCAGAATTCAAATTCCGAGCGCATAAAAGTTAGGCGATACTCAGATCACAAGTCATACGAATTCCTATCTTTTCCGATCTACTAATAACTTGGATCAACGATGTAGGCTAATTCAGGGAAACATTTATGTAAAATTACGTGTCCGGATCTTGATGCGTCCTCATATGCATCTACTCGACCATGAGACTTGTCTGTCATAATCGTACGTAGACGTGATGCGAGTTGCGAAAAGAACGGAGGAGAGAGACGATGAATCGACAGACAGTTGTCGAAGGATGAGGTGTGCCTACAAATCAATGGGTAACATGGAAGTTCCACGGACAACGACTGACGCTGATTATGGGTATGACCGGGAACGTGGATTTGTCTTCTCGTTACCCGTTTTGTCTTCTTCCATCCTTGGAACTAAAAAAATGGGTTATACCATAAAAAGTAAAAACCTTGTTGTAGTTGACAATTGACATGGTTTGGTCTCATTGGCTCATCTAAATAAATATGTTATCTTTTTTTGGGTAAAGAGGGCGGCACCTCTGGCAAATTTATTAATAAAAAGAATAAATACAATATAAGGCTGGGGACTCCCTACCAAAAAACAGAAAATCCATCAGGACAGGCCCCAACGGACAACAGGCTAAACTAGGAACCAAAACAAGATAAGGAACCAGAAGGAAACAAGAACATAAAGGAAAACAACCTGCAAAACAAACAAACCATACAAGCCAAAACAAGCAGAAAAAGAAAGAAAGCACAGAGTAAAAAAATTAAGGGAGGGTCCAAATATTTTTAGCCAAATCAACATTAGTGCAAGTTTTCATAGATAGACTCAGCAGTCTACAGCGGATATCATCCTTAACACTATTCACGACAGCATGATGGGATCTTTTTATGTTTTTAAAAATGCGTAAATTTCTTTCCCGCCAAATGTGATATACAGCTCCAGCAAAAACAAGTCTTCTAATGATGGACCATATGGTCTTGTTCTTATTACTGGGGTTGAGTTGACTAATGATATCAGACCAGCTATCAGGGGAGAAGGAGAGATTCATGACGTGATGGAGGTCATGCCAAACCAAAGAAGTGAAAGAACATTCAAAGAAGAGATGGGTAAGGGAATCCGGACAGTCCCCGCAGAACGCACAAATGAGATTGGAATTAGTGTCCCAAATTTTGATTTTATCATGAGTCTTAAGGCGATTTTTAAGAGCAACCCAAAGAATGAAAGCATGTCTGGGGATGTTCTGGGAGAACCAAACAAGATGAAACCAAAAGACCGGTTGATGATAGGGGCGAATAGTCTTCCAAACAGAACGAACAGAGAAAGGAGAGAGTTGACCGTCTCTAGATCTCCAAAGGAGATTATCAGGGACTAATGTGGAAAGAGTAGGGGGGTTATGAGAAAGAAGAGCAGTATGGGAATCTCTCCAACAATGAGGCCGAACCCAAGATCCGTTAAGAACCAGGTCAGCAACCTTAGTATCAGGAGTGAAACCCGCATCATGGATGTCACGGACAGACAAGAATTTAGAAAGAGGGCCCGCGGGGTGCCAGTTATCGAACCAAGCAGAAGTAGAGCATCCATCACCAATCTGGGAAACTATATACTCCCTTATCTTATCCCTCATATCCAGGATGTTACGCCAGGCAAATCCAGACCCGTATTTTTGGGGGCATCCCAAAAGTTACGGCCACATAAACGGTAAGAGTGGATCCACTTAACCCATAGAGACTCTTTCTTGGAAAGGAGTCTCCAAACATGGGAAGCCATAAGGGCAACATTCCAGATAGCAAGGTTACGTATGCCAAGCCCACCATGTTCCTTAGGAAGGCATACAGTTTTCCAGGAGACTTTAGCTTTACCACGCTTCAGCTCACCATGGCACCAGAGGAAACCTCTCATGAGCTTCTCAATATCGTTAGAGATAGATTTAGGAAGAATAAAAACAGAAGCCCAATAGATTTGAGTAGAAGAAAGGACAGAGAGGATCAGCTGAAGACGACCTGCAAAGGAAAGAGACTTGTTTTTCCAGTCATTAATCCTACATTTGACTTTATCAACAAGACCTTTACAGTCTTTGTGGACAAGACGCGTGGTGATGAGAGGAACGCCAAGGTATCGAACAGGAAAAGAGCCCTCCGGAAACTTAACAATAAGATCAATGGCAGCCCTGGTCCTCTCACCAACATTACAATAAAAAGCTTCACTCTTCGCAATGTTGGGATGGAGGCCCGAAACCCCAGAGAATTCCTCAAGAGAGTCACATATTAGTTTAACCGAAGAGCTATCACCATGGCAGAAGAGAAGGAGATCGTCGGCAAAGCAGAGATGGGTGATACTTTGATCGTCACACTGTCTGTGGAATTTAAAAGAATCAGAATCATGGATGTTTCTCTTGATCATAAGGTTAAGCACCTCCATGACAAGAGTGAAGAGATAAGGAGAGAGTGGGTCACCCTGCCGAAGGCCCCTTTTACCGTCGAAATAACCATGAGTATTCCCATTGATACTCACCGAGTAAGCAACCGTGGAAACACATGTCATGATCCAGTCAATCATACGATCGGGGAAACCAAACCCAAACAAGATGGTCCGCAGAAAAGTCCAGTCAACCGTGTCGTAGGCTTTTTGAATATCAACCTTAAAAGCACACCTAGGAGGACCACGATGACGATGATAATCACGCATGAGCTCGTGAACAAGAAGGACGTTGTCGGTGATCAAACGACCAGGGATGAAAGCAGACTGGTTTTCATCAACCAGAGAAGAAAGATGGTTTTTGATACGATCCGCAATAAGCTTGCTGATACATTTGTAAACAACATTACAACAAGCTATAGGGCGGAAATCAGTGACTTTGGAAGGGGAATCAACTTTAGGAATGAGCGCAAGGATGGTGCTGTTGAAGGACTTAAGAAGTTTGCCAGAATAGAAGAATTCCTTAACAGCCATACAGAAATCAGGACCCACAATATCCCAAGCAGACTTGAAGAACTTAGCAGAGAAACCATCAGAACCAGGAGCTTTATCATCACCCATCTGGAACAGAACACACTTAACCTCCGCGTCAGTAACAGGAGTAAGCATGGCGGCAGACTGGAGGGGGGAGAGCTTATTAGAGAAGAGGGAAGAAGGATCACGAATAGCAGTAGAAGGCTGGGCAGAACCCAAGAAGGCTTGAAAGTGAGAAACAAACAGATTAGGAAGATCATTACCCGAGATCCAGTTACCTTGAGCATCCTGGATAGAATTAATACGATTGCGAGATTTACGACTTTTAACCGCTTTGTGGAAAAAAGCCGAATTTTTATCACCCTCACGCAGCCAGTTAACCTTAGCCTTTTGTTTTAGGAACCTCTCTTCGTCCAGGCTAGCCTCGTTATAAGCGAGGAGATACCTGCATTGTTCTTCACGAAGATCCTTATTGAAATGATCCCGATCCAAAGCAATCTGAACTCTATCAAGCTCATTACGAAGAGAGATAACCTTAGAAAAGAGGTTTCCCTGGTTGCGAAGCATCTTACGTATAGGCACTTTTAAAATTTTGAGGTTTTTGAAAAGCTTATACATCCGATATCCAGTTATGTTGGGGTTCCAAGAAGAGGCAACAATCTGTTTGAAATCTTCCTTATAAGTCAGGAAATTAGGGAACTTGAAAGGCTTAGGATGGAAAGGGGCACGATGGGGGAGAGAAAGCACAGCAGGAGTATGATCGGACGAACGGTAAGGGAGAAAATTGACAGTAGAGGAGGGGAAAGAAGCAACGAAGTGAGTATTTCCCATGACACGATCGATCTTCTTGAGGATGCCACCCGAACCATTAGGAGACTTGGTCCATGTGTAGAAGAGACCTTTATAGTTAAGATCCTCCATTTCCATCAGATTAACACAGTCCCTGAAGTCCTCCATAGCACGAGAAATCCCAGACGACCCAGAGGTGCTATCTTTAATATCAAGAGCAACATTGAAATCACCCAAAATAATCCAAGGGGTATCTCTAACCATATTCTTATGGACCGCAAGGGAATGCCAGAGAGAGCGACGCATCATGTGATCATTATGAGCATAGACGAAGGAGCAGAAAAAGGATTTATTAGAATCACGAATATTAACTTTGAAATGCATAACCTGATCATTTAAGTCGATAAGCATCATATCAATGGCAAGCGGATCCCAGGCAACCACAATTCTAGTCCCTCTAGGGGAGAAGAGACCGTTGGACGACCACGACCAAGAGCCAAAAGTACGACTACAGATAAGAGGGAGGTTATGGAAGGAAGCACGAGTCTCAAGAGAAGCACAAATATGAAGATTTTGATCGCGGATAAGATCTCTCAAGGCTTTCTGATGAGAAGGCTTACAGAGACCGCGAGTATTCCAAGCAGCGATGTGCGTCATATGGAAACTTGGAGGGGGGTGGAGTCCATCTGCTCGTACTCCTGAGTTGTTCTACGTTGGTCATTAGGTGATTCCATATCATTATCATTGATAAATTTGGCCGTTACACCATCATCAGAATCGACCTCAATGAGTTCATCGACATCCGAAATGTCTACAGAATCTGGATCAAAATCATCAGGAATAAGAGGTGAAGGGGTATTACTAGGATGGAGTTTGGAAGAGGTAGCAGGAATATCCGTTATATCGTTGGAACAAGACTCTAGAATAGAAAAGGCGTTGAATATAGGAGTGGATAGCTGAGATATTTTAGGAGGTGTAGATGATGAGAGCCGGATGATGGGGCTAGGGAAACCAACAACATCTCTAGATTGATGGGTAATGTGAGGGTGTTTCTTATTAGGACCAAGGCTAGTAGAAGGACTAATTTTTTTTTGGTAAAGGGCGATTCTCATTTCTTAAAACACTTTTATTTTTAACATATTTATTATTGACATAATTTTTAGTTTTTACAGTATCCTTCGCACCCGATTGGGTAATTCTAATAGACTTACCTTGTGAAGTATCCTTTTTAGTAATTTCATAATTTGGCCCTTGTTTCATTAAAGATTTCTTTTTAGTTACAACCGTAAATCCATCATCAATTTGCATAGGAGATGTAACTATCACCTGATCAATAGGCATTTTATCTTTGGGTTTAGCTTCATTGTTCTTAGATATAACATGCATACAGTTGTTATTTTCATGACCATAGACCATACAATGAGAGCACATCGGGGGTTTCCATTCATATTCAATACTAAGGGTATGTGTGGAGTATTCGAGCGAATCCGGATCAGGAATACGTATATTAACTGTATCTACCCAAGTAGATTTCGTTGGGACCTCAAGAAGGACACGGGCATAAACAGATTTACCAGCTGCATACTTGCACATATTAGCCGTATAGGAGTCCATGGCAAGAGGCTTACCAATTTTAGAGGCAATAATACTAAGTCCATCATCACTCCATGCCTCATAGGGAATATCATGGATTTTAATCCAGAGAGGAAGCTTGTCGTGATTATCCTTATGAATACTCAGACCAGGACGCCATTTTTGAATGACCATCGGGACACCCTTAAAAGTCCAGGGTCCATGGGTGATAACATGATTTAGACCATTGTCGTCACTAAATTTAAAAAGATAAACTCCTTTTCCATTTAGGAGGACATCTTGAAGGCCATGTAATGACCACATTTTGGAAGCTAGATAACGAACATCAGAGTAATTCATTTTTTTTCCGACAAAGTAACCGCAGATAGTTCTAGCCAATGTTTGACAAACTTTATTAACGGACTGTAAAGGAATATCTACTGGAACATTAACATCATTACTTAAATTCGGAATAAAACGAAAATTATCGTTAGCATGTTTTTGTGAACCTGTAATGATATTAGCATGAGAGTTATTAAGTAAAGGTAATTTTCTAGTCCAAACATTTTTGTCTTTATTTTTAATATGATGATTTAAATTAGCATTATTTCCGTTGGATTTATACCTAAATGCATTAGGAATATTATCAATATTGGCATTTGTTTTCATGTGGATTAAAGGGCTATTATCTTGGGCTAAAATATAGTCTTGGGCTTCTTCCTTATTTCCAATGGGTTGATTAATAATTGTATGGGCTAATTTAATTGGGCTTGGACCAAGAATAGAACAAGATTTAGAGGCAATATGGTCCGAATCCTTAGCCTTATATTCCAACGGCATTGTGAAATAAGAAGATTCATTGTCCGATTCCTTGGGCAAAGGAGAGTGAAAGTCAAGATGGTGTGGGGTACAATGACTTTTATAGGCATAGGATTCTTCTAATAGCATGCCATTTGGGGGACAATCATAATTAGTCACACTAGGGGAATTTGAAAAGGGAATACCTCCATTAATATTCAAAGCCTCGGTTGAATTGAAAGAATTGAAAGAGGCCGTTTGCCCAGCTTTCCAAGAAGAGGATCCGTTGTGTTGGTTGACCACCTTTCCAAGAAGAGCCGTTGGAATGTGAAGCTCGGGAACCCTAGGATTTTCTTCTTCATTTTTTCGACCGTATTTTCCAGCAACTGAATTTTCTTGATCGATACTCAGTTCATCTCCAATTACCGTAGTATTTTCTTCACGTGTTGTATCTTGTAGATCCGTTTGCGAGTGGTCACCATGCAGTAATGATTCTTCACGTGTTGTATCTTCTAGAGCGTATTGCAAGTGGTCTCTAAAAGCATTAGTAGTTTCTTCACGATTTGTATTCTCCAAGTATGAACCATCTTCATTGTTCCTTTGCTCCATCCTTTTCATGACCGTTGGTGGATGATTTTCACGTTCACCATGGGCAGCTGGTTCATCTCCTTCATCGTTGCAAGGTGTAGAGTTGGTAATGATGTTCATCTTGGTTGTAACTTGAGCCTCACGGTCAACATGGGAAGCAGGTTGGCTAGTATAGTTTCCATCAAATGTTAGAGAATGATCATTATCATCGTATCCATTTTTGAGGTTGCTTATTTTCAGTCCCGTATCTCTTCCATCGGTGGTAGAGGAATTTTGCATGAATTCATCAACTTTTGAAGATGGTTCAACCAATGGATCCACACTAGAATCAACATCTTTCCCGTCTTTATTCTGATCAGAATTAATATTTATGAATTTAAGATGATGGCCGGCATCACCTTCATGGCTACTTTCATACGGTTCATCTTCAACCATTCCATCAACCAAGTGAATCTGACCATTTGCTTGTATTCCATATCTCGTTTGATCATAGTTTGATGCCGAGATCTTATCAATTGATAATCTTTTTCGCTGAATAGAATCAGATTTGCATTTGTTTCTTCGTTCATCAGTAGCTTCAAATAAAGAAGACGAATAATTCTGAAATATTGAACCTTTGATATTACGTAAAGCCATATGAAGTTTTTTCTCTTTCTGATCTTTAATGTATTTGATCGTAGTACCTTGAACTTCTGATTTGTTTTCTTTAACTGAAAATTTAAAGTTTTGTTTAAAATTTTCAGAAACAGTAACAACATTCACATTTGGACCTTTTCCAGTAGATAACTCATGATAATGATGTTGATGATCCATCATAACACCATCATTTGACATTAAAATGGAATCACAACCTGGTGAATCATCATCCATGAAGAAAAACGATAGAACAAAACCCAAAAAACAGAAAAAACTTTCTAGAGAGAGAAAATGCTAGAGAGAGGTTGGATTTTTTAAATATGTTATCTTTGATCCATGCTATATGTTTGTTAGAAAATACAAAAATATAACAGGTTTTTGAATATATATATATATATATATATATATATATATATATATATATATATATATATATATATATATATATATATATATATATATATATATAAGTTCAATAGATAACCAAAATAAAACAAATAACCAAGGAACCAATCGTGAGCGTCGGAATTCAAATGATCGACGGCTGAAGATAAGGTTGTAAATTCCTTAAATGAACGCGCATGTAGCGGATAATTCTAAAAAACCCAGTTCGTTTTTTATTTATTTTTTATTTTTAGAGCTTATTTTTTATCGAAATAAAAAATCGAATATATCAAAATTCATAATTTTTTATTCTCTTTCAATAGACATCCATATCAATATAGTAAAAACGAAAAAAAATTCAAAAATCTTGTTCGGATTCACAACACTTAATCAATGTGAATCTGAACTATAACAAGTTTTACAGAAGATTATTCACATGTGAATAATCATTGAAATTAGAGTAAATTACAATTTTGGTCCGGTTGACACGTTTTTACAGTTTTGGTCATCCTTTTGAAATCCCACGTTCTTGGTCCCTGTGGTGGGAAAAAAATAGCAGATTTGGTCCCTGTGGTGCCTTTGTATATGTGAAAAGACCAATATACCCTTATTAAATTCTTTTTTGTTTTTCTTATAATGTAAAGTTTATTAAATTAATTAAAAAAATGAAAAAAAAAAACACACAACCCCTTTCCGTTTCTCTCTCTCAAACACCCACCCCCAACCTTCCGGCGCCCCTCCCTCACTCCGTAACTGTCCATTGCTATAAAATTACACAAATGTGAAATTTGAGTTTGCATTACGATCGATCGATTACATTTGGTTTGATATTTACGAAGCTATAGGTGGATGATAATGGAGAACTCGTCGGAGTCCGGTTGGCAGAGGTCCGATAAGGAGATCTGGACAACAGCCCTTCGTTGCTCAGGTCCCGCTCAGGTCCCGACGACGGCAAAATTGAAGCTTCGATTAAGTCTTTCCCTGGATTCGATTTAGAAAGAAACGGAGTGGGAGACAAACAAGGAAACGATGAATTACAATTTTTCAACGCCATTCTCCAAAAGGAATCTCCATTAATCCCGATTGAGAAGAACCACAGGAGCTTCGGTAACCAAAATCAACAAGACTGGTGGCGCAGGCGTCGTAGGTGTAGCCAAGGGCGGTGGGAATTGATTAGAGTGAAATTGGACAACCACCAATTGAGATACGATGATGAATATTAGGAATTAAGAAATTGATTAGAGTGAAATTGGACAACGAAACTGACGATTTGTAAATAATAGTCAAAGACTTGAAGATTATGCACGCTTTCAGGTTCCCATTCGACGACGGCGGACTTTCGATTTGCGTGTTAGAGACGGAGGTCAAATTGTCAAGAACTACCAAAAGTCAACATGCCATCTTTCTTTGTACATGTTAATAATTGATACGTGGTTTACAGATCTTGGAGAGCTTCAACAATTAGCTGGCTTTCATCGGGAGGACCTTTATCACCATGTGCAATTACTTTTCGTCTCTTGAATCGAGATTCAGCAACAAGAGAATCCAGTTAATGAACATACATACAAAGTATCTAAAATCAATCAGAAAAACAAACAAGGCAAGCTAAAAAAACAAACACCGGTGTTCTTTCCTTTACCTTTCTTCATCCCTTGCCTGAACCTCTCCCAACCACCAACGATTCAGCAGTGAAAAAAATTCCGTCACCATCTTCATCTAGAGAGAGAAAGAGGAGGGGTTTTGTTTTTTTAATTAACAAAATAATAATATCTCAAAAGAAAAATAAAATATAAATTAAAAATGATATATTGGTCTTTTTATTTGGCCAAGGGACCAAAAATGCAAGATTTTGGCCACCACATGGACCACCAGCGTGAAATTTGAAAATGATGACTAAAACCGCAATTTTGGGACAACCACAGGGACCAAAATTGTAATTTACTTTTGAAATTATTTTTTTCAACAATCATTAATCATTCAATAACAATTTATGTAAATTTAAATAAACTTTTAGATTCAGACGTGAATCTCACTAAAATTTCATATTGAATTTAAGTAAATTCGTTTATATTCTTTATAATTTTAACATTTTATAATATATAATTAAATTAACTAAAATTCACAAATTAATTTACTTAAACTTATACACGAATGAACACAAAACTGTTAAAAAATTGGGGTACAATTATCATTTACATGTGAATTAATATATCTAAAACTATATGCACACTATTTTTAACCTTTTAATCATACACAAATGAATTAATTTAGATTCACAAATTAATTTTCTTAAAATTCACATGTAGATGATAAAAAAAATGTTGAAAACCCCTCGCCGGAGGGAGTGGCCTCGCCATCCCTCTCGCCTTCAACCTCGCCGTCTCTCGCTGAGCCACACCGAGAGGGCTCGCCCTCGCCCTCGCTGAAGACCTCTCGCCGAACCATCGACGAGGTCGCTAAGCCACAACGGCTACTTTTCAATTTCCATTTTCCATTTTCCATTTTCCAAACAAAAATCTTTTAAAACCTTTACAAAAACCTTTATAAAATTCAAAAAATTTTATAAAAAAAACTAGCCGTTTTTTTTTAAAAAAACTAGCCGTTACATCTTCCCCTATATAAACACAACCCATCTACTCTTTTATTCACACAATCATCCCCTCTTTTCTTCCAAAATCACTCTCAAAGTTCATTCAAGATGTCTTCAAGCCAAAACAAAAACACCAAATCATCCAAATCATCCAAAGCATCTAAAGCTAGCAAAAAGAAATCCGCCCCTACTTCAATTCCAACCCCTCCGGCCGGATGTTATGTACCTCAACCGGTTGACCCTTCGATGGGATATGGTCAATATTGGGGTATGCAACACCAATATGTCAACAATTGGTTACAACAAGCTTCTTCACCACAACCATCTCCAACACAACCAACACCACCACAAATGTTTTCACAACAAATGTCTCCACCGCTAGAATCACTTTCCCAATTCACTCCCAACTCCCAATTTTTAAGAAATGCACCCCGCCGCCTAGAACAAGACAACTCAGACGATGAAGATGAAGAACCCGAACAAGCTGAAGAACAAGAAGAAGAAGAAGAAGAAGACACCGGGCCAACTAACAAAGGCAAAGCCCCTAGGATCAACTGGCTTGATGACGAGGTTCGAGCTTTGGGCGAATCTTGGGTGGATTGTTCGCAAGAAGCCGAAACAGGAATCAACCAAACTACAAACGCCTTCAAAGTGAAGGTGTGGAATAGTTGGTGTCGACGCATGGGTTCCAGCTACCGCAATCCCAATTCACTGTACTCAAAGTGGCGCACTTGCAACAAAAGTGCAATGGAGTTCCAAGGGTGCCATGTCGAAGTTGAGAGACAAAGACAAAGTGGAGCCAATGGTGACGATGTTATGGCTCAAGCTAGGCTCTTGTACCATGCCCAATTTGGTACTCACTTTAACCAAGAGGTCTTTTGGCGTGCGGTCAAAGACTATGAGAAGTGGAGAGAGCTAGAGTCCTTTGACCAATTTGTTATCCACTTATCAAAGAGGCACAAAGCATCCGAATCCACACAATCCCCTTCCTCCGAATTCAACCTCAATAATGATCCGCCACGTCCCATGGGACGTGATGAAGCAAAGAGAAAGACAAGAGGCAAAAGTCAAGCCACTAGCACTAGCACAAATAGTAGTGTGCATGAAGATATAGTGACTTTGACCGGCAATGTTGACACCTTCAAGGAAGCTCAATTGATCAAGCAAGCTAACTTGAAGCTCAAACAGAGTATGCAGCTACGGAAAATCCTACAAGAAGACATATCGGGGAAGACGGGGTTCGAGTACCAAATCGCGATGGAAATGAAGAAGGATGCAGCGAGGCAATTGGGATATCATTTCGATGAATAGTTTGTAGTTTAATTTATGTTTTTAATTTATGTTTTTAATTTTAATGTAATGCATTTTAATTTTAATTTATGTTTTTAATTTATGTTTTTAATTAAGGCTGGAGGGAGTGGTTAGCATATTCAGCATGTGCTAAACTATGCCACGTCAGCATTCAGCAAGTTTAGCACATGCTGACCAAAAATGGTGGTAGTGGTCAGCACATGCTGAACTTCATGCTAAACTATTTTATTAAGCATTCAGCAAGTTTAGCACATGCTGACCAAAAATGGTGGTAGTGGTCAGCACATGCTGAACTTCATGCTAAACTATTTTATTAAATCTTTTTTTAAATTATTTATATATTATTAAAACATAAATTAAAAAAATAAATTAAACTACAAATTAAAAACATAAATTAAAAACATAAATTAAAATTAAAATGCATTACATTAAAATTAAAAACATAAATTAAAAACATAAATTAAACTACAAACAAGGCAAGCTAAAAAAATCAATCAGAAAAACAAACAAGGCAAGCTAAAAAAACAAACACCGGTGTTCTTTCCTTTACCTTTCTTCATCCCTTGCTTGAACCTCTCCCAACCACCACCGATTCAGCAGTGAAAAAAATTCCGTCACCATCTTCATCTAGAGAGAGAAAGAGGAGGGGTTTTATTTTTTTAATTAACAAAATAATAATATCTCAAAAGAAAAATAAAATATAAATTAAAAATGATATATTGGTCTTTTTACTTGGCCAAGGGACCAAAAATGCAAGATTTTGGCCACCACATGGACCACCAGCGTGAAATTTGAAAATGATGACTAAAACCGCAATTTTGGGACAACCACAGGGACCAAAATTGTAATTTACTTTTGAAATTATTTTTTTCAACAATCATTAATCATTCAATAACAATTTATGTAAATTTAAATAAACTTTTAGATTCAGACGTGAATCTCACTAAAATTTCATATTGAATTTAAGTAAATTCGTTTATATTCTTTATAATTTTAACATTTTATAATATATAATTAAATTAACTAAAATTCACAAATTAATTTACTTAAACTTATACACGAATGAACACAAAACTATTAAAAAATTAGGGTACAATTATCATTTACATGTGAATTAATATATCTAAAACTATATGCACACTATTTTTAACCTTTTAATCATACACAAATGAATTAATTTAGATTCACAAATTAATTTTCTTAAAATTCACATATGGATGATAAAAAAAATGTTGAAAAAGTCAGGTACAATTACCATTTATATGTGAATTAACATGTATAAAACAAGAAGCAGTTAAAATTCGCAATGTGAATATAAACTGTATTCAATTTGTATGAAAGATATTTCATATGTAAATGATCAATGAATTCATTTTTTCAATAATTGTTAATCATTTAATAACAACTTATGTAAATTTAAAAGTATTGTTAAATTAAGATGTGATTTCAAGAAAAAAATCACTGTGGTTTTTACTATTACAATGTTTTAATATCATATACAATTGAATTAACTGAGATTCATAAATGATTTACTTAAAATTCACATGTGATTGTAAATAATTATTGAAAAAATTGGATAGATTTGTCATGTAGATGTGAATAAATATATTTAAAACAATGCAGTTCAGGTCAGGTTCACAAGGTGAATCTGGACGAACTTGAAGTAAAAAAAACAAAAAATGTTGTATATCAATATGGATCTCTATTTATAGAGGATGAAAAATTATGAATTTCGGTATAACTAGTTTTATTTTTTGAAAAAAAAATAAGCTTAAAAATTAAAAAAACATAAGAAACGAAGTGGGTTTTTTGCTATGATCCGCTACATGCGCGTTCAATTAAGAATTTTACATCCTTATCGGTGCCCGTCGATATTTTGCATTCTGGCCGTAGGATTGTTTTCTGTCACACCCCCAAACCACGATGGCGGAAACGTCTGAGGGTGGATGACTTCATGAACAGTATCACAACAACGTTTGTACAATAGTGATCAAAGCAAACACATCCACCATATACATAATTGTAAATGTTACAAGAGTTCAAAAGGTTGTATGTTTTAAATACAATTACAATATGATATCAAAGTACATAGTATGACGCCATAGCGACCCATCGTCAAAGGTTGTAGTTACCTTATCAATTTCCTGAGAATACAAGTAGTTTGAAAGAGTGTCAACATTACGTTGGTGAGTTCATAAGATTTTTGTATGAGAAAATCCATAATCCTTTTTCCTTGTAGAAAGATAGTGTTTGAAACCAGAAAATCCAATATTTTCTTATAAATGAGTAGTAGTCTTAAAACCCAAAGACCGAAAATGTATAGGTATTTGTATACTTGAAAATAGTATTACGTAGTTTTATTCTTGTATAAAACCGTGTAAATAGGTGTTTACTAGTAGTCGAATCGTAGATTTAATTCCACAAAAGTCGTATGTATAAGTAAACCGTACTTATATTTATATCTTTGATAAAACATAGTTTTAATTCCCATAGAATCAGTGTGTATAAGTAAAACCATACTTATATTTGTAACTTGTTAAAATGTAGTTTTAATACCATAAAACTTGTATGAGGAATCTCTTTCCTTGTAAAATGTAGTATTGTAAATCCAAGAAAATCCCATATTTTCTTATGAATGTATCCAAGTCTTAAAAATTCAAAGACTAAAATGTATAGCGTAGTTTGTAGTATAAAACCTTTGAAAATGTATATTTCCACGTAAACAATTTATAAAGTTGATTTCCCATGCGAGACGTCCTATAACCATACTGTGACCATGTAGGCATGCTTCGACGTTCTTCAGGCGTCGGACTGTTATGACATTTGTCACCTCAGACCCGTCGGTCTAGCTGTAGCTAGCAGCTCAGGTGCGGGGTTGTCAATCCCGTATAAATCTATACACAAATATCACGCTCTCTTACCGAGACTCTGGTTATAAATTTCAGGACTTATAGTATGTACTTAAATAAGTACTGTGAAGACCCGTCTTACAAAAATGTATGTATCAATCAACTTGTTAAAGTTTGTATATGAAAAACCTTTGTATTTGTCCATTATCATTTTTCCCATGATATATAGTAATGTATAATAATTATATATTTTATATAATTATTTGTCTTCTTTAAAACGTCATAGTAACATTTGTATCAACAAACTATTCTTATAATAGTTTATTTTTAGTATTCTGTTGTGAAAAGCATATATTTACCAATATATGTGAAATAACTTATTTAGATGGTTATAAAGAACTTCTTTTAAGATATATTCTCCACAATAGTGGTGTAATAAATTGGTTATACCCTTTATTAATTCCAATATAATATTTCATGACTATCAAATAAAGAACGGCCAGGTAGAAGATCAAATGGGGAGGCAGGACCCTTTCAACGTATAAGCCTTTCGGAAATCCAACAACCTAGCCCAAATGATCGGCCTAGACACCGCCCTCGTAAGTAGATCATTCGATATTATTTTTGGAATTATAATTGAATTTCTTAATGATGTTACAAAGTTCGCATTTCGTTTACTATTGTTATAAATGAGTATAAATAACTATTTTTATAGTATAACTTGTATTCTCCCCCTTAAAAACTTGAATAAAGATAAAAAGAAGGGGTATGAACTCACCTTAATGTCGATGATGATCTTATCGCCAACTGTTGTTAGATCGCCCGACTCTTCGTGCTTCTAACTCGAACTCACTATATTTATAACTAAAATAGCTACTTCTAACGCTCATTCTTCGTATATTTCTATATATATCGAAGAACCTTCTAACAATACTATCTAGTGATATAGAGATCGAGATCTGAGGTGTGAGGAAATGAGAGGATTGAAGCCTCTATTTATAGTAAATTTATTTTCGTATTGCGGCCCTCAAGATACATATATATGACTTTTATGGCTTTTAGAATTTGTTTATGACAAAATATACCCTTAAAATACTCTTTAAATAGATTTAATAGTTTTTATATAAAATAACTGATTTTTGTTTATAAAAATATAATCTACGAAAATCGTAGTTTAATAATATCATCTTTTTAACTAAATGTCTTTAATGAATCAACGAAAGGGTATTAATTGTAAGTTTAATAAAAATATAGGGTTTAAATGTAAATACACTTCCATTTTAAAGAAAAAGAAAATATTAAATATAAAACTAATATCAATAATATTAAATTTTGACGTCAGATTGTTCGTATCGACGATACCGTTTTGACGGTAATTTTTCCGTTTTATAAAACGTCATAACATTATTGATAAATTTAAAAATACGTATTGAATACGTAGTGTTCGAAATGAAAATACAAATTCTTTGAGGGTAAAATGTGTAAAATTGATTAAATAATGAAGTGGGTCCCACTTTAATAAAAAAATAATAATAATAAATTAAATAAAAAAACAAGTTTTTCAAATCTCCACCTAACGGTGGAGACAATTCTTACTAAAAAAAAACTTTTTTTTTATATATTAATATATTATAATAATTAAACGTCGCTTTCAAGTTAAATTATACGTTTTTCTATCATAACTTTTTATATATAACGTTTGGTAAAAATATAAATATATATTCGGAACCGTCGTATTTTATCTACGTTTTGATATAAAATTTGTAATATTCCGAAGAGTTTTAAACTTTTACCGTTCACTATTCACGCCGGTTACTATTCATGCCGTAATTTTTTTTTTAATATTAAAACATCTAGCTCAGCATGGCTTGTTCGTATAATTGACTTAAATTATCATACGTAATATTATAATATCAAATAATACAACGTAGAGATTTTGAAATTTACATTTCACATATTGACTTTAACGTACGCTTTGGTTGACTTAAGTTGACTTTCGTTGACTAATTTGACAGTTGTCACATTTTCTTGGTTCCTTGTTTAATTTTGGTTCTCCATTGAACCTAACCCTATATATATATATATATATATATATATATATATATATATATATATATATATATATATATATATATATATATATATATATATATATATATATATATATATATATATATATATATATATATATATATATATATATAAAGAGAGATAGGTTTAATATAGAACCAATAACATGAACTAATGACCTAACCACAGAACTATCTTAATAACAATTAGATCAACAAATCAATAGATAAAAATACGACAAGACAATTTCGCTTAATATGTAACCAATTAAAAAAAAAAAGACATGTCTGATTAAGGGTATATTTGATTTTTTTCTTTCATCTTTAATTGAACAATTTATTCATTCCCGACTATTTCTCCACTCACTTTCTCTATTTTTCTTTAATTGAAATGGGGATTTGAGCATAGCTATAGGGTATTTGAACATCGATTTGTGTCTCGTTATTGCAATGATGTTTTGAAGAATTCGATTCTAGAGGAGAGGTCGAGGGACAATGAGAAGGGTTGAAGACCTTCAACTCTAGATGAGAGGTTGAGTGTAAAGTCGTAATACTTTCGATAAGTGAAATTTGGGTTAATCTTAGTGTAATTAAGATTTACTAGGTTGTTATATGAGTTAGGATGGTTAGAAACCCAATTAGGGGAAATTTGAGCTATAAAAGTGCCAAAAAGAGGCTACACGGGTCGTGTAAAAAGCCTTTAGAAACTGATTTAGACTCTGCTGGACCCATATGGGTCGTGTACAAATTATAGTGGGCATGCAGTGGGATTACACGGGTTGTGTAAACGGGCACAGGTCGGATTTTAATGTTAGTGACGCTAACCTCGCTGAGTGGGGTTTAAATGGGAGCAAACCTTCATTTCGAGGAAATAGATTACCATGTTGATTTTCAGGGATTTAGGTGCGAAATTAGGTCAAATTGAGCTGGGGTTTTGCGTAGGAAAGCTTGAGGAAGTCGAATCTAACACCCAAAACATGTTCTTGATTCCTAAATCAACGAGGTTAGTTGGTTGCGGGTTTTGGGGTTTTAACCCCTAGGTTTTCAAATCTAAAAATATGTTATGATTTATCTCATTGTTGTTAGTAGGTTGTTGGTATATGTTATGTTGAGTCTTTGATGTGATTATGGAGATGTTTGGACGGTTAAAAAAGTAAAACCATGGGATGTGATTTCTTGATTCTTTGAGTAGATGTTATTGAGTTAATTGATGATATTGAGACCTAATATGTGATGATATTCACAGCTGATACTTATAGGAAGGAAGGAGAAGCCCGGGGCATAAGTGGAACACGAGCAGACCAAACTTCAGGTGAGTAACTCTATTTATTACATATGTTTGAATTGTAATATAAATGTGTTACCTTCTCTTTTACTTGGCTGAGATAAACCAATTAGTAAAAGTTACACGAAGTAGAGAATTTTTGTTGTAAATGAGTACATAGTGTAAACGATCACACTATTTGACTGAGATAGTCTATGAGTATGAGATTATCAGATTACATACTAGTAAAAGTTGAGTATTATGGAGTTTAAAGCAAATTGTTGTCTAATTACCAAATCCTGCATATATTCTCATTGAGCTTTACAACTCATAAACTAAATTGTGATGTAGGTACTACAGGTGATAGAGGAAAGAACGTTTCAAAAGGGTAGTATATTTCGGGACTAGGACTTGTCTTTTTGGACTTATGTAATCTTTTAAAACTTTCTTTGAATTTGGTTGGTTTGTAACTCGGGTTTTAAGATACACTTGTATAATATACTTGTTTTTGATAGTTACTTGTTGCTTATCTTTTGATTACACTTTTAACCCAAGTGGTTTTATTGAATAAATTATGGTGTAATATGAAAGTAAGAAACCAGGCGTTACATTGAAGGACAAGGAAAAGGGTTGAAGACCTTTAGTTCAAGTGAGAATGATTGAAGAACATATGTTCATATACGAACATAACATTTGAGAACCAAAAATCTCATGAACATGAAGCAGTTTAGAAAATATTCAACCAAATTGGGGAACAAGTAAACTTGCAGAAATAAACCATATATATGATCAGAAAAAAAAAACAGTACTAATGAAATTAATTGTATAATGGTTCTATAAAACTATTAATCAAAACTAGGTATCTATGTTCTTAAATATACAATTTTCAATTATGAATATATGTTCATAATTGAAAATGTTCATATATGAAAATATGTTCATAAATGAACAATGTTCAGATTTATCATCAAATTTAGATTTACAATAGTAAAAAACTAGGGTTTGTTCATGGATATATATGTTCACAACCCATATATTCGATTTATTTTCAACATGCAAATCATATCTTCGAACTATGTTTAAAATTTACAACAACGAAGGCTCTGTTACTCCAATTATGAAGATGATTCTCCAATATTTTATACAATCAAATAACTGAGATAAACATCCTCCAATATTTTAGGGATTTTTATTTAATTTGTTATGGTTATTATTTGTTCACTTATGATTAAGTAAAGAGGCTTTGACCATCATAGCCTTTTGGCCCTAAATCTAATCTTATTGTTATCAAGGTGGTTTTGTGGTTAGGTAATGCTATTTGGTATGTATGTATGTATGTATGTATGTATGTATGTATGTATGTATGTATGTATGTAATGTATGTATGTATGTATGTATGTATGTAGAGGATAGGGATCCAATAAGAGTAAAAGTTTGGTAGTAAGGGTAAGAAGTGCTTCATTTATATAATTTTTGATGAACCAATAAAATAAATCATTATAAGATACAACAAGAACATGATTCGCAAAAAAAAAAAAAAAAAAAACTTCGAAAAAACATCTCGAATTTTCGATGATTCATTTTTGTGGTGCTTCACTGTCATTGTCCGCAAAATATAAAAAATTGCTTAAGTAAAAAATGAATCATCGAGTTGTATTTTCAGGAATTCTTTTTTGTGAAACATGGTTTTTTTTTTTTTTTTTTTTTTTTTTTGCATTATCTAAAGATTCATTTTGTTGGTTGGTCAAAAAATATGCAAATGAAACATTTATTACCCTTCCTACCAAACTTTTCCTTCAAAACATATACAATTATGTAGTTAAAATAATTAAAAACATATGTTATTAAAGGTTAAAATTTTGTTTTTATTAACATTGAAATACTAATTTTTATTTTAAATAGATATAAAATATAGTAACTATTTTGATCTTTCATCTCACTTCAAAAGTCTCTCATAGCTTTGAATCTCAGATCTTCGAAGTCACCACTTGATTCTGAAATTATCTCTGGCACACAAGTTCTCCCCTCGAGCATACTTACCACTTCCGTCATCATTCGCCTCATTGACGCAGAACCGTTCGTGCACAGAAGTCTACTTTCACCATGGTTTCCGCTTCTTCTTTGTTGATTTTCGACACCAATCTCTCGTCAAAAAGCTCTTTGTATTGTTTACTCGATTCCAATCGACATGCCTGCATAATTGATACAAAGAATAATCAGATCTACCAACGAAATTTCAGATCTCCCTTGAGATTGGTGTGGGGTTATATAGATGAACGGTAATAGGAGTTAGGGTGAAGTAACTGCAGCGAACATGGAAGGAGGTTCCGATGAGGAAGAGGTGAGAGCGTGCCATCAAAATCGTAACTTCCCACGAACTGACACCCCAAACCATTCAGTGTGATTTAACACGGCTCAGATTGAAAGTTGGAGAGATCCAATGACCAGAACCCCTTAAGAAAAAATATGACTCATCAGGAACAATAGAGATATAATTTAAAAAAAAAACAGTTTTCCAAATACATATTTTTCAAACCGCTTTTCAGAGCGGTTTCTTAAGTGTTAACTGGTTCCAAATATAATATCATTACACCGCTAGGTAATTGGAGGTCTGATTAAATCTGAAGCGGTATGTACGAAGCCGTCCTTTTATCCAAGTTTTTTCAGTTTTTTTTTGTTCAAACCGACTTTTTTCATGTACCCGTAGTTCCAACCTATGCCTTGTCGACTCTAACTTATATTGCGTGAAAACTAACTGGTATCTTAGTTTTATGGCCCAAAATCTAAGATTTTTAAAATATAAACCTCCAAATGTATGATTGGAAAGTTCGGACTTCAAAATAAAACCTCAAATATAACATGTTTCATTTCGGTAAATTTTCCGGTTATTGGACCGGTGGAGCACCAGATTCATAGTAGTAGATGTAGAATAGAATTAGGGTTATCAAAACCAAACAGCCTAATTTGCGTTTAGGCAATTATTGTTCGAGATGGTTGTTAGAAACTTAGCTAAATAGGTTCTAGCATAACAATAGAGGAGCAAATTTCATAGAGGCGCAAATAATACATATTTTAGAATGGATCTGTTAGGCATATAAATATATCATGAACCATTTTTGTAGATATCAAAATGCAATATTCAAAATTCCGCCTAAATTTCTCACTTTCACACAATTTACATTAGGGATGGAATATGGACTTTCAAGATCAGAAATGAGGGAGAGGGGCCTAACCATCTAGGTGATGGAATTTGGACTTGAAAATTGGGCTCAAAAGAAACAATTAACATGAAAAATTTAAGTTAACTTTTACCCTATGATGTTAGACAGTGTCTGGTCGGCCCAAATAAATGTATTATTTCTTTGGTATAAATTTTTGAACTATAGAGGCACTTTGATGATCATCAAGTTATTTCATAAGCGTCTTTAAGCCCTTTAAGAAAAAATTAAGATGAAAAGTATGCATTGTTTGATTAATGGCGATTTGAAGAACTTGTAGCAAGTCACGGAACTTCAAAAGTTTAGTTATACTCGAAGTAATATCCAGTAACATGATTTATACAATTATAGGCAAAAATACTCATTTGTGAATGATTGAATTTCCTAATAGTATTATTTGTGGATTTTAAATTCGAATAACTACTTATTGAACCCTTTGAAACTTGGGGAAAAATCTTTATATGAACGACTAAGAAGGAAAATGCTGACTTTTGCGATAGCATAGTTATTCGGTCTTTATCGTCGAATTATAATAGGAGTATGAGAGTATCACATGTAAATTGGATTGGGTTGGTTGGTTATACAATTCTAGACTAACAATTTCTTCTTTATAACGTTTTTTATGCTAACTTTATGTTAATATATAATATTGACTTTCCAAAAAAAAATAAAAATAGAAATAGAAAAGAAATAGTTCCCTACAAAAATATAATTCTGGGGCCGTTTGTGTAATTCTATGAAAACTTTATACTTATTTGAGCATTTAAATCGTCAAAATATTTTGTATTTTATCTAAATTAAGAAAAGGGAAGTTGATTGATGAGCCGCCGCCTAACGACAAACTTATTATCTTCCCATACGATGCCAAAATGGTTTACATATTGTCAAAACAGGCCCTCCTACTTTCTTATATTTCAAGTTTGCACAAATTTAAAAATTAAAGAATCATTCACTAGTTGCGTGTACGATATGTATCTCAAATGAATTGGTAGCAAGTTCAAGCAATCTACGACTAAAATATTTCATTTTACTTTTCCAAATTTGAGAAAATAGCATTTTTATTATGATTCTCGCTAGTTCTCATGCCCATAACACCAACTACAACAAAATACATATTATAAGTATCGAATACAACATGTGTATCACATTCATACAAACTTATGACTATGGTATGACAACACACTATTTCAGTTCCATCAAAATATAGGCCAATTACACCATAACCATAGAACAAACAACATGATACATCATTATATTACGATACCAAAAACCTATTGTACAACATAAACGTTATTTCTTCGACATCAAAAGGGTTGGCTTCCATTTAGACCTCAACACCTATCCTTTCAGCAATCTGAATTAAAAAATACACAATAATTATAGCTATAAAATACGAGGGCAAAATTGTCATTTGGATAAAAAAAGTACAAACCTCCTTGAAGGAATGGACATCACTACCCCAAAGCCAAGCATCACAGCCAGCATCTCGAGCACCCCATATATCATTTCTACGGTCATCGCCTACATGGACTGCATCTTCCGGTTCTACCCCTAATAACTCACACGCTTTTATAAATATCACAGGATTCGGTTTCTCTGCTGCAACCTATACGATATTGGTTATTATTGATATCTGATTTCATTCGGACCCCACGCAGGACTAGACAAGACAGGACAGAACAGATTGTACTGTATTTGACGACTGAAACAAATAAAAGTCAAATAAATAGATGACTTACTTCTGCTGAAACAGCTAAGGCATCAAACCAGTGATCACATTTTAGGGCACGAAGAAGAGGTCTTAATCGCGTGTCAAAGTTTGAGACAATTGCCAGTTTTACACCAGCTTTTTTTAGTGCCTTGAATACCTTCTCAGCGTTTGGATCACAGAGATGCCAAGCCTTTAGATGAAAAGTGTTATTAGATGTACAATTATGGTGTACGTAATAAATTATTTAAATGAAACGCACCTTTTCTGTGGTATAATAATTATAAAGCTCCTCGAAGTATTGAGAGTTAGAACAGCCTGTTGATGAACTGACTATGTGTTGCCAGAAAGGTCTTCCATCATCTACGTATCTGTTAAAAGGAGGAAATGAAGAAGAATTTCTCACTGTGAAGCAAAATAAGTATATCCAGCAATAAATGCTTCAACACAGATTGGGTTGTTTAATTTTATAACCCTGATTTCATTCTACATTTAGTCCCTTGAATCTTGTAGCTTCATTAATCCAAAGCTTTCTTGTATTTTGGGTTCATCGATCAATACACAATCTTCCTTTGAGGGTATTAATTATTAAATGAACTTATAGCATCTAAATGCAAAAAAATTTGTAAACCCGGATGTACAGTAGTCACTGATAGACATGATTAACAATAAATGCATGCTCAAAAAGGTTACCTGAGTCGAGATCTGCCCCAAGGTTGCTCATAAGCTCGCCTGTATCTCTTCAGAATCTCATCTTCACTAAATTCCACTCCATATTTCTCCCCAATCTGCCTATAAATCTACAATTACAACCAAATTCAGTGGATCCTCGAAAAATGAAGAACAAATGTTCCCAAAAAATAACGTCAATCGAGTAATCTATCAATTAAATCGACACATGGATCGAGTTTGAAAGGTGGAAGATACACGGGGACAATGACCTGAGCCATGGGCTGAGAAGGGATAACGAGGGTGCCGACGGCATCCACCAACAGCGCTTTATGAGTGATTCCACCATGGAGTGTTTTTCGATAATCTTCGTAATCTTTCAAACCAAACAATCGAGAATCCGCCTCTGATTCAAGGGAAGCCACTGCCGAAGAGTACGGGTTGTACCCCGAACCCGAACCCAAAAATGGAGTTATGCGAATCGTTGATACGAAACCATTAGAGGAGAGGAGGCGAGTGAATTTTGTCATGCGAGTCGCCATTAGATAATTACCTAAAATTTACCGAGCTTCATTCATCACAACATAGAAACTGATCGTAGGAATGAAGATGAGTTCCAAATAATGCAATTTGGTTCTCAGCCTAATTTTTTGTTCGCTTGATTCAGTTAAATGGAGCTGCGGTTGGGCATCGATTGGAGGAGAGATGGGTGAATATAACTGTTGCACAAATGACCGTTGACCCCATTATGATTGCGGATTTTAACTATTATACCCCCGCAATTCTTAAATTTTGATATAATGCACAATAAGTCACCGAAATTTTAGAAATTTCTACCTATAAAAAACGATTAAACATATCATTCAGTCTAGCATTTGGTTTGTTTTAAACATAAAATTCAGAAGACTTAATAGTAGCGTTGATGAGTACTGAGTAGCCTAGAGTTTGGTTTGTTTTATATTTTTTATGTTTGTCGATACCTTCTTCGTGGTTATATGTCTATATTCAATTATGTTCATATATGTGTCATTGCTCTCTCATTGGACTTACTCTTCTTTGGCTCTTGGGATTCATACGCTTCTACTGTGATTTATGCTAGTTTATGTCTTCCAACTTACTCTCTTCATGTTTGAATCATTTGCAGGTTCTTATTTACGCACATGTAAAAGGTCATATATGTAAAAAATCATTCTTCCCCTGTTGGAAGTATAACTATCGACATTTACATCTCCATTATCTTATTTGAATGTGATTCACGGGATTTGTTGGCATTGATGTTGGTGTTAATTCAGCTTTTATATTTGTGTCATATATACCAAACTCAAACTAAATGATTATTTATCATTCAAACTTATTATAGATTTTTAAATTTTAAAACGAAAAGCAATATCAAGTCCATGAGAGTTTTTACAAAATATAAAAATTTTGAATTAAATTATATTATCTCTATTTATTTTATATATTTAAGTTTCGTTTTTATAGGCTTAATATTTCTAGCGAAATCCTCGATAAGAAGCCCAAAAAAACTTTATTATTTGTAAAAATGTTCCTTATAGTTTGTCGAAAATTGTCACAGGCAAGCACCACCACCGGTCCAAAATAGATTTTCTATTACGGTTTTGGTCCAAAAAATTTTAAAAATTCTTAAAATGGCGGATTTTCCCTTATGTCATGAAATAAAAAACTTGTTTGGGCCATCTGGTTCGAGGGTTAGGGTTTTCAAATGGCATTAGGTTTAGGGCTTTTCGGCGGTGGTGGTTGGGTTGAGTGATGTGGTGGCAGTGTAGAGATCTGTAAATGACGCTAGGGTTAGGGATTTCAAATGGTGGTGGCGGCATTTGTAAGATCTACAAACGACGTCATAGTTAGGGTTTTCCAGCCCCGCCGTCTCTCTATACAGTTCCACCATCGTAAGATCAACGCCAATGCCAAAAACAAACTACTTTGCTACATGGCCCATGCAGCAGCTGCTCACCGAAAACAACATCACTATGTTACCATTACCGGCACACCCTCTCGTAAATTGCCGCCATCTTCGGCACCGAGGATACTCTGGAAACTATGGTAGTTCTTTTCATTACAACACTTGATGATTGTGGGTTCGTCACCTTCATTTCTCCTTCAAAAAACCCTTCGAATAATTCAGTTTTAGAGAGGGTGGGAGTGAGAGAGATAGGGAAGAGAGTGATGAGGAGTGGGGGTTGGGGTAGAGGTTGTAATTCATTTTTGTTTTTTTAATTGGTGTACTATATAAAATGGAAAAAAGAAAATAACAAGGGTAAATTCGTCATTCTAAGAATTTTCAAAAAAAAAAAATAGACCAAAACTGCAATCAGTGGCGGACCTATGTAGGAGCCCGGGTGGGCACGTGCCCCCCCTGAAATTTTACCCCGTAGTGTAAAAAAAAAAAAAAAAATTTTTTATATATAGGTGTCCCCCGTCTAAAAAAAATGTGCTCCTCATTGCCCCTCGTGTCCATTTTTCCTGAGTCAGTGCCCCCCGTGTTCATTTCTCCTGGGTCCGCCCCTGACTGCAATAAAAGCCTATTTTTGACCAGTGAATTTATTCAAAAACTTTTTAAACCAAAGTGACAATTTTCAGCAAAATTAGAAAACTGGTCCATGTGGTTTGTCATTCTGTGTAGATCTGGTCCCAATACTTTCAAATTTGCAGATTTGATCATTGTGGACTACTTTCATTACAGATTTAGTCCTTTGGGTTAACCGTTGTTACATAAATTCTGTTAAACCCCATATATGCCCCTCACATAAGGATATTTCCATATTTCCATATTTTTTATATCTTTATGCACTTTTTGGTCGTCGATGGTATGTGATGGAAATAGGTTTCCAATGGTATGTAATGAAGGAATTTCTAATGATCAAGCTTTTGAATTTTTTTCTGTTAGATATGTTAATGTTTGAGGCGGACAATCTTAATTGCAATAACAGAATAATAAGGACCATGCCTATTTGACCATTTCAACAATCCAACTAAAATCCATCAAAAAGCAAAGTAAAATACCTAAATTGGCCATTTTAATAAGCAAACTAAAATGACCACTTGAATAAGCAAACTAAACTGATCATTTCAATAAGTAATCTAAAATGATCATTTACATATTCAAACATAAATTATCATTTGCAAAAAAAAAAAACCATCTTACAGACAACAACCAATTTAACCATATGGAAAAACAACAAAAAGTGACTAATGACGGGTAACCATAACAAAGTGACCAATTCCAACCACAAACCAAATTGACCATATAGGTAAACATTTAAAAAGTGACCAGTTCCAAACACAAAGCAGATCTAATATCATACCCAAAAGTTAACTAAAACACATTACCAAAATTGAAACCAAAAGACTTTATTATTTTTAACCGCATTAACTACTATCTTGAAACAATAATTACAATAACATGCAAACAATTCACCACCCAAAATAAAAAAAAAAAGTTCACAATACATTGCAGCACGATCGAGGACATTGTGGTTTGTGGAGGTTCTTTCTTTGGTGACTTTTAGTGGCGACTTGCATCTTTACTGCTCGAGTTTGGGGGTCTGGGGTTGTACTCGGCACTTGAGACTCCATCTTTTGATTTTGTGGCCTCTAAGGCCCAATCTTGGGTGTTGCAAGACCACATCGGACGACACAATCACTTAGGTGATATGGATTTTGATTATGGCAATGCTTTGGATCGTCTCCGTGATTCAATTCTGACATTTGACTATTGTGATTTTACCTACAGGGACACCGCCTCACCTAAACTCTAAAAAATTTTGGCGTCTGCCCTTTTCAGTAAAATTGTTCATGACAGGAAGTAAGTTTCGACATGACCGTTCGAAAAAAAGCAGTTTTTGAGTGTGTTCGAGTACTACATGCTCAGGATTTTCTCTTAGCAATCTGTGTTGAGGCTTGAGAAAACATATGTCACATGTGGAGTATTGTCTTATCCTCAAGTATCATCTTATGATTCCATTATTCCTAGTGGATGAAATATGTCCAGTGTGTCGCAAGGCATGTTTGGATTATTTTAAGGAACACGTCGTGCATTGTAAAGAGCTCCATGGACGTTGTGTTTAAATGTCTTAGTATTTGCTATCCGAAAAAAATAGCGGTATAGGTTGTATAAAATTGACTATTTTTGTACTTGAATTTGTTTTGACTAACGATAAATAGTAAATATTCATCATTTGTGATAAAAAATATATATATAATAAATGAAGAATGGTATAGAAGTAATTTTGTGTTGGTTAGAGGCAATTCGTAAAAAATTGAAACCGTAAAGATTATTTCTATCAACAAAAAGATAAAGAACTGAATCTGTAACTATTTTTAAAATATAAGGAACATTTATGCAATTTAGTCTATTTATCGTAAAATTAATTGTAAGTTGAGATAAGTCAGTTTTTCCTTTTGTAACAGGATAAAAAGATAGACGACTCCGTATGGGTTATGGACCCTGTCGTGATCATCTAGTCTGCAGACTTGTCCTGAGTAATATCGACACAAGCATCTACGTGGCATCCAAAGAGAAAGGCCTTGCGGGTTCCATTCGTCAAACCTCTCAATTTTAGACGCATACTTTAATACCTCATAACCGAAAAATATTTATGAAAACAAAATTCTATTAATCTGTAAATTATGTATGATGCATCGAAATAAGTGTGTAGAAGATTATTGATTTTCAAAATCTATTAAATCATTACACACACAGAGCATAACCAAAGAGTTAGTTGAGAAAACAAAATTTACAAAATAGACGCAAAGAGTTACGTTGAGAAAAAAAAAAAAAAAAAAAAAACTTAGTTTGAACAAGTTAAATATTAATCTTATGAAAGTTAATAATATATAAAATATATTAAAATTAGATGTTTTTATTGAAAAACTACATGCATTTTAATAGTTTTGCAAATAAGTCTTTCAGTTTTATTGTCTCATTTAACTCCCTAATAGAAATATCCTAAAACTAATAATTGCGACTATTAAAGATATCAAATTGACAAATCAACCCATATATTACAGAATCAAGAAAATTGGTGCTTAGGCCTTCCGGTGTGCAGTGCGAGGGGGAGCCCGAGCTGGTGCGAGCTCGCGGTGAACACTGCCCCCCTATGCGGCGTCGTCGCAGTTTTGGGCTCGTGCGGCGTCTGGGCGTCGTGCGGCGTCTCACTCATTTTGACCGTTGCCACTTTCAACGGGTATATAGCCGTTTCAATTAAAAAAAATTATTTTACCTATATATATTTACATATCTCACTCATTTCACAAATACACAACACATACACAACATACTACAAAAAAAGAAAATGGATCCAAGATTCGAGATGCTCTTCGATTCGTCGTCTTCGTCTGAAGACGAAAGTTGGTTGCTTGAAGCTACCGTTCAAGCGGCATCATTGCTTCGACAAGCTGCGCAAATAACCGCCGACGCCGCAGAAAGTTCACAAAATGAACGTCCTTTAACAAGACGGGCAACAATAAATAGAGATCGTGAAGCTGCCCACAATCTCCTTGTCCGCGACTATTTAGCGGAACACCAATTGTACTCGACGTACCAGTTTAGGCGTCGGTTTCGGATGAATAATGGACTATTTTTGTGTATAGTTCGTGATGTGAGCGAAGTCAATCCCATATTGCGATTGCAATACGATGGTAGGAACAGAAGGGGTTTCACGGCGGAACAAAAATGTACCGCTGCGATTCGTCAAATTGCAATCGGCACCGCATTTGATTTATGGCACGAGTATTTGAAGATGTCGGAGCGCACGGTTCGTGAAAGTGTATATGAGTTCGTGTCCACTATCATCCATGTTTACGACAAACGTTATTTGCGAAAACCAACGCCGAACGACATTCAAACGTTGTACGCCGCGCATGAAAGTAAACATGGTTTTCCCGTCATGCTTGCGAGCGTCGACTGTATGCATTGGGAGTGGGCAGCTTGCCCCAATGCATGGTGTGGCAAATTCACACGAGGCGATCATAGGCACCCTTCTATCATCCTCGAGGCAGTGGTGTCCCACGATTTATGGATTTGGCATGCGTTTTTTGGTGTTTCGGGTGCAAACAACGACCTCAATGTGCTCGACCAATCGCCGATTTTTAACGACATTTATAAAGGCGTTACACCTTTGTGTCCGTTTCAGGTCAACGGAGCGTACTACAAACACGGGTATTATCTAGCCGATGGTATATATCGGGATTATGCCGTGTTTGTGAAGTCATTCACATGTCCAATGGATCCAAAGCGTAAAATGTTCAAGGTCGCACAAGAAGCGGCTAGGAAGGATGTGGAGCGAGCGTTTGGAGTTCTTCGACAGCGCTTTCACATGATCAAATACTCGTCACGGGCTTGGGATCCGAGGAGAATACGAGACCTTATGTATGCATGCATCATATTACATAATATGATTTTGGAAGACGAGGGGAAAGCAATATGTACGTATGATCCGGACGAAGTTTTGCCAACATACGAGCCGCTACCAATTGGATCGGCGGCATATCTAGAGAATAGAAACGAGGTCCAAAGCAAAGAAATCCATAACAACCTTCGTGCGGATTTGGTCGAGCATATCTATCGGGCTAGAGTTGAGCCGGGGCCGGTGCCCGATATCGAGGAGGAAGAATGGGAGTGACGATCCTAGTTTTTTATAAAATATGTATTTTTTTTATTTTAAGTTTAATGTGTGTTTTAAATTTTTAGGTTTTATTTTTAATGTAATTTTCGTATTTAATTTTTATATTTTAATGAATTATCTAATTTAGAAATTATTAGTTTTATTTTAATTTAAATTTAGTTTTTAAATTAAAAAGTGAGATGTAGTGAGAGGTAGTGAGAGGTGAGTATTTCCGAGGGTATATCGAAGAGAGAGAAATGCTGACTGGATGCTGAGGTGACAGTCAAAAAGTGAGTTATGGTGAGAGGGCACACCTGAGGGCCTTAATATATTTGGTTGGAAGTATTATACTAAGCTGCGTAGCTATAGCAAGGTAAACATATAAGATTTTGAATATAATGATAGTATTCTCTCAAGTACCAACCAATTTCTATTTAACATATATATATATATATATATATATATATATATATATATATATATATATATATATATATATATATATATATATATATATATATATATATATATATATATATATATATATATATATAGGGGAGGGTTCAAATGAGAACCACTAAAAGGTTGAGAACCGTGAAACCACTAATTCACAGTTTAATAAAAAAACTTACGTTATAGTATTCACAGTTTAATAACTACAAATTTTATTATATTGTGAATAGTATAAAACGTATTAAAAAATAAGGAAATTTATTAACTTTGATGCATTTTCACATAATAAACAAGTGTAAAAAAAAAACGGAAAAAAATATAATTCTTAATGTCTGAATATCGGTTCTCACGGTTCTTAACATTTTAGTGGTTCTCATTTGAACCTATTCCTATATATATATATATATATATATATATATATATATATATATATATATATATATATATATATATATATATATATATATATATATATATATATATATATATATATATATATATATATATATATATATATATATATATATATATATATATATATATATGGGCAAAAGTTCAACAATGGACTAACATAAAGCATGGTACCAAGAGACTAATATCATCCACATGATTATACACTTTACGGTGGACGTGCATCTACCGGATTATTAAAAAACCCACTTAGTTTTTTTCGTTTTTTTTTAAATTTTTAGGGCTTTTTTTTATCCAAAAAAAATATGAATATATAGAAATTTATAACTTTTTATCCTCTACAAATAGATATCCATATTGATATACAAAAACTGATTTTTTTTACGAAATTTCCGCTAGTTTAGATTCACATGTGAATCTGAACTGTTATTTTGTTCACTGTTGACATACACAATGTCATATGATATTGTCATGTGAATTTGAATAATTTTTTGTGTGAATGTGAATGAAATTAACTTATAAATCATAGTATATTTATTATAAATTATTAAGATGTTGAAGTCTTAAAAATTTCCTAAGTAACTTAATCATATTCATATTACAAATTATATTTAAAATACCATATGATATTGATATGTGCATCTGAGTAAATTGTTGTGTGAATATAAGTAAATTCAATTGTGAATCTAAGTAAATTGTTACGTGAATGTAAATAATTTATATTGTGAATGAGAGTAAAATCATTATAAATGGTTAAAATGTTGAAGTAGTAAAACACTGTTAAGTAACTTCTCAATACTATATGATTTTGATATGTGAATATGAATATGTTTTCGTGTAAAATATGAGTAAATCCATTTGTGAATCAAGTCTATTACTTATAAATGATTATAATATTGAAATAGTAAAAGTTTTAAAAGTAAAATAATTACTCACACTCAAATTTTTACATTTCAGATTCACATGTGAATTTGAGCTGTTATTATGTTATTCTCTGTAGGCATTCACAATGACATATGATATTGTCAAGTGAATCTGAATAATTTTTTGTGTGAATGTGAATGAAATTAACTTATGAATCATAGTAAATTCATTATAAATGATTAAAATGTTGAAGTGTTAAAAATTTCCTAAGTAAATTAATCATATTTATATAATAAATTATATTTAAAATACCATATGATATTGATATGTGCATCTGAGTAAATTGTTGTATGAATATAAGTAAATTCAATTGTGAAATCAGAGTAAATTCATTATAAATGGTTAAAATGTTGAATTAGTAAAAAATTTATAATTAAATTCTCAATAGTATATGATATTTATATGTGAATACTGAATATAAGTAAATTTTCGTGTAAATATGAGTAAATCCACTCGTGAATCAAGTACATTACTTATAAATGGTTATAATTTTGAAGTAGTAAAAGTTTTAAAAGTAAAATAATTACCTATATTCAAATTTTTACAATTCAAATTCACATTATGAATCTAGACGAGCTGTACTTATAAAAAAAATTATTTTTTTTATATGTCAATATGGATGTCTATTTGTAGAAAACAAAAAATTATGAATTTTGGTATATTCGGTTTTTATATTTGAAAAAGAATAATGTCGAAAAATAAAAAAACAAAAAAATGAATTGGGTTTTTTATTATAATCCTCTATATGTGCGTCGAAGTAAGAAATTTACAACCAATTTTTTGGCGGTTGATAATTTTGATTCCGACGATCGAGATTAGTCCCTTGGTACCATGGATAAATTTAGTCCCTTATTGAACAAAACCATATATATATATATATATATATATATATATATATATATATATATATATATATATATATATATATATATATATATATATATATATATATATATATATATATATATATATATATATATATATATATATATATATATATATAAGTAGCTTCCATTGAGATTAAAATTATGTTGAGAATGCGAGAATGAATCTCAGTCACATATTTTTTTCTTGCCGCTCTAATGCTTTGGCGTCGTCGGAGCGTTGACCCTCTAACGACAAGATATATATTATTATTCACATATAATTTTCACCACCACTTCCACCTGCACCACCTTCGTTACCACCACCACCGTCGTCGCCGCCACCACCACCGCTGCCACCGCCATCTTTACCACCACCGTCGCCGCCGCCATCTCCCCCAACGCCACCGCCACCGCCACCAACCACCACCACCGCTACTACCAACGCCGCCACCTCCCCCACCACCGCCGCTACCACCTTTACCACCACCTCCACCATCGCTACCACCACCCACCACCACCACTACCACCTCCATCACCGCCGCCACCACCACCGCCGCTACCACCTTACTATTTTATCATGGGAAAATGATAAAGATGAAAACAAAGGCTTTCTTAACAAATATACGTAAACGAGTTGATATGCATACATTTTTGTGACACGGGTCTTCACAGTACTTTCATAAGTACATACTATAAGTCCTGAATTTATAACCAGAGTCTCGATAAGAGAGTGTGATATTTGTGTATAGATCTATACGGTATTGACAACCCCGCACCTGAGCTGTTAATACAGCTAGACCGGCAGGTCTGAGGTGACGAATGTCTAACAGTCCGACGCCTGAAGAACGTCGAAGCAGGTCTACATGGTCACAGTATGGTTATAGGGCGTCTCGCATGGAAAAATCAACTTTATAAATTGTTTACGTGGAATCATACATTTTAATGACTTTATACTACATATTACGCTATAGATTTTAGTCTTTGAGTTTTAAGACTTGGACACTTTTTATAAGAAAATATTCTATTTTCTTGGGTTACAACACTATTATTTTTACAAATAAATGTATTTATACTACAAACTACGCTATACATTTTAGTCTTTGGACTTTTAAAAGACTTGGACATTTTTATAAGGAAATATTGGATTTTCTTGGATTACAATGCTATCGTTTACAAAGAAAATGATTTTTCTCATACAAAATACTTATGAACTCACCAACTTAATTGTTGACACTTTTTCAACTACTTGAATTCTCAGGAAACTAAAAAGGTAAACCACAAGCGTTGGTGAAGAGACATTACGACGTCATTTTGCGTATTTTTGTCATCATTTGTATTGTAATCAAAACATGATACATTAAACTATGTAACCTTTACAATTAATTTATGATGGTTGTGTTGCTTGGAATCACTATTACTTGATATTGTTATGATATTATTCATGAAGTCATCCACCCTCGAACGTTTCCGCCAATACGGTTTGGGAGTGTGACACATAGACATAACCATACTATTAATTAAAAGTCAAGTCTATATACAAACTAAGTGCATTTGTATCCCCGGACATAGCGGTTAATTCGAGACCGCTCAGTAGGGTAGGATTCTCCCACAAAAGGCAGCATGTCACAGAACTTCTTTGTATACTCATCCACCGTCATATCTCCTTTCTTTATCGTTAGGAAATCTTCATTCATTTTCTCCAAATCTCGCGTGGG
Organism: Cichorium intybus; assembly: GCA_023525715.1. NCBI lineage: Eukaryota > Viridiplantae > Streptophyta > Magnoliopsida > Asterales > Asteraceae > Cichorium > Cichorium intybus. Next base: position 19,711,995 of record CM042012.1, read on the forward strand.
ACAGAACTTATCTTTGAGACACGTGATAAACTCTGCCCATGACCAACCGTATACCACATCTTTTCCCAAACTTTCGTATTTGGTGTTCCACCACACCAAAGCGTCATCCTTCAACTGCCGGGAGGCATAGTTGACCTGGTCTTTTTCTGCGCATTTGCTTGCTTGCATCACTTGTTCAATCTCTCGGACCCATCGCATTGTCACTTTAGGCTCAAAACTGCCATGGTATTCGGGCGGTTTGCAAGCCATAAAGGACTTAAAAGAACAGCCCTTTTCTTCCTTCTTGTCACCTCCACTAGTTGCTTCCTCAGTCGTCTTCTTGGAGACTTCTTGTGATGATTGGGCACTACGTTCACCCATTCGGTTGTCGATTATGTTGTTCACATCTTGCCTCAGTTCAGTTCGTAGATTACTGATTAGCAACTGAATTGCCTCCATAGTGACAGGTTGTGGTGGTGGTGGTGGGTTTGGCTCAGCTTCATCGTTTCGAAGAACATATGGTTCACTTCCTCTTGAGGAAGTGTGACTGCCCTCACCCCTGTCAGCTTGTCTTCTGCCTTCCATTACTATATAGATGAACAAATTATCTGTTTAATACGCAATTCTATATAGTATTTCTTAAGCGGTAACATGTTATCTCCTTATATTGACTGCACTTTTATAACAGTCATACTCAATCTATGCCTTCTATATTACTAAGGCAACCTACTATTACTCTTGCTAGTTTAAGTCTAGGATGGTATTCCAACCTAATTCGCTTAAACTATGGCTCTGATACCAAAACTGTAACACCCCTTTTCTTTTACCATATTTAAATACAAATACAGTTTATTTTACAAACATATGTTACAACTCGTGACTATAAAATAGCCACTTAAATTTTTTTTTTTTTATTTTACAAACAAACTCGAGGGGTATTACAGACTCAATACAGATAACCATAATTTAAACTTACAGTGTACAATAACGGTCCCAACTGCAACTCTCGCTCCCTTCACCTAAGTACATAGCATTTCAAAAACATAGTATACGTGAGACATAAAGTCTCGTGAGTAATATGGGTTTAGACCCAAAACTTTTCTAATCAAAAACTTGAAATATAAGTTATATCATAAATCTCAAAATAACTCTTTCTACTTTACTTTCAAACTTTAAAAAGACTTTCTTTCTTAAAACTGCTTTTCTTTCTCATTTCTCGTGACCAACTGAAACTTATGAATTAAGTTAATTAGTTCATTCAACTAGCTCCCCTCGCGGGACAGAACAGATCTGCCCACTCGGTTTGCTCATTCTGTCTCCCCTTCGTGACTTGGAACAAATTCAAGCACAAGGGTATGCTAAGCTAGACAACTACTTCGCGACGGGAGGTACCATCCCAGTAGTGTCTTCTGATCTCCCAATTATGTGGGTGATCCTAGTCCGGACAACTGGCTCATACTTCTTTAATTCTTACTTCACTTCATCTCAAATTGGTCAAAATGGGACACAATTTGTAAACAATTCTTACTCAAACATTTTATGACTCTTTATTAAAAATACTTTCAAAAACTACTTTTGACATCTTACTTCCCATAAGGAACTTCTTTCAAAATACTTTGCAAATCATACTTTAAAATATGCTTAAAACACTAAGCCTTTGTATAGAGCTTCATTCAAAACTATTTTCCAAACTTTAGTATTTATAAACATTGGAAATCATATTTTTCTGAAAATAACATTTTGCTATGTACTATAGAAATCCACATAAAACTCACCTTGACGTTGCTACAAGTCTCTACGCTTCTCGTATTCCTTTCCCCTTTCCGTGCTCAACCACGTTTGAAGCACCACCTATACATGTATTATATATATAAATACTCAATAAATACATATTATAACTGACTCTACAGTGCTAAGGTCTCATACGTCTCAATTCTAGGTTATAACAAATGTATAACCATTAATAAACTCATTTTACGGTTTCTCCGAAATACGCGTATACTGCTACAGTACCCCCGAGGGGTCGTATTTCAGTTCCGACTCTTTTCCATGAAATCTTATCCTATATTAGACTTGTGTTTCAAATTTGGAGTTCATTGGACAAGTCTAGCTCAAATTCTAAAAATCATGGACATGAATAGTGATTTTAGCCTCTGCCGCTACAGTAACTTTTCCGCAAGATCGAATTACGGATTTGACCATTCCCGACATATTCTTATACCATGTTAAAGTTATGTCTGAAATTTCAGGTCAATCGGACGTGTCTAGCTATAGTTTCTAGCGTTTGAGTTATTTGAAAATTTTAACATTTTTGGTCCCTGTCCAGCCCCTGACTGAAGGCGCACTGCGCCTGGCTAGGGGCGCACTGCGCCTGGGCGCACCCCGCCCTGGTCCTGGGCGCACTGCGCCTGGCGCCTGGGCAGTAGCCTGTTCAGTCGCGATTTGTGCACTGTAGCACGCAGTTTTCACCCTTTAAGCACTTATTTCAGTGCTTAATCGTATGAGGTTTGTTCTAGGACTAAAACCCTTGACTAATAACATGTGTTAAGCTATTAAAAACACCTCAATAGCTCAATTATAGAAATTAACGTTCTTGGCTAAACTTGAAAATTCTCAAGAATAGCATCCTACTTTCATGTTTATGAGTTAAGTTCTTAACTAATGGCTTATTGGGAGCATTAGCTACTTAACCCACATGAATATTAGCTGCAATTTCAGTTTCTACTCAACCCAATTCAAGAACACCCAAGAACTAGGTTAAAGAAGATGAAATCTTACCTTTCTTAACTATGGAATCACTAATTCCAAAGTTAAAGCTTTGATTCTTGGCAATTTCTCTTGAACTTCTTCTCTTCTTTGATCTTTCCCCGCTGTCTCTCGTGCTCTCTGGAATTCTCTGGAGATTTCCTTACATAATAGAGGAAATAATTAACATTTCCTATATATATATTTAGTTTATATAAAAACCTTACACTTAGGTCCCTAAACTTCCAATTCTTTCCAAAATGATCCTAAAACCATAAATCTTGCAAGGAATGTTCTAATAACTACTAATTTGACATTTTCTTAACATTTTGGTCATTTTTCATGTCAAATGACCAATTTGCCCCGTTTTGGTCAAATTTCACTATTCACGCTTCAAAACTCCAAATTTCACATAAACTTTTATTTCTCACTTTATTATTGTACAAATACATATTATTACACATAATAGTCGTACAACGTGACAAATGACCGTTTTACCCTTTTTGACTTTTTCGCGGGTTCTTACAGTCACCCCTCCTTAAGCGGATTCCGTCCTCGGAATCTTTTCGTAATCCGTGAAATTTGGATATCTTCTCTTCATTTCGGCTAACGTTTCCCAAGTCAAGTTTGACCCTAAGGGATGCTTCCACTTGACGAGTACAAGGTCAATCTCCTTGTTCCTTAGCTTCTTAGTCTGCATTTCTAGGATCGCTTCGGGTTCTTCGATTAGTTTGCTAGGAGTCTCCACCCTCAGATCGGTATAGGGTATTACTAACTCTTCTTTGCCAAAATACTTCTTCAAGTAGCATACATGAAAGGTATCATGTATTCCACTAAGTTCGGGTGGTAACTCTATCTTGAATGCTTGTAAGCCAACTCTCTTTAGGATTCTAAAAGGTCCAATGTACCTTGGACTCAGCTTTCCTCTCTTACCAAATCTGACCACTCCTTTCCATGGCGACACTTTTATCATCACCAAGTCTCCTTCTTGCAAGTCATACGGTCTCTTCTTTAAATTTGAGTAACTCTTTTGTCGATCTTGTGCTGCTTTCATGTTGGCTTGAATTACTCCAATCTTCTCATTAGTTACTCTAACAATCTCTGGTCCTGTAAGCTTAGTCTCACCCGCTTCCAACCAGCATAAAGGAGTTCTACACTTTCTACCATACAATGCTTCAAAGGGTGGCATTTTGATGCTGGAATGGTAGCTGTTGTTGTATGCAAACTCCACTAATGGCAGATGTTCATCCCAACTACCTCCAAATTCCATTACGCATGATCGTAGCATATCTTCTAATGTCTGGATCGTTCGTTCACTCTGACCATCTGTTTGTGGGTGATACGCTGTACTTAGCTGAATTCTTGTCCCCATTTTATCTTGTAAAGCTCTCCAAAAGTTAGAGGTAAATCTGGGGTCTCTGTCTAACACGATAGACAACGGTGCACCATATCTTCTTAACACTTCATCTGAATACAACTGGGCTAACTGCTCTAATGGAGTAGTTTCTTTTATGGCTAGAAACAGTGCACTCTTGGTCAACCGGTCCACTATGACCCATATACTATCATGACCTCTTCTCGTTCTTGGTAACCCGACAACCAAGTCCATGGTTATATCTTCCCACTTTCCGGCTGGAATATGCAGTGACTGAGCATCTCCATGCGGGACCTGATGTTCCGCCTTGACTTGTGCACAAATAACACACTTGGAGATGTACTTAGCTATCCTCTTCTTCATTCCAGGCCACCAATACTGTCTTTTCAAATCTTGGTAAGTCTTGGTACTCCCAGGATGAATGGAATACTTTGACTTATGCGACTCTTCTAGAATCAGCTTTCTCAATCCTCCTGTCTTCGGTACCCAAATACGGTTTCTGAAGGTCTTCAAGCCTTGACTATTGGTTTCAAACTGTATGTCTTTTCCCAGCTTTTCTTCTTTTAAGTCTCCACTTTCTTCCACTTTCTGCTGAGCTGCTTTAATCTGTTCTATTATGTTGGACACCAGTTCTATTCGCATTGATCTTGCCTTGATTCTTTTCTCAGGAACTTTTCTACTCAGTGCATCTGCTACTACATTCGCTTTACCCGGATGGTACACAATTTCGCAATCATAATCACTGATCAACTCTAGCCATCTACTCTGTCTCATGTTCAACTCTTTTTGAGTGAACACATACTGTAAACTCTTGTGATCCGTGAACAGCTTGCACTTTGTACCATACAAGTAATGTCTCCAAATCTTCAAGGCAAACACGATCGCTGCAAGCTCTAGATCATGAGTTGTGTACTTTTTCTCTGGATCTTTCAACTGTCTGGAAGCGTATGCTATAACCTTCCCTCTTTGCATCAACACACAGCCAAGACCCCGATGCGAGGCATCGCTGTACACTTCAAAGTCTTCTGTCCCATCTGGTAGCGTAAGGACAGGCGCGTTACACAACTTCTCTTTCAATGTAGCGAAAGCTCTTTCTTGTTCTTCTTGCCAACTAAATTTCTCTTCCTTCCGAGTTAGTCGTGTAAGTGGCACTGCTATACGGGAGAAATCTTGAATAAATCTCCTGTAATACCCGGCAAGACCGAGAAAACTTCTAACTTCTGTTGGCGTCTTAGGAGGTTCCCATTTCATCACTGCTTCAACTTTAGCTGGATCAACTTTTATACCTTGGATAGAAACAACGTGTCCAAGGAACTGCACCTCTCTCATCCAGAACTCGCACTTGGAGAACTTTGCATATAGCTGTTCCCGCTTCAACGTTTCGAGTACTAACCGCAGATGACTCGCATGCTCTTCTTTATTCTTTGAGTAGATCAAAATGTCATCTATGAACACTATAACAAACCGGTCTAGGAATGGTTTACAGACCCGATTCATTAAGTCCATAAAGATCGCTGGTGCATTCGTAAGACCAAATGGCATTACTAGAAACTCGTAATGCCCGTATCGTGTACGAAACGCCGTCTTCTCTACATCACTTTCTTTTACCCTAACTTGATGATACCCAGATCTCAAATCAATTTTTGAGAAATAATCTGCCCCTTGCAACTGGTCGAACAAATCGTCTATTCTGGGCAACGGGTAACGGTTCTTTATGGTAATCTTGTTCAATTCTCTATAATCAATGCACATCCGCATTGATCCATCCTTCTTTTTCACAAACAGAACTGGAGCACCCCACGGAGAAGAACTAGGCCTGATGAAGCCTTTATCTAGTAACTCCTGCAACTGGGACATTAATTCCCTCATCTCTGTTGGTGCTAGCCGGTACAGTGCTCGTGCTATTGGGGAAGCCCCTGGAACAAGATCTATTCTGAATTCAACCTGCCTTTCTGGTGGCAAGCCTGGTAATTCATCTGGAAAAACTTCTGGGAACTCTTTCACTACTTCTATGTCTTTGTATGTCTGTTTCACTTTGTCTTCAGTCATCACATAGGCCAGGAAAGATACACATCCTTTCCTGATACATCTTCGAGCTTTAGCTACACTGATGATACTCGGCACGTGCGTTCTTCTTTCCCCATATACGTACACCTTAGCTCCTAGGGTTTTAACGGATACCCTCTTCTGTCCACAAGCTATCTTCGCATCATTTGCACCGAGCCAATCCATTCCAATTATTACATCAAAGGACTTAATTCCAATAGGAAGGAGATTGAGTCGAAACTTCTTGCCGTTGATGTCAAGTTCACAGTCTCGGTACATATGCTGAACTTCCACAAATTTCCCGTCAGCCACTTCTACCTCAAAGACTAGGTCTAACAATTCTAATGGGACTTTTAATCTAGCTCCAAACCCATGGGACACAAATGAATATGTAGACCCGGAATCAAACAAGACATATGCAGGTGTCGAGTTGATTAATAGAATACCTGAGACCACATCGTGAGTCTCCTTCGCTTCCTCCCTGGTGATCTGAAAAGCTCGAGTCTTCACCTTCTGGGGTTCAGTCTTCTTCTGGGCTGTTGACACCATAGTTTCTCCTCCCTTGTTTGGGCAGTTGAAACTGTAGTGTCCCATCTGATGGCATGAGAAGCACTCTACTTCACTGGCTTTCTTGGCTTTACAATCTTTTGCTTTATGACCGAATCCTCCACAATTAAAGCAGGCATTTGATCCCGCTCGGCATTCACCTCCGTGTTCTTTTCCACATTTCTCGCATTTCTTCACACTTCCTTGTCGGCTCTGACTTGTACTCATTTTCCCTTTCTTCTTTAGGTTCCCACTGATACCACTAACTATCTTCCTCTTATCACCAAAACCAGGTCCTTCTTCCTTCCTTCGTTTTCCAATATCCTCCACGGTTCGGGCAGCATTGATCGCCCCATCTAGTGTTTCGGCTTTCTTCACTTCTAACTCATAGTTCCACGGCAAACCCCGGACATAGCGGTTAATTCGAGACCGCTCAGTAGGGTAGGATTCTCCCACAAAAGGCAGCATGTCACAGAACTTCTTTGTATACTCATCCACCGTCATATCTCCTTTCTTTATCGTTAGGAAATCTTCATTCATTTTCTCCAAATCTCGCGTGGGACAGAACTTATCTTTGAGACACGTGATAAACTCTGCCCATGACCAACCGTATACCACATCTTTTCCCAAACTTTCGTATTTGGTGTTCCACCACACCAAAGCGTCATCCTTCAACTGCCGGGAGGCATAGTTGACCTGGTCTTTTTCTGCGCATTTGCTTGCTTGCATCACTTGTTCAATCTCTCGGACCCATCGCATTGTCACTTTAGGCTCAAAACTGCCATGGTATTCGGGCGGTTTGCAAGCCATAAAGGACTTAAAAGAACAGCCCTTTTCTTCCTTCTTGTCACCTCCACTAGTTGCTTCCTCAGTCGTCTTCTTGGAGACTTCTTGTGATGATTGGGCACTACGTTCACCCATTCGGTTGTCGATTATGTTGTTCACATCTTGCCTCAGTTCAGTTCGTAGATTACTGATTAGCAACTGAATTGCCTCCATAGTGACAGGTTGTGGTGGTGGTGGTGGGTTTGGCTCAGCTTCATCGTTTCGAAGAACATATGGTTCACTTCCTCTTGAGGAAGTGTGACTGCCCTCACCCCTGTCAGCTTGTCTTCTGCCTTCCATTACTATATAGATGAACAAATTATCTGTTTAATACGCAATTCTATATAGTATTTCTTAAGCGGTAACATGTTATCTCCTTATATTGACTGCACTTTTATAACAGTCATACTCAATCTATGCCTTCTATATTACTAAGGCAACCTACTATTACTCTTGCTAGTTTAAGTCTAGGATGGTATTCCAACCTAATTCGCTTAAACTATGGCTCTGATACCAAAACTGTAACACCCCTTTTCTTTTACCATATTTAAATACAAATACAGTTTATTTTACAAACATATGTTACAACTCGTGACTATAAAATAGCCACTTAAATTTTTTTTTTTTTATTTTACAAACAAACTCGAGGGGTATTACAGACTCAATACAGATAACCATAATTTAAACTTACAGTGTACAATAACGGTCCCAACTGCAACTCTCGCTCCCTTCACCTAAGTACATAGCATTTCAAAAACATAGTATACGTGAGACATAAAGTCTCGTGAGTAATATGGGTTTAGACCCAAAACTTTTCTAATCAAAAACTTGAAATATAAGTTATATCATAAATCTCAAAATAACTCTTTCTACTTTACTTTCAAACTTTAAAAAGACTTTCTTTCTTAAAACTGCTTTTCTTTCTCATTTCTCGTGACCAACTGAAACTTATGAATTAAGTTAATTAGTTCATTCAACTAGCTCCCCTCGCGGGACAGAACAGATCTGCCCACTCGGTTTGCTCATTCTGTCTCCCCTTCGTGACTTGGAACAAATTCAAGCACAAGGGTATGCTAAGCTAGACAACTACTTCGCGACGGGAGGTACCATCCCAGTAGTGTCTTCTGATCTCCCAATTATGTGGGTGATCCTAGTCCGGACAACTGGCTCATACTTCTTTAATTCTTACTTCACTTCATCTCAAATTGGTCAAAATGGGACACAATTTGTAAACAATTCTTACTCAAACATTTTATGACTCTTTATTAAAAATACTTTCAAAAACTACTTTTGACATCTTACTTCCCATAAGGAACTTCTTTCAAAATACTTTGCAAATCATACTTTAAAATATGCTTAAAACACTAAGCCCTTGTATAGAGCTTCATTCAAAACTATTTTCCAAACTTTAGTATTTATAAACATTGGAAATCATATTTTTCTGAAAATAACATTTTGCTATGTACTATAGAAATCCACATAAAACTCACCTTGACGTTGCTACAAGTCTCTACGCTTCTCGTATTCCTTTCCCCTTTCCGTGCTCAACCACGTTTGAAGCACCACCTATACATGTATTATATATATAAATACTCAATAAATACATATTATAACTGACTCTACAGTGCTAAGTTCTCATACGTCTCAATTCTAGGTTATAACAAATGTATAACCATTAATAAACTCATTTTACGGTTTCTCCGAAATACGCGTATACTGCTACAGTACCCCCGAGGGGTCGTATTTCAGTTCCGACTCTTTTCCATGAAATCTTATCCTATATTAGACTTGTGTTTCAAATTTGGAGTTCATTGGACAAGTCTAGCTCAAATTCTAAAAATCATGGACATGAATAGTGATTTTAGCCTCTGCCGCTACAGTAACTTTTCCGCAAGATCGAATTACGGATTTGACCATTCCCGACATATTCTTATACCATGTTAAGGTTATGTCTGAAATTTCAGGTCAATCGGACGTGTCTAGCTATAGTTTCTAGCGTTTGAGTTATTTGAAAATTTTAACATTTTTGGTCCCTGTCCAGCCCCTGACTGAAGGCGCACTGCGCCTGGCTAGGGGCGCACTGCGCCTGGGCGCACCCCGCCCTGGTCCTGGGCGCACTGCGCCTGGCGCCTGGGCAGTAGCCTGTTCAGTCGCGATTTGTGCACTGTAGCACGCAGTTTTCACCCTTTAAGCACTTATTTCAGTGCTTAATCGTATGAGGTTTGTTCTAGGACTAAAACCCTTGACTAATAACATGTGTTAAGCTATTAAAAACACCTCAATAGCTCAATTACAGAAATTAACGTTCTTGGCTAAACTTGAAAATTCTCAAGAATAGCATCCTACTTTCATGTTTATGAGTTAAGTTCTTAACTAATGGCTTATTGGGAGCATTAGCTACTTAACCCACATGAATATTAGCTGCAATTTCAGTTTCTACTCAACCCAATTCAAGAACACCCAAGAACTAGGTTAAAGAAGATGAAATCTTACCTTTCTTAACTATGGAATCACTAATTCCAAAGTTAAAGCTTTGATTCTTGGCAATTTCTCTTGAACTTCTTCTCTTCTTTGATCTTTCCCCGCTGTCTCTCGTGCTCTCTGGAATTCTCTGGAGATTTCCTTACATAATAGAGGAAATAATTAACATTTCCTATATATATATTTAGTTTATATAAAAACCTTACACTTAGGTCCCTAAACTTCCAATTCTTTCCAAAATGATCCTAAAACCATAAATCTTGCAAGGAATGTTCTAATAACTACTAATTTGACATTTTCTTAACATTTTGGTCATTTTTCATGTCAAATGACCAATTTGCCCCGTTTTGGTCAAATTTCACTATTCACGCTTCAAAACTCCAAATTTCACATAAACTTTTATTTCTCACTTTATTATTGTACAAATACATATTATTACACATAATAGTCGTACAACGTGACAAATGACCGTTTTACCCTTTTTGACTTTTTCGCGGGTTCTTACATTTGAAGCATAATCTGAGCCGAGGAAGAAGATGTGGTCAAAGAAGATCAGCGGATCGAAGCAACCAGGAACCGAAACAATTTTACCGGTGCGGTTGAGGATTACGCTTCATTTGGATCAGTCTCTTCGTCCGAGGAAGATTTTTTGCCTCGGTTGTGCGAATTAAATCGAGATCGACAGAAGTAAAGTAGTATCACGAGTCGGGTGCATTTAACCCAGATTGACAATAGTGTTACTTTAGTGGACCAGCTGTTTAATTGGAACCGAAGTCACTTAGAGACAAAGTCCAGGCATTGTTGTTGTTATCATCGCTTCCAGAGAGCTGGTTTGTTATGGTGACTGCGGTCAGCAGTGCATCAGGTACGTAAAAGCACACGTTCAAAGGTATTCATGATTTGATCCTCGAAGAGGACATCTGCATAAGCAATGCAGGGGAGTGCTCTAGCAGTCTGCTGAGCATAGAAGGACGATGAAGAATGGCCAACTAAGGTGGTGGTGTTGGCAATGGAAGAAGTAAATCAAAGAGGATAGAAACTTCTAGAGGTAGGAAAGACATCACTTGTTGGAATTGCTAAGAAAGTTATCATTTTATAAATAGATGTCCAAAGCCCTCCGCAGGCAATGTGAGGAAGGAGGTGAAAGTTGTCACTTCCTGGATAATGAACTTGACACGCCTAGGTCGTCATGCGGTCAAAAATAGTAAAATAACCTAACACACACTAGTATAGTGGTAGTCAGGGTCGATCCACAGGAGTTACGTGGTCAAGGTAGGCAACATATTACCAATTGTAGTGTCACTCTACAACCAGAAGATCTAGTTTCTAACTTTTACCAAAACAATCCAGAAATCATAAACATTCAACAATTCCAAATCAAGCATCAACTAAACTAAAACCAATACTTAACCTAATTACTTACTGAAATCAGAAATACACTTCAGAATCAGAAGCAACAAAGATTAAATCAAAACATTCAACACATTCAAGTATCCAAAATTCATCCAAAAGCATAAAACCATAAAAAGAGCAATTAACAATAACTGAATGATTAACTATTAAAAACTCAGGTCCAACTCGTTCCAAAACAGAAAACATAAACTTTCAGAAACTAAAAACTAATGCCAATGGTTGTCACACCCAATCACATTAGCCAAAGCTACCAAAACTACTAAACTACTTGGAAATTAAAAAAGAAAAACATAAATACCAATTATGGTCGACTGAAAACTGAAACTCGGAGTCAAAGAAGCCTTGGGGGTCGTTCCTATGCCAGGTCTTTGCTGCTGATTTCGACCTAAAACCCTCTATTTATAGTTTTGAAAAATAAGTGACCGCGCCGCGCACATTTAGATTCCGCGGCGCGCGTACGAGTTTATCACCGTTTCTTCGGCATTTAAATCTTTTCCACCGCCTCATTGCTGACTCAGCGCGTCGCGCCCTTGTACATATCTGCGGCGCGCGTGCGAATTCGACTATTTTGTCTTTATCTTCAAACTTCTTCCATTTTGTACGCTTTTAGCCCCTGTTTAAATCATTTCTTTCCAAACAAGCACTAACACAAAAAGTGGGAATACCATAGCATATATGATATAAATTCACCAAGAATAGGGCTCAACAACGACTAAAATACTTGATATTACTAGGCGTTGTCAAACACCCCACACTTGTGCCTTTTCTTGTCCCCAAGCAAGAGAGTTTTTAACAAATTCTAATAGAGACTCAAACAATTTTTGAATGTGTTTAATTTCAAAGCTTATTGCCTTAGGAGTTAGAGTGAAATAGTTTGTGAAAACATAATTGTAATATTCTTTGGAATTCATGACTTTCTAAAGAACCCTTGATTACAAATTTTCTGTCCACAATGAAGTGTAGTTACTCAATCAGATTCTCCAGGCCATTAAAGAACTGTCCATAACTTTCGATGTTGTCCGTGTAACGAGCTTTCAGAAATACCATCCTAGACCAGAAGATCTTAGGTGGCAAGGTGCATAAGTCCCACCCATTTTACGTTTACTGGCTCGAACAACAAAGGTCACAGCTTGACAATTCCTTCCTAACTTCCAATCTTAAAACACTTCAATCTTCTAACTCTTAAAACTCAACTTATTTGACTAAACTAATAGCATGATCACAACTACATAGTATTCCTTGAAAAATACCAATGCTAAAACATTCAGAAGCTATTCGTTTCAAAATTACAACCTATTAAAAATTTTGAAAAATTGCTAAAAATTTTTGAAAATTGGTTCATTTCCCGTAAAAATTTCAAAAACTACTCTTTCGACCGTCCACACTCCATACTTGAAACCGTACAATGCCCACGTTGTACATAAAATAATTTCAAAACAAGGTAGAAAGAGTTACCCCTTAGACGGTAGATTGCTCGATGGTGCTTGGTTGTCACAGGTACAAAAAACACGAGCAAAAATCCTCGACTCAGAATTCAGGAGTTGTAGCGCAACAGTGAAACACGCCGGTGGTCAAGGCAAGTGGAGGGGGAACGATGACCCCATACTTGCCTGAAACAACTCCTCCATTTGGTATTACATGCATAACTCACAAAAAACATTAAATGTAAACAGCAAAACAAATGCTAAAAGAAAAAATTTTCAACAACTAATTTTTATGTGTTGCGAAAAGTCGCGGCGCGTGATGGAAGTGCACGCGTCGCGGTAATTACGAGGTTTGAAGGTACCGTCAATTTGGAAATGACCGCGTCGTGTCCTATGAGGGTGCAACGGCGCGGTAATTTCAGAAAATTGAACCAATTTCAAACATCCATAAAAGTAATTCAACACAAGTTTTACCTAAAACTTTTTACTTCTTATTACTGCCATACGGCTTATTATCACATCTAAAACATAAAATCCTAAAATTTATCAACAATTATTCAAAAATCAATCCTAACCTAAAAAGACTAAACTAGTGACCTAAAAATGCAGAAAATTAATTACATCCCCCCTAATTGTGCGCGGTATCATCTTCGGGGCCTTCGTCTTGTTCTTCATCCTCCTCCATCGGTTCCTCTTCCTCCTCATCGAGTGGTGGTTGAGGTCTCGGGATTGGGTTTGGAGCACCATTAATGAAGTTAATCATGCACTCGGACAGCCAAAGTAATTAAGCTTGCGTGTTCTTTGTCCTCTGGTCTACCTCATGCATTGCTAAAGCTTGAACCTGATGCTCCATCTTATGAGAGTGCATGGCCTTTTGAAGTGCCTTTACCTCGTCCGCGAGATACCGTGATTCCATGGAAGCTGGAGAGAGACCGCGGGGTAGACTAACGGTTACCTTCGACCGTTTCTTGGATGTCGATGGCTCAGATCGGAGAACTGGAAATGGCATGCGGTCAACGGATGTGATCCCGTCCTCCATATAAATAATGTCTCGCGAAGTAGTTACTGGTGGGCTGAATGGAATTGGAGGTATAACCTCCAACCCACTGATAGTGTGCTTGGACAATAACTCGTACGAATGCGTCAAGCGCGTCACAAAGTGACCGCCTCCCAATGCAATGTACTTCAGGGGAGCATCTGTCAGCTGCTTGAAATAGTCGGTGATCAAGTAGGGAATATTGCAGGTCTTGAGCATCCGTGTCAATGCCCATATTACGTATAGCTCGTGAGGCAACACCCTCTCCTCGTCCGCACGAGGCCATAACATCATAGAGATAAGCCGGTGCAACATCCGGTGCGCCGGCAAGTGCATATAACTCTCCCGAATAGTGTTATCATGGTACCGGGCGGAAGAAATCATGCTCCAATAGTCGGCTGGTGAAAAAGAATCGCTAGCTGTACAGCTAGCCCATCGATGAAAAGTCCCAAATGTCGGTGCCTGCGACTCCTCCTCCGTGTACAAACCAATACGGTACCCGAATTCCCTCAGGCTACAGCTTCGGTTGTGATTCCCTAGTCGAAATCGCACCATCTCCATGGTATCCATCCCAGTATGCAGCTTATCAAAATGGGAACTCGAAAGGAATTGCAGAAAGACCTCGCGGTATACGGGCTCATCTATTTGGAATGCGTTTTCAAGAGCCTGGTAAGTGTAACTTAGTGCACCCTCTTCGTAACCCCCTTGGACTAGCCAGTCCTGAATATGTTCCAGAATCCCCGACTCCTTGGTCAACTCCCAGTTGACCGTGCGGGATGGCAGCACTCGTTTATGTCGATAAATGCCACGGCGATTGTAAAATTGATTGTAAAGGACTCATTCCATGCCCGTGGCTAGAGAGTTCCAGTCGAGTGATTCGGAACTGCCAGATGAAGACACATTGCCTGCATAAAAAATTCGCAATTAAGGTACTGTTTAGCGTTCGCTGCGGCGTAGACCAAACAGGCCGCATCGCGCCATATGAACATTCATACCCCACGTCGCTGACTGTAACAGTCTGCGGCACGGCGTATAAGTTCAAGCCAATATCGACGATTAAATCTATTTCAGACCACTTTGTTTGATTCTAAATGTTGGGTTTCGTAGAGTAATTGCATCATTAAATACAACACATACTCACTACATTGCAGATTATAGACGATTTTCAGAAGTTCCAAGACTTTAAAGAAAAGAGAAGAGATTATTGAAACTTACTTGATTTGTTGAGAGGCAATACGAAGATGAAGATGAATGGGATGCACAGTTGAATGATTAGCAGTAGAAAAGCGATGATTTACGCAAATTCGGATTATATACAAGTATGGGGTAATTGGATGTGTTTTCAAACTCTATTTTTATGATTATCTCTAAATTCAAATTAAAATAAGGCCGCAGTGCGGGAAGCTTCTATCCGCGTCGCGTATAAAAATCTGATTTCATTAATAATCGTGAAAACTTAACACGCGCGACGCGGAAACTAAGATCCCTTGGCGCGGTGCTTTAAAATTACCAAAATAACCCCACACTTGTTCTTTTCTTACCGTGACCAATTAAATGTAATTAACACTAAAGAAAATGCAAATTATACATATGATGATCGGGTTGCCTCCCGACAAGCGTTAAGTTTAACGTCTTCAGCCGGACATGCACTTACCTGACCTATAGCGTGTATACAGGAATATCTGTCACGAACTCCACCGTTTCCACTTCCAATTTCTGAAATGTGCTTGCAATGACATAGGGTTTGAGCCTATTCCCATTGACTTTGAATGGCTGTCCACCTTTGAAATCCCGGATTTCTATCGCACCGTAATCTGTGACACTAACCACTTCGTAAGGCCCATTCCATTTACTTATTAATTTCCCAGGGAACATTTTCAATCTCGAGTTGTATAGCCACACCTTCTGCCCAACTTTGAAAGTTTTCAACCTGAGTCTGGCGTCATGGTATCGTTTCATCTTCGATTTGTACGTGGCCGCATTCTCGTAGGCTTCGTCTCGCAGTTCCTCCAACTCAGACAGCTGTAACTTCCGTTCTTTTCCGGCTTCAGTATAGTCCATGTTCACTTGTTTGACTGCCCACAGGGCCCGGTAGGCTAGCTCCACGGGCAAATGGCAGCCCTTCCCATAAACCAACCGATACAGAGTAGTTCCGATCGGTGTCTTATAGGCAGTTCTGTATGCCCATAATGCATCATCCAACCTCTGCGACCAGTCTTTCCTGTCTGTTCTGACCGTCTTTTGAAGAATTTCTTTGATCTGTCGGTTGGACTGTAACGCCAAGACACTCTTTTTATATAAATATAATAAAAAGGGTAAATTGGTCATTTTACCTTAGAAGGGTAATTTGGTCTTTTGGACAGAAAAGAATTTGGTTTGAAATAATATTTTGAGTTTTGGACTTAAAATGTTATAAAAACTGAAATTTGGTCGTTTTACCACAAAAGGGTATTTTGGTCATTTGACCATGTGAAGGACCAATTGTGTAAAAATATTGCTCCTTGTGGCAAAAGTATAAGAAATGAAAGTTTTATTGTGATAAAACTTGATATTGGTGCCAAAAGTTCAAGAAATGGAACTTAGGGACTAAATTTGTAAAAATTGGAAGTATATATAGAAGAGTTGACTCTCTTCTTTGACTGATCATTGTGCAGCAACGGGAGAAGCATTGAAGGTGCGATTTCTGCAGGAGATCATGGAATTGAAGCAAGAACTTGGAACAATTGTTGGAATGGGTGATTTCCAAGCAAATAAGGTAAGTAGATTGCCTTTTTAGTCAAAGTTCTTGAGATGTTCTTGATGGGTTTTATGAAAACTGAAATCTGCAAATTTCAGTTATGATTATGTGTTTTAAATGGTTTAATACTTCCATTAAGTCATGCAAAAGAGGACTTAATCCAAGATTATGGAAGTAGGTTGCTATTATTGATGAATTTGAAGTTTTGGGGTTTTTGGAACTAAGAACCCTAATTCTTCCTTGATTGATTGAGTGGGTTTTAATGGTTGAAAACCTTGTCTTAATAGAAGGTTTTAGCCTAGGAACAAACCCCATACGATTAAGAACTGGATTAAGGACTTAATATGCCAAAACTGCGTGCTACAGTGCATAAATCGCGACTGATCAGGAGCCTGCCCAGGTGCAGGGCGCAGTGCGCCCAGGATCAGGGCGGGGTGCGCCCAGGCGCAGTGCGCCTGATTCCTGGCGCAGTGCGCCCACCAGACAGGAACTTTAAAACGCTAACTTTTGTTTGGCTTGTCCGATTTAGCTCAAACTTAAACCGTAGGCTCGTTATGGTCTGAAAAGTTTGGGAAAATTTTTATATTGAGTTTTCGACCCCTCGGGGGCACTGTAGATCGATACGAATGCCTCGGTGAATAGTAAAATTCACATAAAGATAGTAAATGCAATGTTTATTATCTAGGCATTGTTTATAGCGATATAATATTGGACTCTTACGTATTAGAGTCAATTTAGATGATTATTAACCTATTATCATTTGGTATATAAATGAATATATAGGTATGGGACAAAATGGTTGTGGTGCACGCAAAGGCAAGAAACAAACGGGATTTAAACGCAGCTAGTATCCAGGTGAGTAATCTCACTGATATCATATGTGATATACGATGATTGAATTGTTACAGGTTGAAACAGCTTCGAGGGACGAAAACGACAAGTGTTAAAATATATGTAAAAGACAAGACCAGATAAGCCGTGAGTCATTGCGATGACAAGAACGGAGCTGTGAGTCAATACATATATATATACACTATGAATGACAATACCAGATAAGCCGTGAGTCTGATAAAGACAAGAACGGAGCTGTGAGTCAATAACAATGACATGACAATACCAGATAAGCCGTGAGTCTGCTATAGACAAGAACGGAGCTGTGAGTCAGTCAATTTTAAATGGTGCGACAATACCAGATAAGCCGTGAGTCTATAATAGACAAGAACGGAGCTGTGAGTCAAACCTATATAGACAAGACCGGATAAGCCGTGAGTCATTTCGATGGCAAGAACGGAGCCGTGAGTCTAGGCAACAGCGGGCTAACCCGTGAGCCAAAATCGATCGTGAAAGAAACTGTTAATAGATGGTGCGGCCACTTGTGGCTATGATATTGGATGCTATATCCAACCGGTGCGGCCTATACGGCTATGATGTTATTACAGGTACATGGTGCGGCCTTTTGACTATGATATCGGGTTATTGAACCCAGCTGGTGCGGCCTGCGGGCTATGATATATATATTGAAAATGACATGATACGGCTGATATAGCCATGACATATGATACAGTCCATTCTGACTAAGAAACATGGGACAGAATTGGTTAGACATGAGTATATGTGCAAATAACTGACGTGACTTGATAATTATAGGTTATTGTGATTCAGCTGGTAAGGCTACAGATTAGGATGTGAAATCCTAGAAGATATTTGGTCAGCCAGTAAGGCTAGGAGTTTGGATTTGATATCCAGATAAATACATGATTGTGTTTTTATACGTGTTATTTGCAGATACGATTACTCACTGAGCTTTGTAGCTCATCCCGTTTGTTAAATGTCCCTACAGGTTAGCATGATCCTGATAAGGGAATAGATAGAGTCCGTGACTCGAGAAGTAGGACTCTTAGATGCTGTCAGTAGCAGCCCGGCTTCAAAGGAGACTATGGTATTATATACTCTCCTTGATACACTTGTACCCGTTTTTATTAAAATATACCCCTTTGTTATGGTTTTACGTAATGAAACCTTTGTTTAAAATGAAAAATTTTCAGGGGTGTTTTTGTTTTAAAAGCCGGGTGTTACAAGTTGGTATCAGAGCCGTGGTTTAAGTGAACTAGGTGTCTATAGAGTAGATCCCTGGACTTAAACCTTGAGAGACAGTAGACATGATATATAGTTAGGTGTATATAGTTGTTATTATACATATATAACCTAACTGTTGCTGACTTCTAACGTATAAGAAGTATGAGCAACGAATCGTATTTGGGGGCATTTAGGGCGTGCAGCTTTAAGAGGCGAACCAGCCCATTCTCAAGGCTCCATTGAACGAGGGGCAAAGAGACAAGTAGCAGAAAATCCACATGACAAGCAACAGTAGTTGCTGTGGTCAGAGAAAGAAATTTGGGTGCTCACCTGATTGATATCAAGGTGAAAGAAAAGTAGTTGAGACTACAAGAAAAGCAGAAATAAAATTGGTGGACTTCTTAGAAGAAGTTACCACAGACTGGGTCCAACCTTAAAGGGAAGGGACCAAAACAGAGCAGTTATGTATTGTGAGAAGTGCAGGTAAAGCACTCGGAAAATTGTAGAGTAGAGACTCTACCGTTGAAATGCTGAAATTGCAAAAAATAGGAGCATATTGCTCGAGCTTGTTGGATGGCACGGAAGTGTGTCTAGCGCGGAGCTATAGAACACTTTCTTATGAAATACTCACATGCTAAATGTGGAGTAACGGGTGATGAACCCAGGAAAGAACGGGGGAGGAAAGAAAGAAGAAACGAATGATCGAAAAGGGCCAGTGATACCTTGAGCTTTCCAGCAGACTGTGGAAGAAGCTCGTGAGTAGACTGATATGGTCTCAAATATAATTGTTTTAAATATACTCCCCGTATATGTTATATTTGATCCATGGAGCTATGCTTGGGATCGGTGACTTTGATGTCTTGTCTGAATATTTCATCAACGATTATTGATGAAATTTTGGAACTGGCTATAGCAAATAGCAAATATGTTCAAGATATTGAACACCTGAAAGGTAGTCTGCTTAGGATTTACGGGACCATTTTTTCCTATAAATCTGAAGCCGATGACTACCAGTGAATCTGAAGAAATTGTGCATATGAATTGGTTAGCAATGAATGATGCTAACATGAATTGTAGAAAATGAACATGATGGTTCAAAAATCAGAAGTGAAACGGATAAATTACATGATAAATAACCGTTGTGAGAATACCGGTTATTTTCCTTTGCTTAAACTCGGAAAAGAGTTAGTAAAGGAATGATGTTGTAATTGGCATACGTAGTATTGGCCAAGTTAAATAAAGTAGTGATAGTAGTGTACTACTTTAAATAAATTCTCAGATGTTTCTTTTGAAAAGAACTTCCAGGATTTCTGCCAGATTGGCGAGAAGAGCTTATGATTTAGCTAGTCTTGGGAGTCGTTTCCGTTATTTAGGCTCTATATTGATTAGTCTCTGTAGAGATGGCAGAGTGGTAAAGCAATTGGAAGAAATTGTTTTGAATTGGGATCTCATATGGCCGAATGTGTCATTATATGGAGCCCTATCTTGCTTGAAAAGAAGAAAGACAAGTTGATGCATATGTGCATTGACTGCTGAGAATATGATATTCTCGAAACCAGATCGAATATGAGATACGTTTGTACCAGATATTGGAGTTATTTCACTGAGTTAAGTGATATGTAAAATTCTCCAAGTATGAAAGTTTGGCTAAAAGAAGTTTCAATTCTTTGGGCATGATAAAAGTGCCAAAGATGATAAAATAAATCCAGTAGAATTGATGATGTGATAAAAACTGGAACCGCCTGAGGAATCTGACTGAAATTTGTAGTTCCTAGGATTGGCGGCTTATTATAGGAGAGTTGTAGAAAACTGCTCCTCGATTGTTGTTTAGCTGACTAAAGTTGATTAAGCAAAGTGAAAAGTCTGAGTGGTAAGAAAGACCACATGTAACTTTTCAAAGGTTGAAACAAACCTTGTGTGAAACTCCGGTGTTATCATTATCGCTAAGCGGAGAAGATAAAATTGTTTTATAGAAATGCATCCAGAGTTGATTTTGGATACATGATATTGCAGTAGCAATTATGACTTTGACATTTAAGCTTTGGAGACACTACTGATGTGGTGTAAATCTTACTGTTTATATGGATCATATAAGTTTGAAGTACTTAATTGATCAAAAGAAGCTAAATATGAGATAGCAAAGATAGATGGGTTACTTAAAGATTTCGGTTATGCAATCTTGTACCATCTCGGAAAGGCTGATGTGATTATAGATGCCTTGAATTAGAAAGAGTATCTTTTGAAAGATACAACTACATGCGTGAGAGTGGCAAATTGAATACCTGAGTTGATTCGGGTAGCACAGAAAGAAGTGTACAAGTCTGAAAATGTGACAAATAAATGAATGACTGGCTATTGAAAGAAGCTAATTAGAAACTCACAGCGATTAAAAACCCTTGGTGGTTGTGTATGTGAGTTCCAAAACAAAGTAAGATATGAAATTTACCCTTAAAAGATGTATGTTGGGGTAGATATGTAAAATGCCCGGGACAGTACCAAATTGTGTAGGATGACATAACCTATGCATTGGTAGCCGGGAATGAAGAAAGATATTGAAAGATACGTGAAAAGGTGTTTGACTTGTGCGTAAATAAAGTCAAACCATTAGAAGTATGTAGAAAATTTAGCCGTTGTCAGTCCCAAAGAAGAAATGGGACGAAAATCTTATAGACTTTGTAATAAAGTCTTTGCAAGTACCGCATGGGTATGACAACATATGGGTAATTGCAGGTTGATTAATGACGCCAGTGCAAATTTGTACCGAATAGGGAAGACATTAAGAGCGGAAAGTAGTGAAAAACTACATAGAAAAAAAAAATTGTTGACGTGCACTACAGGTGGCGACTGTATCGGATCGAGACACTAGAATTATTTGCTGAATTTAACATTAATTCTTAAAATTGATAGTTCAAAAGTACTAGTAAGTACTGTATAGGAATTGCAGAAATGATAGACGAGGCGAGAAAATGATGCAAACTCTAGAAGATGTGTTTGAAAATTGCACAGTAGACCCTAGTGGAAGATGATAAGATCGTCTATCTTTGGTAGAACCCGTAGATAATGATAGTTTAGTACCAGCATTTAGATGACTCGTATAATGCATAGTATGGAGTATCGTGTTGCACGCCAATTTGCTAGACAAAAGTGGGGGAGAAGCCGTTGACTGAAACCGAGATTTTACTTCAAAAAGAAGTAAAAGATTAGGCAAATTCGAGAAAGCTTGGAAATAGACCAAAATCGACAAAAGTAGTATGCGGATTGTCGAGTCAAACCATTGAAACCCCAAGCGAGGGAAGGTGGTGATACTCAAAATATCCCTTGGAAATACTAAAAATTGATGTGGGACAAAAAGGAACGTTAAGTCCTCATATATTGGACTTTTCCATATGTTCCACAGAGTAAGAATTTTGGTGTAATGAACGAAGTTTTGTGATGAACTTCAAGATATTTATAAAGTTTTCTATGGGTCTCATGGTTCTGAGAGCATAAATGGATAAATTCCAACGAATCCCTCATGTTGAAATGAGGTAGATAAGTGATTAAGGTGCCCGGAACAACCGGAGGAATGATATGCGAGTGGTGATATAACCACGAGATAAGAAGACTAGTATGGTTAAGTGCTTAGGCAATACCATAGAGTTTCCGACATGATGTGGAAGACCGAAAGTGAAACGAGGGAGACATAACCCCAACTCCTTGTATGATTTCGGGGACGAAATCTTTTGAAGGAGGAGAGAATTTATAACGCCAAGACACTCTTTTTATATAAATATAATAAAAAGGGTAAATTGGTCATTTTACCTTAGAAGGGTAATTTGGTCTTTTGGACAGAAAAGAATTTGGTTTGAAATAATATTTTGAGTTTTGGACTTAAAATGTTATAAAAACTGAAATTTGGTCGTTTTACCACAAAAGGGTATTTTGGTCATTTGACCATGTGAAGGACCAATTGTGTAAAAATATTGCTCCTTGTGGCAAAAGTATAAGAAATGAAAGTTTTATTGTGATAAAACTTGATATTGGTGCCAAAAGTTCAAGAAATGGAACTTAGGGACTAAATTTGTAAAAATTGGAAGTATATATAGAAGAGTTGACTCTCTTCTTTGACTGATCATTGTGCAGCAACGGGAGAAGCATTGAAGGTGCGATTTCTGCAGGAGATCATGGAATTGAAGCAAGAACTTGGAACAATTGTTGGAATGGGTGATTTCCAAGCAAATAAGGTAAGTAGATTGCCTTTTTAGTCAAAGTTCTTGAGATGTTCTTGATGGGTTTTATGAAAACTGAAATCTGCAAATTTCAGTTATGATTATGTGTTTTAAATGGTTTAATACTTCCATTAAGTCATGCAAAAAAGGACTTAATCCAAGATTATGGAAGTAGGTTGCTATTATTGATGAATTTGAAGTTTTGGGGTTTTTGGAACTAAGAACCCTAATTCTTCCTTGATTGATTGAGTGGGTTTTAATGGTTGAAAACCTTGTCTTAATAGAAGGTTTTAGCCTAGGAACAAACCCCATACGATTAAGAACTGGATTAAGGACTTAATATGCCAAAACTGCGTGCTACAGTGCATAAATCGCGACTGATCAGGAGCCTGCCCAGGTGCAGGGCGCAGTGCGCCCAGGATCAGGGCAGGGTGCGCCCAGGCGCAGTGCGCCTGATTCCTGGCGCAGTGCGCCCACCAGACAGGAACTTTAAAACGCTAACTTTTGTTTGGCTTGTCCGATTTAGCTCAAACTTAAACCGTAGGCTCGTTATGGTCTGAAAAGTTTGGGAAAATTTTTATATTGAGTTTTCGACCCCTCGGGGGCACTGTAGATCGATACGAATGCCTCGGTGAATAGTAAAATTCACATAAAGATAGTAAATGCAATGTTTATTATCTAGGCATTGTTTATAGCGATATAATATTGGACTCTTACGTATTAGAGTCAATTTAGATGATTATTAACCTATTATCATTTGGTATATAAATGAATATATAGGTATGGGACAAAATGGTTGTGGTGCACGCAAAGGCAAGAAACAACCGGGATTTAAACGCAGCTAGTATCCAGGTGAGTAATCTCACTGATATCATATGTGATATACGATGATTGAATTGTTACAGGTTGAAACAGCTTCGAGGGACGAAAACGACAAGTGTTAAAATATATGTAAAAGACAAGACCAGATAAGCCGTGAGTCATTGCGATGACAAGAACGGAGCTGTGAGTCAATACATATATATATACACTATGAATGACAATACCAGATAAGCCGTGAGTCTGATAAAGACAAGAACGGAGCTGTGAGTCAATAACAATGACATGACAATACCAGATAAGCCGTGAGTCTGCTATAGACAAGAACGGAGCTGTGAGTCAGTCAATTTTAAATGGTGCGACAATACCAGATAAGCCGTGAGTCTATAATAGACAAGAACGGAGCTGTGAGTCAAACCTATATAGACAAGACCGGATAAGCCGTGAGTCATTTCGATGACAAGAACGGAGCTGTGAGTCTAGGCAACAGCGGGCTAACCCGTGAGCCAAAATCGATCGTGAAAGAAACTGTTAATAGATGGTGCGGCCACTTGTGGCTATGATATTGGATGCTATATCCAACCGGTGCGGCCTATACGGCTATGATGTTATTACAGGTACATGGTGCGGCCTTTTGACTATGATATCGGGTTATTGAACCCAGCTGGTGCGGCCTGCGGGCTATGATATATATATTGAAAATGACATGATACGGCTGATATAGCCATGACATATGATACAGTCCATTGTGACTAAGAAACATGGGACAGAATTGGTTAGACATGAGTATATGTGCAAATAACTGACGTGACTTGATAATTATAGGTTATTGTGATTCAGCTGGTAAGGCTACATATTAGGATGTGAAATCCTAGAAGATATTTGGTCAGCCAGTAAGGCTAGGAGTTTGGATTTGATATCCAGATAAATACATGATTGTGTTTTTATACGTGTTATTTGTAGATACGATTACTCACTGAGCTTTGTAGCTCATCCCGTTTGTTAAATGTCCCTACAGGTTAGCATGATCCTGATAAGGGAATAGATAGAGTCCGTGACTCGAGAAGTAGGACTCTTAGATGCTGTCAGTAGCAGTCCGGCTTCAAAGGAGACTATGGTATTATATACTCTCCTTGATACACTTGTACCCGTTTTTATTAAAATATACCCCTTTGTTATGGTTTTACGTAATGAAACCTTTGTTTAAAATGAAAAATTTTCAGGGGTGTTTTTGTTTTAAAAGCCGGGTGTTACATGGACACTTCTACCTGGCCGCTTGTTTGAGGGTGATAAGGTGTTGTGATTCGATGATTCACCCCGTAATGCTTTAGCAGCCTCCCAAATATGAAGTTCTTAAAGTGCGACCGCCCATCACTTATGATAACCCGTGGGACTCCATGTCGAGTGAAAATATTTTTCTTAACAAATTTGCACACCATATGATGATCATTTGTGCGGGTCGCCTCCGCCTCGATCCACTTAGAGACATAATCCACTGCTACGAGAATGTAGACATACCCATGCGAGGTAGGGAATGGTCCCATGAAATCGATTCCCCAGACATCGAAAATGTATACCACCAAGATCAGATTTAAAGGCATTTGGTCCCTTTTCGATATGTTCCCCAGTTGCTGGCAATTCAGGCACTCTTTAGCAGTTTTGTGAGCATCCCTGAAGATAGTCGGCCAATACAGTCCTGCTTCCAAAACTTTGTATCCTGTCTTTTTGCCGCTGAAGTGTCCTCCACATGCTGAAGCATGACAGTGTTCCAGAACATCACCTATCTCACTTTTGGGCACACATCGACGAATTATTTGGTCTTCCCCCACCTTAAAAATATCAGGATCATCCCAAATAAACCTCTTCGCGTACGTACGAAATTGCTTCTGTCTCTGTTTCGTCCAATGCGTTGGCATCGCTCCTGTAGCCAGAAAATTGACATAATTCGCGTACCATGGGGCTCCGGTGAGCTCCAACAGCTGCTCGTCTGGGAACGAATCTTTAATTCCAGCTTCTAATCCTTCTGCTGGCAGTCGTGAGAGATGATCTGCCACCACATTTTCTACCCCCTTCTTATCCTTAATCTCTATATCGAACTCTTGAAGCAATAGTATCCATCTGATCAGTCTTGGTTTCGACTCCGTCTTCGCAAGTAGATGTCGGACTGCACTGTGGTCAGTATAGACAACCACCTTTGATCCCCAGATGTAGGATCTGAACTTATCTAACGCAAATACTACAGCAAGTAACTCCTTTTCGGTGGTTGTGTAATTCAATTGAGCCTCTGAAAAGTCTTACTAGCATAGCATATAACTACTGGCTTCCTATCAACCCTTTGTCCTAATACTGCACCAAGAGCATTGTCACTAGCGTCACACATGATTTCGAAAGGTTGGGTCCAATCAGGAGGTTTTAAGATGGGCGCCTCGACCAATTTATTTTTTAGGATGTTGAATGCTTTTACACACTCCTCATCAAAAATAAACGGTGCGTCCTTCAAAAGAAGGCCACAAAGAGGTTTAGAGATAGTACTAAAGTCCTTAATAAACCTACGGTAAAAACCAGCATGGCCTAAGAAAGATCTAACCCCTTTCACGGATGTCGGGGGTGGCAATGTGGAAATGACTTTAACCTTAGCTCGATCTACCTCAACTCCTCTCTCGTAGACCACATGTCCTAAGACTATTCCTTCCCAAACCATAAAATGGCTTTTCTCCCAAGAAAGCACCATATTAGATTCTACACATCGCTCTAACACTTTTTCCAATTGACTTAAGCATGCCTCAAATGTTGATCCAAAAATCGAGAAGTCATCCATGAAGATCTCCAACGCATCACCAATCATGTCGGAAAATATTTCCATCATGCACCTTTGAAACGTAGCGGGAGCATTGCACAGACCGAATGGCATTCTGCAAAATGCAAAAGTACCATACGAACATGTGAATGTAGTCTTCGCCTGATCCTCCGGGTGAATGGCAATCTGATAATACCTAGAATAGCCATCCAAGAAACAATAATATTTTTGTCCAGCTAGCTTTTCTACAATCTGATCAATGAATGGTAATGGGAAATGGTCCTTAGATGTAGCAGCATTAAGTTTCCGGTAATCAATACATACCCTCCATCCGGTTACGGGTCTTGTAGATACTTTTTCACCATCCTTAGTGTCTACTACAGTTATACCAGATTTCTTCGACACGGTTTGTGTCGGACTGACCCACTCACTATCGAAGATTGGATATATGATCCCAGCATCCAACCATTTCAGAACTTCCTTCTTCACAACTTCCTTCAAATTTGGATTCAATCTTCTTTGCGTATCCCTAGCAGGTTTGGCTCCTTCTTCTGTGATGATCCGATGCATACATGTAGTCGGGCTAATTCCCTTCAAATCTGCAATCGTCCAACCAATAGCTTCCTTATGTTTGGACAAAACCTTAAGCAAGTCCTTTTCTTGGTCCATTGTCAAATTAGCTGCTAAGATCACTAGCAGAGTTTCCTTTTATCCTAGAAAGGCATACTTCAGATGAGCTAGTAACGACTTCAATTCCAGAGTTGGAGGTTCATGTAAAGACGGTCTCAATGTCTTAGCAATCTCCGTCGGCAGCTTCTCGATGTGTGTGCATTCTTCATGCTTCATGCCTTTATCTTTTCCTGTTACTTCCTCTTGCTTCTCCTGCTCAGCCTCTCCTTCTTCTTGAATATCCATCACTTCTTGTTGTAACACTTCAGGTGTGTATTCATGCACTAACTCGTCTATGATGTCCACCTGGTAGCATTCTTCATCCTCCATGGTACTTCCCTTAGCATTAAAAATATTAATCTTAGTTTGCCGATGTCCAAAGGAAATCTCCATCTCTCCTGTACGACAGTCAATGTTTGCATTAGTTGTAGCCAAAAAAGGTCTCCCCAAAATGATCGTCGGTTGTTCTCCATTGGTAGCCTGACGGGAATCCAAAACTAAGGAATCTGCTGGGTAATAGAAATCTCTCACTTTAATGATGACATCTGACAACATTCCCCTAGGAATCTTCGTAGACTTGTCAGCAAGCTATAAGATTACATCAGTAGGCCTCAAAGTACCGAATTCATACTTGTCAAAAAGTTGTCCTGGTAGAATGTTCACGCTCGCACCCAAATCTAACAAAGCTTTCTTGATGTGCACATTACCCAAATCAATTGAGATGAGAGGAACCCCTGGGTCCTTCAGTTTGGGTGGTAATGCATCCATAATTATAGAACTTACATTTTCGGGCAAGTTGATTCTTTTGGGAAGATGCGATAAAATATGCTTTTTGTGAATGCACATGTCTTTGAGAAACTTTGCATTCGCAGGAACTTCTTTGATAAACTTAACCAATGGAATGTTAACTTTGATCTGACTGAACAGATCCCACATATCCTCTGCTTGTGGTCATTTCTTCCCGTATGGTCTTCTTTCAGGCTTTTCTAAAGCCGCAGGGAAAGGGGCTGTCCCACTTGTTTCTCCATTTTCCCATGTACTTGCTGGTTTCTTCTTTTGTGTTTGTCCCTCTTTTTATCTTATCTTTTCCTTTTCCAGTTCTTCCTTTTCATCAAAAACTATTTCCACGTCACTATCCTCTTCTGCTGGTGGCGCTGTAACTTTGTTGTCCACCTTCTTTCCACTTCTGAACGTGATAACTTCATTTACTTGCACCTTTGGTGGTTGTACCTTTTCCTGTTCTCTATCCTTCTCCAACTTAATAAGCAATTCTCCTAACTTCAAAATTGCTTGCGAATTGGCATCTTCCACCTCCTTGAGCTTAACTAACATTCCAACAATCTCCTGCATGCCAATGTTCATATTTCCTGCTGGAGGCGCTGGTTGTACATGTTGCTGCCTCACTGGTGGTTGCCTTACTTCCCTCTGCTGATTATTTCTGAATGGTCGTGGCGTATTGTGGAATTAACCATATCCGTGCACCTGGCTAATTTCCTCCTGAGTCATTGAGCATTCGCTGTGGTTTTGTCCTATTTCATGACATGTATTACATATAACTTGTCCATGCAATACATACGCTCCTTTCTCCTTCTGAAATCTCGTGAGCATTTGATTGAACTTTTTTGTAACAGCACTTAGCTCATTTGGATCTCCTTTTTCCACTTATTTTCTGCTTCTATATTCGCCACATACAATGTGCTATCCTTCATGGATCCGCTGACTTTAGATCCTAAACTTGACTGTTCTAAAAATCTCCACGCATCCTCTGGCTCTTGCCACATGAATGTCCCACTTGATGAAGCATTTATCATCGCTTGATGTGTATCGTTAATTCCTTCAAAAAATAATTTCACCAGCTGCCACTTCGGAACTTCGTGATGCGGACAGGAACGCAGCAACTCCTTCGATCGATCGAAAGCCTCGTGAAATGTTTCTCCAGGCTTTTGCTGAAAATCTTGGATTGCGCGTCTAACTTCTGTGGTCTTACTGGCTGGGTAGAATTCTTGCAAAAACTTAGCCTTAAGTTGATCCCAAGTAGTGATACTATTATGTGGAAGAGATGTAAACCAGTACTTGGCTTTGTCCTTTAAGGTGAAAGGAAACAATCTTAACTTAAAAATATCCCTATTGGTGTTCCTAGGAGTATTGGCGTTTGCGATGGCTAGGAATTCATACAAATGATTATATGGATCATCCGTCTTATATCCTCTAAACTGTGTTAATACTCCTATCAATTGGGGCTTAATTTCTACTTGAGTATCTATATCATCAGGAATGTAAATGGGCGATGAATCATCGTACTCCCGCGGTTGGAAGTGCGATGCAACCGACTGCCCTCTCGGTTGTGCAAAGTACAAAGGTCTAACTAAATTATCGTTATATTGATGATCATTGTTATACCCTTGCTGACCTTGCGGTTGTTGTTGCTGTGGTGCTCTTCGTGGAAGTCCCCGACCTCAGTTCCATTGTTGCTGTGGTTGTTGCTGCTGCGGAACCCATCCTTCTTCCTCGTCCTCATAGCTCTGCTCAACCTCCTGGTACTGGTACTGCTGCTGTGGAGGTTGCGGTTGATATAGTTGTTGTGGTATGGTTTGAGAAGTGGTTTGTGGTTTAATGATTAATGGTGGTTGTAATGGTTGTGATTGTGGTTGAGAAATGGTAGTGTGCTGCCTAGGCAGTGGGGTTCCATCACGGGTTGGCATTCCCCAAGACATAGCAGATGTAAAAGGGTTTGTAGATTGTGGTTGAAATGGTGGAATAAAAGGTGGAGTGCATGATGGTATTGATGCGGGGGCTGAAACCGCACCACCAGTAGCACTCGTGCTCCCAAACTGAAATTCTGAAACTGGGGGAATAAATGGAACTGCCCCCGTTACCTCGCTCGAAGGCTCATGGGTAACATCCTTAATACTACTACTAACATGACTAAAACTCATTGTATCTAAACGCCTACGTGCACGGTTCTTGCACGCGATTCGTTCGATCTCTGAGTCAAAATGCAAGGGTGATAACTGCCCACCCCGACGGGTACGCATGCACTAGTGCAACACGCCCGTCAAAACCAACAAGAAAAATACTAACCAACTGAAAATCTCAATACTAAAACCAAAATCAGAAACTAAAAGTCCTATAGATCGCCTACTCTCAAGCTCACAACTCCCCGGTAACGGCGCCAAAATTTGACACGCCTAGGTCGTCGTGCAGTCAAATATAGTAAAATAACCTAACACACACTAGTATAGTGGTAGTCAGGGTCGATCCTCAGGAGTTACGTGGTCAAGGTAGGCAACAAATTACCAATTGTAGTGTGACTCTACAACCAGAGGATCTAGTTTCTAACTTTTACCAAAACAATCCAGAAATCATAAACATTCAACAATTCCAAATCAAGCATCAACTAAACTAAAACCAATACTTAACCTAATTACTTACTGAAATCAGAAATGCACTTCAGAATCAGAAGCAACAAAGATTAAATCAAAACATCCAACACATTCAAGTATCCAAAATTCATCCAAAAGCATAAAACCATAAAAAGAGCAATTAACAATAACCGAATGATTAACTATTAAAAACTCAGGTCCAACTCGTTCCAAAACAGAAAACATAAACTTTCAGAAACTAAAAACTAATGTCAATGGTTGTCACACCCAATCACACTAGCCAAAGCTACCAAAACTACTAAACTACTTGGAAATTAAAAGAGAAAAACATAAATACCAATTATGGTCGATTGAAAACTGAAACTCAGAGTCAAAGAAGCCTTGGGGTCGTTCCTATGCCAGGTCTTTGCTGCTGATTTCGACCTAAAACCCTCTATTTATAGTTTTGAAAAATAAGTGACCGCGCCGCGCGCATTTAGATTCTGCGCGCGCGTACGAGTTTATCCTCGTTTCTTCGGTATTTGAATCTTCTCCACCGCCTCATTGCTGACTCAGCGCGTCGCGCCCTTGTAGATATCTGCATCGCGCGTGCGAATTCGACTGTTTTGTCTTTATCTTCAAACTTCTTCCATTTTGTACGCTTTTAGCCCCTGTTTACATCATTTCTTTCCAAACAAGCACTAACACAAAAAGTGAGAATATCACAGTATATATGATATAAATTCACCAAGAATAGGGCTCAACAACGACTAAAATACTTGATATTACTAGGCGTTGTCAGAACTCAGGTGTCTCGTTCCATGCAAGCCATTGCTGAGACGTGATGCATAACTTCAGGCATTAAAATGGCAATGTCAAGCTTGTAGATGATCAAAGCCTGGATATCACCGAAGTAGGGGATGTTGTCCTCCGGACGAGCTTAGGTACGAAGTGGACTTTGAAGAATGTCAAGTTCATTACGGATCTCAAGCGGATGCTGATATCCGTATGTCAGTTGGATGATGAGGGGAACATTATCGAGTTTGACAATCACCAGTGGAAGGTGACGAAGGGGAACATGATTGTTGCTAAAGGCCAGAAGCGAGAAACCTTGTATATGGTTGAAACATCTGCAAGCAAGGCAAACACTGCGGTTGACGAAATTACCTTATACTAACTTCATATAAGACTGGCAAGAAAAAAGTCAATAACAAAATGTAAATCAAATACTTTCTGATACCAAACCAGTGAGAGAGGCTTTACAACTAATCAAAATATGAATGTAGCTTTGAGTCCCTTACTATTAAATGTTATTATCACCGACTACTTCTCAATACCTTTTAAAAATAACACAAAAATGTAGTCGTCAGGACCTAGGGATTTATCGCCCCACAATCCTATACGCAACCTTACTTTCAAAATAAAAAGTAGTTGTATCCAGACAACTTACAGATTGCGACGATAAAATTTTGAAATGGTTACTTGACTGTTGATGACGACTATGCAACTATTCTTTAAGCTTCATTGAAAAATGTGTAAAAGACGCATTTTTGATCAAAATTGGATCCATCACCCCACACTCCATCTATAGCAATTTCCCATATATATGAATTAGGGTATGATAGCTTATTATTTATTTTCGATATCAATATAGTCAATGTATCTCTTTTTATAATTCATAATAATAACAAACCTCATTTTTAATCATAATTGTAAATTTTCTATTGTTTCAAATTTCAATGATAATGACAATATATAATCAGAAATTTGTAGAATGATTACAATTACTATGTTACATATTGTTATTATCACTAAAATTTATAAGTACACTGCCATTATCAATAAAAATTATAAGTATGTTGTTAGTATGTTTAAACAAATAAAATTTTCTATCATGACTTTGCATATTGCTATTTTCCGCAATTCGTTCATTTTAATAAAGATAAGTACAACATCATTTTCTAAGGAAATTTTGTTGTCAAAGATCATAAATTTCGGCTATCCACATGAAATTGAAGATAGAGAATGGTGACGTAGACACATTTCACAGCAATTAATTTTATAGCCACACAACAGAAATAAAATACATTGCCAGTAATATTTACTCGATCATAGAGTGACTAAAATATATGATGGTTTTTCTTCACTTCACATTAAATTCCATGGGATCTCAAAGAGTTGAAGACATACGCACAAACGTATGGTGGTTATGAACCCTGAAATTGACAAGAAGCGGTCTTGTGGTGCAAAAGGCCTGAAAATATCCCCATCACCACTTTCACTTTCGAATTAGTGACCCCAAAGGCTGGCTCAATGCAATTTTCCTTTCACTATACTCCACAAAAAAATATAAGTGGACCAACTTTTATATGGCCCCACTAATTTATAAATGGTCGGTAAGTCACCTTTTGTTTCATATTCGAAATAAATGTACTTCATGAAGAACTCGAACGGATCATATTGATCTAACTGGTTAAAAATTAGACATTGTGTTTACCAAATGTGCTAGTTCTTAGTGTTTACTTTCGGCATTGGGCACTTATGCCACGTACACTTGTCGTGTAGGGTTCCCTTTAAATACTTCAACTTGTATTTTAGTGTAGATTTATGTTTGATGTAAATCTGAGTATGAAAACTTACAAAATTGGTGTTTGGACGTTGATTGAATATCGAGAGAGACTTCCAAATATAAATGTAAACATGCTACATACATACATACATACACAGGATGTATATATGCATACATCTGCAATTGTTTCTTCTATTAGGCGCGATAGTAGATAATTTTTATGCCTATTTGCTACTAATTATGTACCTAGATTTTATTAATTAGTATTTGTCTAAGTAAAAAAGATATATTTTTAACTTTCCACGTATGTTGATGTAGGTTGTTTAGATGATACAGTTTACCTTTATTTTATAACTAATATAAAAGAAATAAAATGTATTTTTCAAAACGTGGAAGGTGATGCCCAAATTTAAAAGCTAATACATAGGTTCTCACTTCTCACTTCCTTAAAAGATGAAATGACAATATGACAAGTGATGTTGGTAGAACATGTATTATTGAGTTCGACTTTAGTTCCGTTTACAAACATGTTGTTATAAAAGGTTAGTTGGGTTTTGCCTCTGGGCTTTCTTTGATGGCTTACTTGCCTTTTTGTTTATTTGGGGCTTTTCGGCTCTTAAGCTTTTCCTATATATGGTACATTAGTATTGTGTGTGGTCCATTAGTCCATATACTGTTCTGTATCAAAGGTTCAGAACACAAATTTTATTTAAGTATAGTATATAAATATAGATTTGTTTAATCTAAGTTATATAATAATTTTAAAATTTAAAATACTGAAAATTCAGTTTTGTTCAAGTATTATTTAAATTTTAAATATTTAGTTGCAAAACATAAAAAATATGATGAACTTTGTTGACAATAGCCCATTTTTATAGGTAATCTGCCTTTTTGCAAAAGGTCTTGTATTAATTTAAGATATTATACTATGGAATAAATAAATTTATCAGTTGGTACAAAACTTGTATATATTTCATATATTATATATAAATATGTAAATCCCTTTCATTTTCTAAATTGAAGGAGTTATTCGTGGTCAAACTGAAGTGAGGCACACCTATAAATGTGGGGGGTGGGGGATTCTTCATTTGATTTGCACATGTGGGTTTCGAGTTAGGGTCTTAGGGACATATTTATTACACGTTAAATTGGTGTTCGTTGCTAAAAGATAATTTGTCAATATTCTGCAACATACTTATCTAGAATCTAAATATTTGATCACTTGGAAACTCTTTCAAGTAATGCAAAAAAAATATAAGTAACTTCAAGGAATATTAAAAGATTTTCTTTTCATATAGTGCAGAAATTTTCACAAAAAACACCAACTTTTTAGTATTCTATCTCATAAATCACTGTTTTATTTGTTTTTCAGAAAAATCACCCATATTAATAAATTATAAATATATCCATGTACTAAACAATAATGTATAAATATGTATCTATATGTGTCAAAAATCCTTTTTGTATTGAAGAATGATTAAAATATAATTACTATGAATTTGACATAAAATACAAAAAAGATGAAAAACATTGTAGTCTAGAAAGCCCAATCTAGGCCTGGTCTGATCTTAGCTAGGTTCGGACCAAAAAAAGGCAATTTAAAGCCTAGTCAATGATCACTTTTTCTTTGAACGGCCAATTTATCAAGGAGGTCCAAAGAGGTCCAAAAAGACCTCGCCATAAGAACCCAACTATGATGTATAGAGACGAATTGGACTTTTCCAAAGAAAATAAGCCTAGGAAACTTAGCTGTCAACAATAAATCACTTATTACCCATTAAAAACATGTAATATATTATATGTTATACACGATAACGTAAGCCTCCAAGACCAACAATAATTTTGTAAACTTTTGAGCCAATTTTGTTGGAATCCTAAGTCCTTAGTGGATTTCCTGTTCAATCATCTCAATCAAAGGGGACAAATTAGAATGTGGAGATTTTAATTTGTCCCATACTTTAACACTTTCTAGTTATATAAATTCTGTATTAACGAGCTATGGAAAGACAGAGAGTGTGTGTGAGACACAGAGTTTGTGAGAAACCCTGTAATAGGTTTTTGAGTGATATTTCCTATTATAATCAAAGAGGTATTTTGATATATTTGTGTGTTTTATACAACTGTGATCTAGAATTGGTATCAGAGCTTCAAACATACTTGGAGCTGTGAGATCTTAGCGGTTGATCAAAAGAAAAGTGTGAAGAGAACCTGTTTTTCTGAAGATGTCAGATGTGGAGGATGCCATTACAGGTGCTGCTAATCCTCAGACCAGAGTCAACCAGATCGGAGCCACATCGGTAGCATGTCTGATGTTAACCCAAACCAATTACACGGTTTGGTCCCTCCGAATGAAAGTGGTCCTGCGGATACACAAATGCTGGAATATCATCGAATCTAATTCAGAAAAGAACGAGGAAAATAATAACCTGGCAATGGGACTATTGTATCAGGCAATCCCCAAAGCCCTCATCATGCAGATCGGAGACGTTGAAGATTCGAAGGTACTGTGGGAATCGATCAAATCAAGGTACGTCGGAGCAGACAGAGTGAAGGAAGCCCGGCTGCAAACCCTTAATACCGACTTTGATCGGTTGAAGATGAATGACTCGGAAACGGTTGATATATTCGCCGGCAAGCTCTCCGGCTTGGCTTCAAAATCAGCCTCACTCGGTGAAATAATCGACGAGTCGAAGCTTGTAAAGAAGCTTCTAAAGGTCGTTCCCCGGAGATTCATCCATCTAGTGGCATCCCTTGAGCAGGTCCTCGATTTGAAGACCGTCGGCTTCGAGGACGTGGTCAAACGTCTGAAGGCTTACGAAGAACGAATTCGCGGCGATGAAGGCGGAGATGAACAGCAGCGGGTGCTGTTCACCCGATCCAGTGGTGGCGGATGGAGAAACGCCGGCGGTGGGTCGAGTAGCGGCGGCGGCAGTTCGCAAGGAGGAGGCGGGAGGTACTCCGATCACGGCGGCGATGGCGATGGCGGATTGAATCGAGAAAGAGGAGGAGGCGGAAGGAATTTTGATCGGGAGAAAGAGAGATGCGAAGCTGGGAATTGGGGAAGAAAAATACGTCAAAATGGATTTAATCACAATGGATCCGGGTCGGATGGCGGGTTCGGGTCAGGCGGATCCGGATCCGGGTCCTCTCATGGATCTCAGCCCAAATCAAATGGATCTTGGGCCAATTCAAGTAGAACCCAGCCCAAAAATCAACCCAATTCGATTTCGGACTCGAATCGAAACCCGGAAAAGGATCTGTCAAAAGTTATTTGTTACAGATGCGATAAACTGGGCCATTACGCGTCTAAATGTCCCGAAAGACTTAAAAAAATACGAAGAAAGTAATTTTATCGAACACGAAGATACCGATGAAGCCGTATTTTTCCATGAGGCCGTTATTTTGGACGAGGATGACTCTAGAAGGACTTAGAGATTCGGGGATGATTGTTGGAATCCTAAGTCCTTAGTGGATTTCCTGTTCAATCACCTCAATCAAAGGGGACAAATTAGAATGTGGAGATTTTAATTTGTCCCATACTTTAACACTTTCTAGTTATATAAATTCTGTATTAACGAGCTATGGAAAGACAGAGAGTGTGTGTGAGACACAGAGTTTGTGAGAAACCCTGTAATACGTTTTTGAGTGATATTTCCTATTATAATCAAAGAGGTATTTTGATATATTTGTGTGTTTTATACAACTGTGATCTAGAAATTTAGCATCCCAACATCTTAGAACCTGAAATTGTCATCCAAACCAAGTTAACCTTTAATCTAGCACATTGGCAATGAGAAATAAACATTCACATTAACAAACATCAAAAGATACTACATATTATCGGCTATCACTTGCAAAAACATCAATGTAAATCACAAGCAAAACTGAATACAAGCACATACCTATCACTACGCCATTAATATATCATTTTTGCATCTGGACTCAAAGTGACACTTACCCTCGAGCATATGTATTGTAATAGGAAGAAAAAGGATGAATAAAAACATAGATACAATATTTCTTATCAATTATGAGCGGTAATAACCACCAAGTGATTGGCGTGATGAAATCCGGAGAGGACTAGAATGTAAATTACCTTGTTTCTTGTGAGGCTCGGTCAGAGATCCGATTTGGCAACGCAAGAGAACCCCGGTGCCAATACAATCTCGATTAGTAGGTGGGTTTCCAAGAAAGACAACCCTCATACCCAATCCTAATAGTGGTTTTTGGTGCTGCTGTTGAGATGGAAACATAATAAATAGTACTCTGGACAAAACTCAAATGCTTTCCACAGTTATCGAATGATGGTGGTGGCTGTTGCTGCTGCTGCCGGTGAGCAAGGCCGTAAGGGAGGCGAAGATGTGAGGAGGAGGCCGGAGGAAGAGTCGCACGATTGGATTTGGGGATGCAAATAAATTCATAAACGTCTAGCTTGGTGGGCTATATGCATGTGAAAGTAATAAAATAAAGGGTTAATGACTTCAAAACTAAGATAGTAACTTTTTGTGTTAATATATACCCAACAATATCTTTTTGTATATTTGATCATTCAATTTGAAATATTTTTTTAAAAAACACCAATATTATCGATTGAAACCGATAATATTGGTGTTTCTTAAATAGATATAACAATTTTAATGGACAAATGTGTAAAAAGAATATATTATTTGCCAAATGTGAGCACAAAAGATAGTATGTTACTATTTTAAGTCAATAACCTGGAAAAAAAAAACCTCACATCAATGAGTAAAAGCATGTTTGTTTCATGATTTCTGTGGAATTTTAAAAAATTGAATGTAAGATTTAATCATTTATGTATTTGATTGTCAAATGGAATATGGATATGTACATATGCATATTCACATAAACAAAAAAAAATAAAAAATTGATTTCTCTTAGACTCTCCAAAATAAAATGTTGGGTGTTTTTTTAAATAATGTGTAAATAAAAAGTTCTCAATTTAATGTTTGTTCTCACCATAATTGAAGTTTTTAGAAAACATTTTTCATGTGTTTAAAAAAAATAACGACGTACAAAATATTGGTTGTAAATTGTCAGTCGTAAATGTTTGTCGTAATATATATATATATATATATATATATATATATATATATATATATATATATATATATATATATATATA
Organism: Cichorium intybus; assembly: GCA_023525715.1. Classification (NCBI taxonomy): domain Eukaryota; kingdom Viridiplantae; phylum Streptophyta; class Magnoliopsida; order Asterales; family Asteraceae; genus Cichorium; species Cichorium intybus. The sequence continues at coordinate 19,750,245 of CM042012.1, forward strand.
TATATATATATATATATATATATATATATATATATATATATATATATAGTAATTGTATGTCGTAAATGCATGCAACTCCATGACTCTGATCCTTAACAATAAACTAATTTTTACTTACACTTATATTTACACGACAGTTAGTTACCGATTGATCAACAAGTCTCCAAGTTTTTGGATCTTAAAACGCCATTTTCAAACTAGTCACAGAGTCACCCTCTGAGATGTGTTGTATGTTCCTCTGATCTCAAAGTGATTCGTATCGAAGACAAGTTTTACAAGAATGGGTACAAGCTCCTATCGAAAATAGTCATGTGGAGATCACTAGAGACAACTTATTTGTTGGTCAAGCAATCAATATGCATGTAATGTATTAGCTTGATTTGAATGAAGAGATGCAGATTGTGGAGGATCCATGCATTGTGTTTTGATTTTGGATGTTGATTCTAGTGATAGTGAAAGTAGGCGTATTGCCACTAATAGTGTCAATACTAGTAGTATGATGTAACCGAGTTTGAAATGATTGAAATTACTTTTTCTAATTAAATCTCTTGTTTAAATTATTTATGGCACAAACATATAGTACAACCAAATATTTAAAACATTGAAAAAATGCAAATTAAATGTTTGGTAAAATTAAAAGGTAAAGAATTTGATAACTGTAAAACCTGTGCTCAATTTAAGTTTGCACGGAAACATTTTACAAATGTAAAATGGGTTACTACATTAATAGAGTTGGTCCATTCAGATATCTATAAATTAAATGTAATTCTTACTCGAGGATGTAAGAGGTATTCTATTATGTTCTATATGACTTGAGTCGGTATTTACATGTTGATTTGTTGCAATTAAAAGATGAAGCTTGTGATATATTTAAACTATATAAGGTCGAGGTATAAAATCAACAAGAGAAACATATACATATTCTTCATTCAGACATTTATGCAAAGAGAATGGAATCAAACAAGAAATGACTTCACCTTTACCTCCCAACAAAATGGTTTGGCTGAAATAAAGAACTGAACCCTAGTAGATATGAACAACTTCATGTTGAACCAATCAGATTTGGCAAACAATTTTTAGGGGAAGCACTATTGACCGCTTTCTATGCACACAATTACGATTATATAATGACCATCATATGTTACTTGTATATATTGCATTTCACTATTCTGTGATATTTCTATATTGTTTGTTACATATTACTTAGTTAAAACAATCACAATTAGATATTCTTTGTCGGTGATTTTAGTGTCATCGGGTTATTCTAGTATAATGTAATTTGCAAGATTAGCAATGGAGTTCAAAATTTGATTTTAGACAAGGTAGGAATGTTATGATTAAAATCCTTTTAGATTGATTTCTCATCCAATTCAACACAAGGTTCATACAAAACTTTAAGTGCATAAGAACTTACTTAGTGGTGTGAATCAGGTGTTTGAAGGAGTAGAAGAAGATAATGTCATTATTATTATCACACTGATTTTCTAAGGATACTTGCAAAGATGATGGAAATTGAGCAATAGATCATCTATGTAGTGTCTGTTATTGTGTGTGAGAGAACCAGAGAGAAAAACATGAATTGTCAATTAGGTGTATGTCTCATAGAGAAACCGTTTTAGCCCTTATGTAATTAAGTATGTCACCACATCCATTATATGTTAACATTACATAATTATAGGGACTAAATTCATCATTATAGCAACATTATGATATATAAATAATTATACATTTAATATTAAAACATTACATAAATGGTCCATGGACATTTATACAATAATTAAATTCCAACAAGGAGCTGTGAAGTACACGCTTATATAAAACGAGTTTGATTTTGGTTTGACTAAAATAGCGGGGGTCAAGGGGTTGTGTGCCCTTGTGAGATTCTAGGGGCAATGGGAGGGGGGGGGGGGGGGTTCTATTTTATTAAGGAAATTTGTTTTGGAAAATTTTATTTTCGAAGAATATTTCATGATAATTACCTTTGAAACCATCATCACATATTTATGGGATAGAATCAGCTTTTAATGTTGATTGATCTTTATCTTTGGTAATCATAAGAATTCGAGTTCTGTAAATCCTTAGTTATTGGTTTCTTATCAGTGCATTGTTTCAAAATTGTTCATCGAAAGATTATCTCGTAATCTGGATTTCGTGATACCTAGGCATAGGTTCGAAATATCATATTTAAATAGTGATTACACGATCCTTCAAACAATCCAAAAAACCTCTTGATTTCAGAAACGACCTTCATGATAATTAAGGAAATTTGTTTTGGAAAATTTTTATTAAAGAAATTTGTTTTGGAAATTTTTATTTTCGGAGAATATTTCATGATAATTACCTTTGAAACCATCCTCACATATTTATGGGATAGAATCAGCTTTTAATGTTGATTGATCTTTATTTTTCGTAATCATAAGAATTCGAGTTCTGTAAATCCCTAGTTATTGGTTTATTATCAGTACATTGATTCGAAATTGTTCATCGAAAGATTATCTTGTTATATGGATTTCGTGATACCTAGGCATAGGTTCGAAATATCATATTCAAATAGTGATTACACGATCCTTCAAGCAATCTAAAAAACCTCTTGATTTCAGAAACGACATTCCTTTCAAACCCCAACTCTGTGTATGCATTGCATTTTCATCTATAAATAAAAAAGTATAGTTAAATATTCTCTCGCCGATATTATTTTTTAAGTTTTACAGAAACGTTTGTCGATCATCTACCTATATATTACCTCTTTAAAAAGTTACAAAGACGTTATTGTTAGATTCATTTTATATTGTTAAAGTGAATAAAACATATAACTTTTACGTAAATTATCCGATACAAAAACTTCTCTACGAACTAAAGGACTTCGCATGTGATATGGGTCCCACCTTGTAGTCTTTTACTTATGATGAAGCCATTGCTTTACATGACATGTGAAATCAATTGGTCTGAGTACCGAAAAGGGAGAAGCAAAGATCGTGAGATAGTAATGAACCAAAAAGAGAGAAACATCTCATAAGTTTAAGACCCCATATGGTTGATGGCATGTCCTGGTAGGACCCTATTATTCAATTGTCAATGTTTATGAATTAAGCAACCTTGCATTTGTATAGTAACTCTTAAGAAAATTCTATAATGAAACTTTACTATAATTAAATGAAGTTCTGGTCTTTGTAGGTAGACTATATAATGAAAGTTATACCAAGCTCATGATTATTAGAATGTATAGAGGCCATCTAAGTTTGTTTGTGTGATAATGAATAAATATAAATTACATTGTATATTTGTATTAATAATCTCTCAAGGTAGTACAATATACAAAATTGGTAAAAAGAAACAAAATTCAACCGTTTTAAAGTCTTACAAGATATACTCAAATATTTACAAGTTTCAATTACTTCTATGTATTAATCAATAAGACCAAGAGGAGCGGACGCGGGGAAGGCTTGCGGTGTCCACCTTGGAGTCCAACCCCGCACGGTAACACCGCCCCACTTGGGTGTTACCTGCGGTGAAGGGTGCAGCCGGTGGTTGGAACGCCGCACGATGAAGCAAAAAGAAAATTACAGTTTTGGTCCCTCAACGGTCATATAACGTTCAAAAAAAAATTCAAACATTCCCATTATATATATATATATATATATATATATATATATATATATATATATATATATATATATATATATATATATATATATATATACACACACACACACACATACAACCATTTATTTAAAACACAAAACCCTCACTTCTTTATACATATATTTTTTTAAAACACTGAAATGTCTGAAATGTCTTCGCACTCGTCATTGACGTCATCATTCGAGGAAAACGCTCTGCTCCATGAAATGCAAATTGTCGGTAATATAATGCAACGCACGCTAGCGTACTACAAAAACCAAGCTGGGAGTTCACGTGTGCATAGAAGACGGGATCCTGATTTACGTAGAGAACGTGATGACGGCCATAATCGTTTAATTCAAGATTATTTTGCCGATAGCGTCGTGTACGCTTGCAAGTTCCGACGTAGGTACCGAATGGATAAACAATTGTTTTTACGCATTGTTGGGGATTTTAGGAGCCGACTCGTGGGATGAGTACCTACGAATGTCCGAAAGAACGGCACGGGAATCACTTTACAAGTTTTCAAAGGCCATCATCTCGGTTTATGGTGCCCGATATTTACGTAATCCAACGACAAACAACATGCATCAACTATATACAGCTCACCAAGGAAGACATGGCTTACACTGGATGATCGGCAGCATTGATTGTATGCACTGGTCGTGGGCGATGTGCCCAAATGCATGGCGTTGTCAGTTTATGCGAGGCGACCACAAAGAGCCGACAATAATTTTAGAAGCGGTCGCATCGACGGATCTTTGGTTTTGGCATGCTTTTTTCGGAGTTGCCGGGTCTAACAATGACATCAACGTGCTCGATCAATCCCCCATATTCAACGATATATTTTAGGGAATATCTTATGACTTCCCGTTTGTCGTGAACGAGATTGCTTAGTACTTACAAACGTGGTTATTATTTGACCGATGGGATTTATCCGGAGTATTCTGTTTTTGTGAAGGCGTGGTCGCATCCGAACGACGAAAAACGTTTGAGGTTTAAGGCGGTCCAAGAAGGAGCTCGGAAGGATATAGAACGAGCGTTCGGCGTTCTTAAAAGACGTTTCAACGTTATTTACAATCGGCACGTACTTGGGACGACAGAAAAATTAAGTCTATAATGTACGCGTGCATGATATTACACAATATGATTTTAGAACACGAAGGCAAAGATATATGCCGATTTGATGAAAATGAAGTTTTGCCAAATCGTGAACCTTTCGGTTTTGAGACAGCTCAATACCGAGCAAATAGAGGGAGGTACGTAGCCGCGAGTTGCACAACAACCTTCGAGCGGATTTGTCGGATCATGTCCACTAGAAGGCAAATGATGTCGCCAATATTGAAGATGAAGAATTGTTCTTGTCGACGAATGAAGAATCGGAGGAGTATGTGGACGACGACGAAGATGAACTAGCTGACAACGACTCCTACGGTTCGGAGGATTGACGTTTTTATTTTTTTCATGTTTTATCGCGTGTCGTTTTTTTTTTCGTTTTTTATTTGTTGTTGGTCGTTTTAATTTACTTTTGTAATTTTAATTTCTTTTAATGAAGTGTTATTTAAAAAAAAATTAGTTTGGTTTAATTTAAACTATATTATTTATTTAAATAAAAAAAATAAGTGGTTACCATTTCCTAGAATTAAAGGGATGAATGATTAATGAGGGGGAAATGAAATAACGCCTACATAACACCCAACCCCTTGAGATGAATGGTCCAAGCTCTTCTTACGAAACTTAAAACATTACAACTAGACAAAACTTCATAAATGGTCCCTGTGGTTTCAGAAGATATCGACTATGGTTCCTAACTTTCAAAAACCTCACGCCTAGTCCCTGTGGTTTGAAAACTTTTGTTAAATGGTCCCTCCGTCAAGTTTTGGCCGTTAAATAGATAACGGATAAGGGTAAAATAGTCTTTTCCATGATAGGGACCATTTATGAAGATGATTCTTTTAGTTTCTTTTTCCTTTCTTTTTATACATTATTTAAAATCTTTTGATTCAACCCACCCTCCCCCATTCTCACACACTTACCAAGATCATCTGGTAATGGCCCGAACAGGAAATTGTTGAACAAAATCAAGATTTCCAACTTCTGACCAAAGCACAAAGACTTCGGGATGACTCCGGTGAATTTATTAGTAGAAAGATCAAGTTTTTTGAGTTTACCGTTCTGTCCCAGCATCGGAGGAATGGTACCTGTGAAGTTATTATCCCAAAGATTAAGCTCCTCCAACTCAGGTAACTCTGCAATGAACGGAGAAATGTTTCCATGCAATCTGTTGATGAAAAGGTTCAATATTGTCAGCTCTATCAGAGCAGATAACTCCGGCGGAACCTCGCCTACGATCTGATTGTTCGAAAGATCGAGATTTTTCAAGTTAACCATATTGCTCAGCTGAGAAGGAATCAAACCCACCAACCGATTCGTCTGCAAGAAGAGAGTATCTAACTTTGTCAGGTTCCCCAATTCATTTGGGATTTCTCCCTCAAGCCCACAGATCGACAGGTCAAGATGAACCAAGTTGACCAGCTTACCAAACTCCACGGGTATTCCACCATCAAATTGATTAAAATAACCCAGAAGACGCTGATTCAGACTTGTGAGGTTTCCAAGCTAGCTAGGTATGCAAGTCATTTCCACCGAGATGGAGAAAGGTGAGCAGCTGCAGACCACCGTAAGATGCCAGAATTTCACCGAAAAAGTAATTCCCGCCAAGGTTCAAGTGATGCAAACTGGTCAACCGAGAGATGCCTGGGGAAGGGAGCCTGAGAAATTGTTGTTATAAGCGTCCAGAACTTGAATTCTCTTCATTGATGTGAAATTGAACTCAAGTCCTCCATCGAACACGTTGTTGGATATGTCAAGGAACCGAAGTCTTGTTAACTCATGAATCCTGGATGGGAATGCACCTGTGAAACCATTGCCAACAACTGAAACACTTTTGAGTGAACTGAGCTGTGTTATTGCCGGTGAAAGTGTACCGGAGATGTTTAAATTGGAGATGTCCAGAGAGACTATGGTTAGCCCTCAATCGTTGCGGTTGAAATCTCTCTGAAATCACCCTGTTTAACACAGATACACACAAACCTAGGTTCATACGCCGTTTGTTCCAAACCCAGATAGACACAAACCCGATGGTTAGCCCTCAATCGATTCATACCTATTTTATTTCTCAATGAAGGAGGGAATCCCTTAGTTGTTGCTGCTAGAAGGACGGAAGACGATGATGGACCTGAGACGAAGATGGTCGACGGGATTTGACTAGGGATGAGAAGAAGATGGTCGATGAGGGCAGTGAAGTTGCAATGGTTTGTGATGATCAATGTCTAATGAGGAGAAACAATCGTGATCTAGGTTTATGATTATGGAGGTCTGCTAGGTTTATGATTATGGAGGTCTGGTAGGGTCTGCGATGGTGATTCTCCCTAGTGAAGAAGACGAGAGAGAGAGAGAGAGAGAGAGAGAGAGAGAGAGAGAGAGAGAGAGGAGAAAAAGAGAAATAGAGACAACAGAAGGGGTGGGTTGGTTTTCTTTTTAATTTTAATACAAAATGTTTAAAAAATGTATTTAAAATGGAAAAAGAAAAAGAATTGTTATGAAAATACTATTTTACCCTCATCCGTTATCACTTAACGGACAAAACTTGACGGAAGGACCATTTAACAAAAGTTTTCAAACCACAAGGACTAGGCGTGAGGTTTTTGAAAGTTAGGGACCATACTCGATATCTTCTGAAACCACAGAGACCATTTATAAAGTTTTGTCTTACAACTATTTCAGATGGAACCATGGTCATCGTGGACGGACCGACACACGCTGGCGGCTTACGCCACAAATTTACTCATAATACAAACTCAGTGTTCCACTTCACTAGGTGGCATTCTCTTCATCTGCTTTGTGATAGAACAATGACGTCATCCAACTTTCTTCTTCTCTTACTTGTCCAGATGTTGATGATCGGATCACGTGCTGACCTCCCCGGCACGTGGGAACTACTTGTAGCCAACGCCGGCATAGCCTCAATGCATACCGCCGTCACCCGTTTCAACACAGTCGTCCTCCTTGACCGCACCAACATCGGACCTACACGGAAAAGGCTCCGACAAGGCCATTGCCGAATAGACCCAAAAGATCCGGTTCTCAAACACGACTGCTATGCCCATTCCGCCGTCCTTGACCCAGCTACCGGACTAATACGACCCTTGATGATCCTCACCGACACTTGGTGCTCCTCCGGCCAATTTCTCCCAGACGGCACTCTCCTCCAAACAGGCGGCGACCGTGACGGCGTCAAGAAGATACGCAAGTTCAGCCCCTGCGAGGAAACATCATTTTGCGACTGGGAAGAACTCGAAGAGGTTGAATTAGCACATGGTAGATGGTATTCGACAAACCAAATACTCCCCGACGGATCGGTGATCATCGTGGGTGGTCGCGCCGCCACTAGTGTTGAATTTTTTCCTTCAAAACACGGTGGCGGTGCTGTGAATTTCCCGTTTCTTGCTGAAGCAGAGGATACACAGATGGACAATCTTTACCCCTATGTTCATCTTCTCCCCAACGGTCATCTATTCGTATTTGCCAACAATAGAGCCGTATTATACGACTACACGATGAACATGGTATTAAAACAATACCCAAAATTGGAAGGCGGCCCACGCAATTATCCGTCGGCAGGGTCATCGGCGATGCTCGCGTTGACAGGGGATCACTCCGTTGCAACCATAATCGTTTGTGGCGGCGCACAATTTGGAGCATTCATCGAGAGGAGCACTGATACCCCGGCCCATGGTAGCTGCGGTCGAATCGAGGCAACAAAACCGGACGCCGTTTGGGAAATGGAAGATATGACTTATGGTCGGATTATGGGTGATATGGTGATGCTTCCTACTGGTGATGTTTTGATTATAAACGGAGCACAAGCGGGTACCCAAGGTTTTGAATTGGCATCGCAACCGTGTTTATATCCGCTTTTGTATAGACCAGATGAACCAGTGGGTCTAAGATTCATGACGCTAAATCCAAGTTCAGTGCCTAGAATGTATCATTCCACGGCGAATTTGCTTCCCGACGGGAGAATTTTGATCGCCGGGAGCAATCCTCACTATTTCTACAAGTTCGATGCGGAATTTCCTACAGAATTGAGAATAGAAGCATTTTCGCCGGAATATTTGTTGGCGGAGAAAGCGAATATCCGACCTACAATCCTTGAGTTACCAGAGAAGATAAACTACGGAGGTAGTTTCGATGTCGTGGTGACGACGGAGCTCCCGGTGGTGGGGATAATTGAGGTAAATATCGCAAGTGCACCTTTTGCTACACATTCTTTCTCACAGGGGCAAAGGCTGGTGAAATTGGCCGTTTCTAGTGCTGTGCCGGATGCAGTCGGATCGTATAGGATTGCATGTACGGCGCCACCGGACGGAAGAGTAGCACCGCCGGGATATTATATGGTGTTTGCTGTAAATACGGGTGTACCGAGTGTGGCAAAATGGGTGAAGCTGCTTTAACAATTACCATTATTAATGTATAAATGTAGATAAATTCATAGTCTCAATTTAATGTTTATTGGAACATCCATAATAATGTAGACCATCTGTATAATATGGCTACTTCGTGTGGCCTAATTAAATTTAATGCAATCATTTCTGGTGCTAGAATAATGATCAAAGCTGAATTACATTTATTAGATTCTTGGCACATTTTTTTAAACTCGGTAACGAATATCATTGTCTTTTTTAGATGCATAGAATAACAACGAATTTTATTTTGTGAATTTATCATTGATTTCATATGATTCTGAAATTTAAAAAAAGTCGGAGGAATTTGTTCCTAGTTTAACAATGATTAGGAAATTATTAGCAACAAACTTTTGTCGTTGCTGACATTTGTTTGTTTACCAAAAGATTTGATAAATGAAATTTGGAGTTTCTCAAATAAGAATCTTTTAAGTTATCGGTATAACATTACATGATTCAGATAATCCAAAATAAACAATTTGATAATTCTTATTGGACAAATTGAAACATTTTCTTCTGTTTAATTTAAAAGAGTGCTTTTTGTAAGCACAAAAGGTGGAAAAGCAATTTAATCATGGGGAATATTTCATAAAGTATTTAAATAAATAATGTTTTGTTTAGTTGTGTGACAAAAAGGTAAGGCCTCCCCTTTTCTAGAATAGTATTATCCATAGAACCAATTATCCGATTTTGAATTTCATTGGTTGATCTTCTATGTATTATTATTTTTGTTAATTGTTTTCTATATTGTTCTTTTAATTGGATGGCCACAAAAATAAGGTCAATTTTGTTTTTTCTATAAGATGTATATGGAGTTTATAATTTACTTTTCAAAAGAGGATTATAGATTTCAAAATATATAAATAATCTTTGTTAGTTCATCTTCAAATTCTTTTAACCTTCATATTTTAAAAGAATTTTTATATTTTTAAACAAAAATACTATATGCCAATTAACACTGACAAATTCAATATTAGAGGAATTTTAAAATCTATATGATTTAGAGCCATTCGTATCACAAAACTAGACCACTGAATCATAAACATATATCTCAAAAAATCAAACATGAATTTCAAAAGAAATACAGTATAGAGGGTTACCCGCTTGTGGGCCCAGTGTAGCCCACCGTCTAATTTATGTTGGGCTTTCCAAGTTTGCGAGCCCACTGTCATTGTCGATTCTTTGGAGCCCAATGCTCTTTCTTTTGACCCCAATCCCGCAATGCGGCCAAACTCATCAAATAAAGATCCATAAGCATATTCAAATGGAAGATACTCCTATTAAGGGTATGTTTGGTACAGAGAAATAAAATCAAAAAAATGGAATTGATTCTTGAGAATAAAGAATAGAGAAATAATTTGATTTCTTTTCCCTACTTTTAATTCTCTACTTTTAGTATAGAAATTGTGAGAAATCTGATTCTCTTTCCTGAGCCTACCATCCACCATCACTGCCGCCAATACCCACCACCTCTATCGTCGCCACCTCCACCACCACCATCATCTCTACTGCCACCACCTCACCTATAATGTTACCCACAACTACCACCACCACCATCACCCACCACCACCACCTCCATCACCATCACCTCCACCGCTACCACCACCCATCACCACCACTCACCGCAGCCTCCACCACTTACACCGTTACCCACCACCACCACCACCCACTACCCACCACCACCACCACCCACGGCTGTAACCCAACTGCCACCATCACCAACCACCACCAACTCTACCACCACCATCTCCACCGCCACCACCACCATCACCCATTGCCATCACCTCCACCGCCACCACCACCACCATTGTTACCCACCACCTCTATCGCCACCACCTATACCGCTAGCACCACCCATCGCCAACACCACCACTATTGCCCACCTCCTCCACCTCAACCTTTACCCTCACTACTACGCACCCCCACCACCACCACCCACCACTGTCACCAACCACCACCACCACCACCCATCACCACCACCACCACTTTCACTCACCACCACCACCTCCACTGCCACCACTACTACTTATACCATTACCCACCACCATCACCCACCACCGCCTCCACCACCACTACCACTTGTACCGCCACCGGTACCACCTACACTACTACCATTTACCACAGTCACCCTCCACCACCACCGCCACCCATCACCACCAACGCCACCCATCATCTACCACCACCCACCGTCACCGCCACCACCCACCATCATCGTTACTGCCAGCATCACCACAAGATCATTGATTCTCAAACATATTTCTCAGGTGAATTCTCTGTGATACCAAACAGTGAAATCAATTCTCTTTCTCCAGTTCAATTCTCTTTCTCTCCATTTCCATTCTCTGCTTCAATTCCATTTCTCCGTACCAAACGTACCCTTATTTCTTCTAATCATATTTCTGATGAAATTTGAAACAGAACTGGGCTTGGAAATCCAGTTGGATTTGACTTGGAAGATAAATAAATGGAAGTCAGAGAGTTAAATCAGAGACGAACTTGTTTAGATGAATTGTTATTGTCTATCCATCACATTAGAGGAGTTGGGTGTTCGGTGAAACAAAACTGGATTGGGGACCTCAACGGTTTTGACAATATTTATCTTTCTTGGAATACAAGAATACAAGTCTTTTGTTAGACATTTCCAACCATAACATAATTTTTTGCATCAAAAAATTGTATAAAGAATGATTCAAATAGTGATTCATATCCAACTTTACATTATTTTCTATACCAAAAAGAATATTTCAAAGAATATTCTTTTTTCCTAACTTATTTAGAATTTTAAAAACCCATTACGTTTATTAGTTCTTTTACAAAATTGTCCTACATCTTTCTGTTACCAAAACTTTAGAAATTATATAATTAAATAAAAAATGTGTATATAATAAATTGGATTTAATTGTTATATTATTAGAAAAAACTTTATTAAATAAAAATATATATTTATAACACATTTAAATATACAAGAAGATACCAGTCTAACGCAAGTGAAGGTCACTAGACGGCTGTTAAAAACATTATTGAAGAACAAAATAAAATATCCATTTTTAGTGTATGAAGGTGGTGATAAAGAGCTATGTGTAACGAGTTACACAAATGCTAGCTTCCAAAATGATCTGGATTATTACAAATCCCAATTATTGTTTTCATATTTTGTATCAATAAAGTTATAGTTGTTGGATTAGGTGTCTAAGCCATGACTAATAATTTATATTTACCTAATCAATAGAAGCAAAGTCCATTTGGGTTGCCATCATAGCTGGAGGTTTGGTAGAAAGTTCGGTAGAGAGAAAGGTTGGTTTATTATGGGATTAAAAGATATGGTTTGTTAATATATTAAAGTGATAATATATTAATTAGAAACTATATTGATTGATTAATAATTAATCAGGAATTGATTGGATTAATTTCTGTGGCATTAATTAGATTAATCAGTAAGTCAAGGATTAAAGTCGTACAAATTCAATAGTTGAATTGCGGCGCGCGGCGCGCCAATGTAAAGGCCGCGATGCGCGTACATATTCGTACGAATTCAATAGTTGAATTGCGGCGCGCGGCGCGCCAATGTAAAGGCCGCGACGCGCGTACGTATAATCCGGAAAAATGGCTGACGGCTAGGGTTTCTTGTTTCCCTATAAATAGGGAACCCTAGGCCTCATTATATGTGCTCATTTCTATTATTCTCTCTGGAATCTTCGTAACCTTCCTCTGGCTCCCTGGGTGTGATCTCATTTGAGGCAGGACACTTGTGCTGCTTAGCTTCAAGATTAAAACTAAAGGTTAGTTTTTCTGATTCATTTTTTTTAGTTAATTATTGTTTGGCCTTTAGGAATTAGTTACATGTTCAAAGTAAGAAAACATAGATCTTTTCTAGGTTGCATGTGAACTTAGGTTATTTAGTTCATCGTTGCAGAAAACCTTTCAGTGGTATCAGAGCATTTGGTTGTTTTCTTATTGAATAACTGTAATAGTTTTCCTTATTAGGGTTTATTGTTTATAACTCTTTGGGCCTGATATGGATTTAGGGTTTGGGTTTTAGAAACCTTTTCCCCAACCATTGGTAATTTTTTCGAAAATTGGCATTAGGGTTTTGGAAGGCTTTCTATTTTTGGTAACTTTAATTGTTTAACTAAATGGATAACCTTAAACCCAGTTTGTTTGAATTCGATAATTCAAGGGATTTAATTTAATTTTGATTTAATGGTTAAATTGCGAAAATTAAAAGATAAAATCCTAAAATATTTTAAAAGGTTTAAAATATCTAGATTTAATTAATTTAATTAATTGTTGATTAAAGGATAATTAAAATCGATTTTTAAGGTTTAATTTAATTTTAAATTTAATAGTTAAATTGGTAAAATTAAAAGATAAACCTGGAGTATTTTGAAGGGTTTTAAAATACATCTTATATATGTTATTAAAGGTTAATACTATATGTATAAGATAAATTGGTTAGTCAAATCATTAGTAGGCCTCATTCACGAAGCTGGTCTATAAAGTGGGTATAAGGAGACTACCTATAAAATGGCGGTCTAATGGGTGTTCACTCTCACCCACCGCTCGCCTGATCAGTGGAGGGTCGTTAGCCGAACAGTTTTGATAGGACCGCTTAATCATTAAAAGTATAATGATCAAAGTACTAGAACCCATACAAGAATTCCCAATCTAGTTACTTTAGAAAAAATATGAATTTGATGCTAACCCATGAAATTGCACATTGCACTTTATGAAACGTTGGTGGAGCGTGTGTGGGTTACCGGCACACCAATGGGGGTTCATAAAGAGTGGCAATGGGTTTCTCGGGTGTTATCATTGTTGATGGAGCGTGTGTGGTTAACCGGCACATCAATTTGAGATGATAATGGACCCCGAGAGTACCAAGCTAATTTGCATGGTTATTCATACCCGGTTTGTGATCCTCGGCATCCCAGTCACAAACGGTGGGGCATATCCAAGATTAAACATGTCATTGAACAGTTCAATGAGTCTCACAGATCTAGGAATATCATTAGACTGAAATTGATAATAGTTATCTACCTTAATGACCACTGTGTTGTGATTACGGCATCCCTCTTCACAGCATAGTTGGGGTATTTTGGGTCCTAGCCTTATTAAATAATAAATTGGGTAATTATTTAAAATGATTAATTAAACTAATAAATTCTATTTCCTTTTATAGATGTCTGAATCGAATGTCTATTCTCATCCTCCTCCTCATTCACCCATTTCTGAGGGCATCAGAAAGCGCCTGCTAAATATGGAAAGGCTGACTGGCCTTAACTATGTGGAATGGCTTCGCAATTGGAGAATGGTTCTTGTTATTGCTGGAAAGCTACACCTCATTGAGTACCCGATCCCAGTTCCACCAAAACATGTCATCACAAAAGGTCTTTATGATGAGCATGACCTATTATTTGATGAATCCGAGGAAGTTCGTGACCTCATGCTATTGACCATTGAGCCCGAGTTCCGCAGGGATTTTGGATCCCTAGGGCCGTATGAGTTAATACAACTGGTTGAGGAAGAGTTCCAAGAACCGGTTGAAGAGGAACGAGCTAGGATCTTCAAAAGACTTGCAGAGTGCAAGCTAAAAGAAGGAAGTAGCATCGATTCGCATGTTCTCAAGATTGAGAGATACATAGGCGAATTGTACAAACTTGGTCATCCAATTAGTCAGGAAATGAGTGTTAAGATCCTACTTGATTCGCTGACTAATAGGTACGATCTGTTCATTCAGACGTATAGAAAGGAAGATCGGAAAAAGACTTTTGTGGAAATGCGTTCTCTGTTGACCCTATACGAGTCACTCATGGACAGGCATTGCTCCACTGGTTCAGCTACTTCTGGATTGAGTCCAGTGAAGAGACGCAGCAAGAAACGTTCCAGATCGTCTGGACATGTTCTGAGATGTCTTAAACTGGGAATCCATAGGATCGGATACAGTCACGAAAAGATTGGAAAATGCTCCAAGGTAAAATCTCTAGAAACTCAGGTTTATCTAAAAACTTCGAAACTCCTGATCCATAATTCCTTGATACATAATGTGATAGTCACGTTTGGTTTGTATGCAGGGAATCAGTAGGGTACAGGACTTTGACGCATAGGAGCACTTTTGGATTGGATCTCCAGCTCATGCAGTTTTGAAGTTTAGTTAGATATTACAATCTTGTTATTAGATTATTAGATGCAAATGACATTGTTTTCATATAGTACATTGTTTGAGGATTTTTTTTGTGTTTTAATAAAATGTTGATTTTCTTTTGATTGTTTTAATTATCCTCGAAATGTTTGTATGAATGTGTTAATGGCATAAATGGTAATAACTTGAATGTTGATACATCCAATGGGATTGGATTTATAAATTGTGTTCTTTATGATTGTTAAAGTGAATTTTATGAGAATCACTTCAACCAAAGGTCCAGTTGGACAGGACTTTGGAATCATTTGACTTAGAGTCACATGATGAATTGAATGCTTAATAAAATTAATTGTGGCAAGAAAGGAATCGCCCAAAGATCCAATGGATAGGATTTTGGAATCAGTTGACTTGGAGTCAGGTGATGATTGCATGTCTTGAACAATATTAACAAAGTCATAAATTTACATGGAACTGTAAAGGTATTAAGATTTTGAGCAACAGACACATAAGTTACTGTGTATTGCTCGAATCTTCGAACAGAACACAATTAGTTATGCTTCATGATATTTGCCAAATGGTTTGACAAATATGGCTTCGTTTATCGGAATAAGCGATTGATTGGAACCTTGAAGTGTTCAAAGATTTCAAAGGAAGCATAATATCAACAGAACCTGAGTAACAACATAGACTGATAAAATGTTTCACAGTTTATCCTCTTCCAAGAACACTAATGGTTATAATGTGTCTTAGGGAAGATGATGGAGCATTGATCGAAATAGTTTTGATCCTCGGTGTATAAGATACACTGGATACATTTCCGACTAATATTTCAATGAATTGAATATTCAACCAGTCAGACCGCAGAAGCCATATTCCGACCACATCTTAGACTAAGTAGGTTATGATGACACTGTCTGAAATGTAAAGCTGGGATCATCCCACTAGTACATAGAAAGTCCAGGGTCATGTAGCATTCGTTTGAATCTCATGACAAGCCTGTAACTGATCAGCGATGTCGTTTCATTGGCCATCCCGGTTATCCTTTGAATGAAGAGTACTTTTAGAAAGAACTCAAGTTCTAAGGAAACAGTGGTAGTAAGAATAATTCTGAATGAGTTCAGGGATTAGCCAAGTGAGAGAACCTTTAGTCACCACTGGGACTTGACCAGGAATTAGATTCCTGTTAAACCTGACATACCCTCTCTACGCTTGACCAGTAGTTATTGTCACTGTCATAAGGAGTTATGATTTGGGTGATATACCGGGTAGTGGTAAAACACTAAAGATGGTACGGATAAGTAATCCGACTGCTGGAAGCATTGGTGAGCCCGGTTGCTGCCAAATAAGAGAACCTTAGCGCGAGACACAGTCTATGTGACAGTTTGATTGATCTTTACAACTGGTCTAGGAAACAGTGGGAGTAATTGAATCATCAAAAGAAGGGAACATAGAAATGTACTTACAGAACATCTGGTTGAATGAGTCATCACTTGGAGTCAAGCAACTGATTCTGAGAGAAGCACTCTCAATAGAAGATGTAATCCGAGAGGATTCTGCGTGGCATAGTGTGAGTCGTTAGTGGAGCGTGTGTGGTTTACCGGCACACTAATAGGGACTCACATAGAGCATGCCATTACAAAAGGTACATGGCCCCGGGATTCGTCCCATGGGCATCTCCCAAGAAAGGATATTCAGATTCTCAAAATAGGCCAAAAGGTTTGGATTTTGTGAATAGCCTGAAAGATTTCCTTTAATATGTCGGAAAGGTTTGGTTTTCGGTTTCGCAAAATGTGCCATAAGTTCTGGATTTTGTGAATAGTCCGAAAGAGTCATATAACGGTGTCAAAGCCAGTGGGAGTATCGTTGTTATCTGCTATCATTGTATGTGGATTACATACTGGTTCTAGGAAACGTCTCTTATCATTACAAAGTGTAATGACTTGGTGTTAAGAAACGGATCGCTATGAAAGACTTTAAGAGATACAACATACTCAGGTGGTTGTGAACATCTATTAGATAGATCAGAATTCTGCCAATATGATCTTGATGAGATTCAAGATGCATAACCCCAGGAATGGAGTTTCATGTCATTGCAAAGTGTAATGAATTGGCATGAAAGAAACAAAGAAGGTGCAGCATGCTCACGTAGTTCATAGACATCTATCAGATAGATGAGACTGACAGTATTGACTTAGCCGTTGAGAATATGATCTTGATAGGATTCAAGATGCATAAGAAAGAGTCCCTGAAAGGAAATGGTTTCCGGAAATCATGACACAAGGATTATTGGTAATCTTAGGATTCCGAAAGGGCTTGGAATGAGATTACATTAGGTTCCTCGAGCCTCTTGGACAAATCAGAAGTGTTATGAACATATCCTGATGACTTAATGCTTAGAGCATTGTAAGTTGGATTCAGTATTTTGCCTGGCTGAGAATACTGAATGGATTTTTGAACAGACGTGAGAAATCATTGGGAAATGATTAGGGTGATTGATTTGAGAGGGTTTTCAAATCAGTAATTGTTTACACCAGAATGTGGTGCTGTAGGACTTCATGGTTAAAGAATTTCATTGGTTTCTGATGGAGCGCGTGTGGGTCACCGGCACATCATGACACCTCGAAATTGTCTTAGGGTGTAGTCATGTAGACTAAAGACCCGAGAACCATGGGCAGTCACGATACACATCACCGGAATGGAGTTGTGAGAGAGAATGACAAAATGACAAATTGAGATATCATCGGAAGAGTATCCGATAGGATCATCTGCAATAAAGTGTATAAGTGTTAGACACTTGGATACATAGAAAGAGTGAAAAAGGTCATAGACATAGATATAAAAGGCTTGAATTGAAAGTTTAAAAGAGAATAAGAAACCGATAATAGTTATGATAAATCCGACTTGGTGATTACCTCGTGGAGACTTGGTAATTAGCAGGAGTAGCTGCCAGTCAGATTTTATGTTTCACTTTTGCATGTTTACTTCCTGAATAATTAGATTATTCAAATATCCACAGTCATTCATACTCTTAGGGAGTAAGTATGAAGGAAGACTGTCATGAATTGGTTTGTAGATTGTCTAAGGAGTTAGACATAGCAATAAGATTGCTGCAACGTTCATGAGTACTTGGAAATGGAGATTTGAGTATTGGATAAAACCGCGCTCAATGGATTGCTTCATGGATTATATCACGAGCAATGTTGAGACGATAATATCTTATGGTCTTAAAGTGGAGAGATATGAGTTATAATTTGCAAGGCGGTTGTTCATTGATAGTACGAAAACGCATCGGTAACTCGGTGTTATAAAACGTGCTGTTGTGAGTAATTTGTCGGGTAAAAGATATAACATATTAGTCAAAGCTTATTCGTCCCTTGACCCAGACGGGAAACAGATATCTGTTGGCCACTCGATGATTTTGAAGTTGACTGAAGCGCTGGCCAGCCAGGACTGAATTGATTCGTTCAATTAGAAGTCTAAAAGTCATAAGCAAAATCGAAAATCGGGAAACAGTGTGTCAGACAGAGATTGATCTCAATCCATGTCTCATGTCTGAAAATATCTTGTTAGACGGAGGATCATCTGATCACTTATCTATGGACAGAACTGACTAGGTCAGAGTTCGGCAGCAGTTTCTAGGAAGCTACAGTTTGCTGATTAATTAGAGGTTAAATTGGTAATTATAGTCATAGACTTATCCAAGTGGGAGACTGTTGGATTAGGTGTCTAAGCCATGACTAATAATTTATATTTACCTAATCAATAGAAGCAAAGTCCATTTGGGTTGCCCTCATAGCTGGAGGTTTGGTAGAAAGTTCGATAGAGAGAAAGGTTGGTTTATTATGGGATTAAAAGATATGGTTTGTTAATATATTAAAGTGATAATATATTAATTAGAAACTATATTGATTGATTAATAATTAATCAGGAATTGATTTGATTAATTTCTGTGGCATTAATTAGATTAATCAGGAAGTCAAGGATTAAAGTCGTACAAATTCAATAGTTGAATTGCGGCGCGCGGCGCGCCAATGTAAAGGCCGCGACGCGCGTACGTATAATCCGGAAAAATGGCTGACGGCTAGGGTTTCTTGTTTCCCTATAAATAGGGAACCCTAGGCCTCATTATATGTGCTCATTTCTATTATTCTCTCTGGAATCTTCGTAACCTTCATCTGGCTCCCTGGGTGTGATCTCATTTGAGGCAGGACACTTGTGCTGCTTAGCTTCAAGATTAAAACTAAAGGTTAGTTTTTCTGATTCATTTTTTTTAGTTAATTTTTGTTTGGCCTTTAGGAATTAGTTACATGTTCAAAGTAAGAAAACATAGATCTTTTCTAGGTTGCATGTGAACTTAGGTTATTTAGTTCATCGTTGCAGAAAACCTTTCAATAGTAAGTACGAAGAGTTCAAAGCAAGACATGGTTGCCAATTTAACTATAAAATCCAAGTATATAACATGTGGCAACAAAAGTTATTTGGATTAAGAAGTTTATTATGGATCTTGAAATTGAATCCACTATCTCAAACCTAACTAAATTGTTTTGTGTCATCACTGGCGTGATTGCAAAAGCAATGGATCTAAGGTCTCACCTTGACCAAACATATACCTAGAATGTACAATCTCATTTTTGAGGTTATTGATAGAGGCCATGTCGAAATAACTAAATTCTCCATGGAAGACAATGATGCAACTCCTCTAATGAGGATATATCTATATCATAAAAATGAGATTTCTATTTGAGGTAGAGTAGTAAAACCAGATTAATAATCTATTATAATTTGTGACATGAATAACATAAAACTTGTTCTGGACTAAGTTGTTAAATCCAAGTACAATTTCACGTTAATATTCTTGTTTGTATGTTTAAGTATCCTTAAATGACTAGAGTTCATTCTAAAATGTATATAGTAATTCTTTGTCATGGGAACTACAAAGGAGATCTAAAGATTTTTGTGAAATAACTGGTTGATATCCATGAGACAGATATGGGTAATGGCTCCATCAAATTTACTGGTATATGTTAAGAACAAAATGTAGGATAATAATATCAAAAAGTGATCATCGAGTAGTGTCATCATATTATCCTTAGACCTTATACACGTGTGATCTTGACATGAACAATTAACATACACTGTTGTGTTTCAGATATATATACATATTGGTTATAAGGGATATAGTTTAGTGAGAAACGATATTTTTGAGGCAATTTCAATGAATGAGACTAAACTAATATGCATTACCATACGCAAGTGTTGTGACACTTGCTATATTTCAAGTAGAAAATGTTGATTTGATTCATACCTTATTCTTAACATCAAACATCGTACAGACAAAAAGAAGTATGATGGACCAAGATGATAAGTTCACCATAAAGGTTTTTGTGTTGAATTGTTGTGAAAAGCAAAATGCAATTAATAGAATTGGGGTCAAAGGATGAATGTTAATGTTGTCCAATGTATATGACGGCATCAGAATGTTATATATTGCATAAGTGTAAAATCGTTGGCATATGTGATATGTGTTATATATCAACATTACTGTCAACTCTTCTGTAAATCATGTTAGGGTTGCACAAAAGGGAAAGAAGTGAATATTATAGTTATAAATATAATATTAGTTAACCGCTTACAATTAGTTATAAGTTGGGAGCATTTAAAACAAGAAATAAAGATTAATTGGTAATTAACTTGTATTAAAGGAAATTGGGTAGGCCTTTAGAAGGTTCTTATATGATGAGTAAAGTTCAATTGAGAACCTAAAAAAGCCTAGGAACCTAAGAACCCATTTTATGAACTTTTTTTCTACACAATATTTTTCAAAAAAAATATATACCAAAATTTTTGTTATGATTCATCTAAAAGATATCAAAAAAAAATTTCAAAAAAAATCATTTTTTTAATTTTTTTTTCATATGGGTTTAGGGTTTAGGGTTTAGGTTTAGGGTTTAGGTATAGGGTTTAGGGTTTAGGGTTTAGGGTTTAGGGTTTAGTTTTAGGGTTTAGGGTTTAGGTTTAGGGTTTAGAAATCTCTTAGACACTTTAAATAAAAAAATTGGATGCAAAAAAATCATTTTTTTTATTTTTTTTCATATGGGTTTAAGGTTTAGGGTTTAGGTTTAGTGTTTAGGGTTTAGGGTTTAGGGTTTTAGGGTTTAGGGTTTAGGGTTTAGAAATCTCTTAGACGCTTTAAATAAAAAAATTGGATGCAATTTTTTTTTAAAAATATTGTATAGAAAACTAGGTTCCTAGGTTTTTTTAGGTTCTCTCGTGATCTCGACCCCTTATATGATTTCCTAAGCAAGGGAAAATGCCCCGAAAGGCCTTTTATCCCTTGGTGTGAATAAGGGCCCAAAGCTTTTTCCTAAGTAAGCCCTGGATACATCTCTACAAGGATATGATCATTGTTATAAACCCTAATCTTTCCACCCCTTTTTGGAAATATCTAGAGGGTATATTATTGTATTTCTTTCTTCTCTTTTACTTACTTGGATTGATCATAGTAATAGAATAACCTTAAGCTCAAACAGGCTACTCTTGCACCAATATCAAGTACTTTGTGTATAGACTGGTAGATGTAATGATTTATCATTGCCAATTCGTGGAATTCAGACTTACATAAACTAAATTAGCACCTCAATTTAAGTACATTCTTGATTTAATCCTTTATGGTCATTTATTCTTTAATTGTCCATTAGCAAGTCATTTATGTTTTAGTAGACCATTATGAAAGTAGTTTCTCTACTCTTGGGTGGAGATCTAACCGCATCCATCTAACCTCCTAATTACCCCATTTATTATGGGATGTTAAGTATTGTTCTTGGTGTCATGGCAAAACGGTTGATGGTTTCCACAAATAGAGTGTTACAAGAGAACGTACAACTCAACGATGAAACCTGGCCTTTTAACTGCAAGCAAATATTACACACAATACTTCTCATTTGAATAGCACAAACTTCAGTGTTAAGACCGCTACTTTTAAGAACATGTTTGTAAAGAACATATGAACAATCCTTAATATTCACGATTTTTTTTTTTTTTTTTGTAAATTGTCATCTCACAATAAATTGGCAGTGTTTTCCTTTCTGAAAGACGAACATAACACATGTCTTGAAATACTCTTTCATGGAGCCAAGCCTAGGCGACCCCATTAGGTTAGTAGAACAACGAGCCAATTGATATTATCACTCAAGTCAAAGAAAATAGTAAAGATTTTTCAATTGCAAGGCAAACTAATTCAATCATTGTATAATTTTATAAGAGTTAAGTGCAAGAAATTGTAATATAGTTTCGTTGATATTGTGTTGCATGATTTTTTTTCTTCTTATTACAATACAGTACTTTAAAAAGTCTACCTAATTATAACAATATTATACAATACAAAGTAATACTTCACTACTGTAATTGGATAAATTCTCAAAGTATAATGTCTTATCAACCACCCCAAAAGGTGGAATGATGGAAACCCTAACCACCTCACACTGCACAACCCCAAGCTCATTAGGTTAGAATAAATCAGGTTCTCAAAGGTCTGCTGATACCTGAAAACTGATCTGCTGGCAAAAAGAACTCGCCTACATGAAGGAAACTACAATAAGAAAAAATCCATACTATGTCATTGACAAATTTCAAAATGTGCTTAGTTTGCGTATCTCTAATCGAACACGTTACCTAAAACCGAATGAACGACGTCTTAAGTCCAAATATAATATCATAATGAGAGAATGAAACTCAATTCTATGATTGGTTAGATTATTAAATGTGATGTTTTAGTGAAAAATAAATATATATTCCCCGGTAAAAATGAAAATAGATTGTTATATAATATAATAAATAAATTACAATATGTTTTTGTGTATTTAGCTTTTCTAAAGGAGAGTAGCATTCTCCATATTAAATATGTGGACCATGATCAGGTCAGGACCAAATAAATGGTAACAAGTGTCCATAAACGTGAAACCAACCACATTGTTGTCATCGTCTAGAACATATTTATAGTTCCCTACCAAACCCCATTTTTTAATATATACTACTATACTAGTACAAACAAATCTCAAAAAGCTATCACATAGGACTAATCAAGAACAAAAATGGCCGCATCTACTCACAACCATGTCTTCTTCACTACCATATTCATTCTGATCGCCATAGCCACCGTCTGTCGATCCGTAAGCGTACCCAACCCACGCCCGGCGGATTGATCCAGCGGTTAACTTATGCGAGCAGTCCTAACAGTTTTTGTTAATCATTGTAGGATGATCCGGAATGCGTTTACACCGTCTACATACGAACTGGTACGATCTGGAAAGGTGGAACGGACTCCATAATAACCCTGACTCTATATGATGCGGCGGGCTATGGCATACGGATCAACAACATCGAGGCTTGGGGAGGTTTGATGGGGTCTGACTATGATTACTTCGAGCGAGGCAATCTGGACATTTTTAGTGGCCGAGGACCGTGTTTGACCGGACCACCGTGCGAGATGAATTTGACGTCGGATGGAAGCGGATCGCACCACGGATGGTACTGTAACTATGTGGAGGTGACCTCCACCGGAGCTCATACACCGTGTGCGCAGCAGGAGTTTACGGTGGAGCAGTGGTTGGCCACCGATGCTTCGCCGTACGAACTGACGACCATCAGAAACTACTGTGAGTATTCTTCAACCCGTCGCAGAGTCGGTGGCGGCGTGATACTGGAGTCCAATTCTTCATCTGTGCTTCGTATGCGAAAATAAATGGGGTTGGGAGAGGATAATATTTTTAGTAATTATTATGTGCTGAAAAGTGAGGTGTCACGTTGTAATGCCACTAGTTTGCCAAGAAATAACTTGGGACCCAATAATTTAGAATAAAATCCAACATAGTTGGTTTGAAATGAGATAGGTTCAGTAATATCAATGTAAATTTTCATTTGTTTTCACTTAGTTTATTGAACGTTTATATATAGAACAAGCTTATTGTATTTATTAATGTCTAGCTGATAAATTGGTTATTATGATTATTGTATTTATTAATGTCTGTCTTACGGGATTAGGTAACTGAATATTTTGTTAAGTAATGACATGTTGATATCTGCTTACTTCTATCTTTTGACTAAAACTAAATATAATTTCTTTTATTATGATTTCCAATCTATTTATATTTAAATTATTAACTTAAATACACATTTATATTAACTAATAAAATTGAATGAATAACCTTTCTTGTCTCCCTCTCCCCTGAAACTCGTTATTTTTTTGTGTAATATAGGTGTAACTTTTAAGAGATGTGACCAATAAGATCTAGGTGTAACTTTTTTTGGTCTGATTAATTTTCAGAAATCAAAATAGCGAGTGGAGTAAGAATAGATCACATTCATGACAGACGTTCTTGTTTCTAAGAGCAATGGTTGGAGACAACCTTGAATATGATGGTCTTGTCCATATGTTGAACGACCTCAAATATATATATCAAATCAAGAAACGACTTGAATAGAAACTTTGTAGGTAAAGAAAATTGACTTCCGGTTGATATTTTTTGATATAAACTCAAAAGAAATATAACGTTTTTTAAAGTAATACTTTAATTCTAACCAACATATCTCATAGCAATTCAACCATCACAAACCATCAAGAAAATCAAATGGGTAAATAAAACCAGTGTACAAAAGTTGCTGTTAGAATCGTAAATTCGAAAAGAGTACCATAGTTTAAAAGCATGATAAGGTAAAAGAAACATGTATCTAGTAAATAAGTACAACAGATAAAGAGAGAAAATATTCAAAGACCTAAACCAACAGTCCGCCCATCTCTGCGACGAAGGCCAGCGGTGTACTGTTTCTCCAAGTCGATCTGTAGCTCTTTCTGCTTCTCGGCAAGAGTGGTGTCTTGAACTTCTGGTTTCGGATCCACTTTTACACCCTACAATTGGCCATATGTACCAATACAACCTCAGACTCTAAAACATGTGTCAGTATCATCAAACAACTCTCTCACATTGTGCAGTGAGTGAGTGAGTGAATAAATTTAAATGAAAGAAAAAGTGAAAGAAAATAACAAGTACCATGAGTTTGTTAAATTTCTCCTGTCGTTCACGATCAGAAAACATGGATGTGTCCCAGCGGTGCCCACTCTATAATTGCCCAATCAACAAAAAGTTAAATTAAATAAAGAATTTTAATTAATTAATTAATCATAGTATACTCAAAAAGATAGATACCTCTTCGGTAGCGGTGCTCTTTTTACTCCCCCATAACAGCTTCTTCTTTTGGTCAGTTGACATGACCCCCGTTCCAATTAAGTTTCTATTCACTGTTCAACAAATAATTTAAAAGATTAAATACGAATCAAACAAGTAAGAAAATATTATAATTTAAATTAAATTACATACCTAACTCTGCAGCCTTCATTGCAGCTATTTTTGCAGCATCGATATCAGAATCTTTCACAAACTCTTGACCCTGTTTTGAACTTGAAGACTGTACTTCATTGGCTACAGTCACATTCTTTGAACCTAGATTAAATATTCATAATTAAAAAACAAAGTCGACTTCATAATTGGTACAAAAATTAGTAACCTAAATTACCATCCTTGCTGTAGTCTGTATCTTTATCCATGCTGAACTTTGACTTCCTTGCAGCTTGAACACTTTTATCATCAACAACCTCTTTAGGTTCCTTAAAATGTCGGTCTTTAAGTCCTTTAGCCTCCTGATTGTAGGACTTTCCCTTTTCAAACCTTCCATATTTGGTGTCATCAAGGTCCTTAGAATCCCTGTCTTTATGATGATGTCCGGATCGATGTCCCCTAGTGTCCTCAAAGGTCGATAAAGATTCGTTTTTCCCGCTCTTGAAAGTCCTTTGGTAGTCTCTTTTTTCATCCCTACTTCTATGTCCCGAACCATCTGATCTATCTCGCGACAACTTATGAGAGTGATGATGATCTTCATCTGCATATTTGTCCCGTCTTCTATGATCATCATGTCTACGATCATTATAAGATCTTCTATCAGAATGTCGGTTTGAATTACTATCCCTGTTGTAACGGCTTCTTTTGTGATCCCTATCTGTGATTATGTCCCTTTTGTCATCCTTCCTTTGTCGGTCAATGTTGACTTCCATGGAATGGGTGGGGGTGGAACCACGTTCATGGGCAGGCTCCCCTGCATTTGTGAGAGTCGACATTCTATAAATATTGGGTTATGTTCCTCTAATGCTTGTATTTGAAGTACACGAAAGAAGGTTTTATGATGAAGTTAAAATATAGGGTAACACTTCATGGAAAAAAAACTAACCATCAGAAGAAGAAGAACCGCTCACTGGAGACCTACGGCGATATTTTCTGTTTGAAGAATCATTTGAAGGCTTGTGAAATGCTGCTTTAGCTCCAGGACTGTCCACAGGAGAATGCAAGTCCGAGTCCATATTGTCTAAAATGTCATATACCATTAAATTTGCATTAGGAGGTGAACGAACACGGTAATATTTAGGATAGTAGGATGTTAAAGATCAAACTATGTAGCACCAGTATTGCATTAGAAAGTGTAAAAACAAAGCAATTCTCAGTATTGTATAATGTCAAAATTATCTATATACCTGTTGGCTGTAATCAGTTTTGGTTTGATGTTCTGATACTTGTCATAAACATAGTATCCTGTAATCACAAGAAATGCACTGCTTGTTTAAACATTTGAATTAGAATCCTTAATTTAGATTATCAATAAATAAATCTACAAATTGCAGGATGTAGCTTGAGGGGTGATTTCATTCCTGGATGCCTACACATAAATCCTAGTTTTATACACCTGTTGAGCAGACGAGTATCTTGCTTAGCCAAATCGAGTTAGCTTGTGATTTAATAGAGCAAATTTAGTTTTATAGGACTTCTTAACTTTTTGGCAAAGCTCATCGGTAGACTCCTGTATAGTTTGAATACTTTTTAGGTCGAGCCTGTCAGCCAGTTAACAATTACAATATACTGTTCACACAAGACCAACCGAAATACTCGAAGAAATAACCACACGCGTATAATTAACAGTCAATAGCGCATATATTTTCTGTAGATCTACACTCAGTGAATCTAACATACGCACATACTGACAAAAAACAAAAATTAATAATGAAATAAAGTTACCTAGTTAGAGAACGATATTTGACAGAGGCGATAAAGCGGAGAGGAGGAGCAACGATGAATGAAAGAGAAGAGGGAACTGGCGGTGGTGGAAAATTCCACGGCGAGGGGAGGAACGGGGGTGGTGGATTGCTAGGGTTCTTTATTTGGGGCGTTTTTCTTTTCGAATGAATACTAACCAAATCGTGTTCTCGAATGTTTTCCTTTTTGGTGTTTCTTTTTCCTCTTTTTTCGTTTTAGTAAATTACAAATTTAGTCCTCAGATTTTTATCATTTAGAGAATCTTGCTTAGCCGATTCGAGTTAGCTTGTATACATAGGGTAAATTTGTTATTTTTATTATTTAGTATAATAATTAAAAGGTTTCAACCAAACAGCATGTTAAATATTTAGATCTTAAAATTCAGATCCTCTTAAAAGTTCAGGATTCTTAAACATTCATATCTTAAAATTTAAGATGATGTCAAACAGCCCCTAAGATATAAAAAACTAAAGAAAATCAACTGAAAAACCGTAAAAACCCGTAAAACCGAACTGAAAAGCTGAAATCAAATGAATAAACTGATAGGGTGGTTTTTTATTTTTTAAAAACCGATTATTTATGGTGCAGTGCGGTTTTGTGTTATATACCGCACCGCAAAAACCGCATTACACCATTTGTAAAAACCGCACCATATCATCTTTTAAATGTTTAATTAATATATATTTCATATTTAAAACTTATAACATATATTGTTTTTTATGTTTTTTGAAATAAAGTTGACGAAAAATAAGCCAATACGCGGATTTCATTTTTAATTTAAGTCTCTAACGTAGATGAACATACGTTTTTTTTTTGTGATGTAAATATTATTTTAAGCCTTTGCAAATATGTTTTAGCCATAATTTTAACATTTTTATTCATTTAGCAACTAACTAGCAACAAAGTCGCTTTATATCTATATTCGATTTATTATAAGCTCAAAGAATTACGATTATAATATATTGGTTTTGCAGTTTTAAAGTCACCCCAATGTAAAAATTGTATCATCGCTATTGCAGTTTACAAACGAAACTGAACCACATAAAAACTGAACCGCACTTAAAACCGCAAACTGCACCAAATACGAAAACTGAACAGTGTGATTTTAACAATCTAAAAATCGATCTATGCGGTTTTCGGTGGGATTTAAGCCTAAAACCGTATCAAACCGCATCAAGCTCACCCTTACTTTTAGTCATGCGGTGGACGTTGTTAACATAGTTTCGTTATAATGATGAGAAAATGTCAAAATAATCACTTTGTTAAAGTCTTTATAAATTAGTCAAATTTTTCCTGACTACCTATACCACATATTGTGCAGGGCACTGCGAAATGAGGATGGATGCTACGAATGCCAAAACCACTTTGTATCGTGTCCTCTGAAGCCCTACAAAACGAGCTAGGCAGGATTCTTTTTCGTTTTCTTTAAAGCTTTATATAAAATGAGTTGACTAAGTTGTTGTAATTTCTTCCTTTAAGTTGACAAAGTGCATTCTTAATTAGATGTGAGTCCTAAATAATGGGTGAAATAGTTCAAATACATATACTGTCATTAATCATAACTCTCACCTAACATTGTTATTATGAATAAATCTAACTCGGCTTATTATGAATTCTCACCTATTATATAAACATGCTAAAATCATAACATAATGCATACTAAAGCAATAGCAATTCATTTATTTATTTTATCTCTTTGTTATAAAAACGTATGTTATGCCATTTGATAACTTCGAGAAAAGGAAATCAGTTTGTAAGCTCACTTGATACCAAAAAGGACGAAGAATGTCATTGTTCCATACTAAACTCATAGATCATTCAGAATTTTATGGTGGTGGATCACTTCCAACAATGACGCCCTGTTATATGTTGGAAGTTACAAAGGGATATGAAGAATGCCACGATAGCGACTCAACAAGAAGTCTGAGAATTATTTCACGTAAAGAAGTTATTGCAATAAAGATCCATAAAATGGGTTACCAATATTTAAAAAGATATAAAGGTTGAAAAAAACGGATTTCTAATGTTAATATGAACTATTCTAAAACTTCTCCAATAGGTGAGCCATATTGAAAAGGTTACTAGAATCAGGCAATGTTTTATTAATGGCAAAAAAATCATTGTATCCATTATAATTTTTGTAATTCTAATAAAAGAGTTAGTTATTTGTTATTTAATGTAACATATATTGTAATGTAATATAAGTGTCCATTAAATAAAATACAAAGCAAATATGTCAAATTGAATATTTCGAAAGAATTTTTTTTTGAACCAGCAAAAGAATTTATTGATGAGAGAACACCTAGCAAGGAACTAGATGCCTCAATTGGTAGAAAAATGAAATGACTATGTCTTTCTGTTTTGATAGCCCCATTAATTTTTTGTCATTTAATGACGAAATGCTAAAGCGACCTTGTCGACAATATCATTTATAACCGGTGATCACTAACTAATACATCCTATCCTAATAAATAAATAACTCTTGTACACTTGTCATCACCATATTGAATTTGACACATGTCATTTTCTGATAATTTTGATTTTCTTTAAATAATGAAAAAAACTTTGTCCCTTTTTTCAACTCCATAATGAGCATGTAACTCTACATAGCAGGTACTAGAAATTAGGAACCAATTACCAGAAATTAGTAACCGATGAGCCTAAATCTCGCCATACCTAGCTGGTATAGTCTCTAAGAGAACAAGAACCATGATACTTTCTTCTTTTATACAAAATCAACAAAGGTCAGTAAGATATCTCCTTCACCATCGCCGTAGATCACTGCTTTTCCTCTCCGCCGTTATTGACCCCACATCTGCTTAGCCTCACCACCATCGTAGCCAACGATTTTCTTCCTCTGCCCCGCCAACATCACCACTTCTGATTTGCCTCACCACCACTGCAACTATCGCTGCCCTTCCTCCCTCGATGTCACTACCTTTATTCCTCCAAATAACATAGAGACCAAATCAGGTACCGCCACGTATCACCGCTGCAATAATACCGCTATCACTACTTTTTGTTCTTCCTCTCCTCTATACTTCTTTCACCGAGTCGACATTGATATGCTTGTCTTGCAAAATTAGGGTTTATGATCGTTTGTTTGGTACCCGAATTTGTGTATAATGACTGTAGTTTACGATTATCAACGGAATTTCTACCTCTGTGTTGTTTCGGTTGTTCTATTTTTTATTCTTGATTGTTTGTTTGGTACCTGGTCTTACATACAACTGGTGGTGACAAATCTGTAACTAGAAAAGAAGATGTGTTTGTTTTATAGCTTCAGTTTATTTGATTTATACATTCAATTCACTTGATTTATTTTTATTTGATGTTGTAGGGATCAGAGGACGTTGCTAGATTTGATGGTCACTCACTAAGGAGGTGTTTGTTTTTCCTCAAAAAGTCTTTTTCCCCTAAAACATCTGCGGGAGGGTAGATGTTTTCCAAAAAGATCGTTTGTTTTCTAGAAGACAAAATATATAAAAAAAGACTTTTTCACCTCTTTTTCAAAAAGACATATTTTTTATCTTTTTGAACCACTTTTTTGAACTTTTCAACTACATTCACCCCACCCCACCCCTACCCCCACCCCTACCCACCATACCCTCACCCTACCTACCCTACCCTTACCCCACCCCCACCCACCCCACCCTTACCCATACCACCAACCCCTATCTACCACCCCCACCCACCCCTTTCTCACCCCCACCTACCCACCCCACTCCCATCGCACCCGGTTTGTTTTAATTAAAATTGATGTTAGAATGAACGATTTCAAAAAGACGTTAAAAACAAACAAACTTTTTTATGAAGGGCGAAGACATGGAAAAGAACATTTGGTCCACATCTTCTTTCGCAGACATGGACAAAGACAAAAGACATTTTACATCTTCCAAAACAAACACCACCTAAGACTTGGGAAATGCAGTAAAGGCATTCCGAGAAGCATGTAAGTTTCTGATAGAATTTTCAGGTTTTTAGTTTAATTTTTGATTACAGGTTCTTGGATGCGTGTATCACCTTGCAGCATAGTTCCATCACAGGTATGATTCCATAATTATAGATGTGAGCTTCTCCTCAAAACACGAGATCAGATTTTCTGTGATTTATAAGAGTAAATCCCAACTACAAGTATCTTATCTCCCTATCTTATATCTATAAAATATTATGCATATATTATATTTTTACTCTATTTGGTTGTTTTTCCTGATCTCAGTCTTCATCGTGCTTTCCCCCTTTTCCACTCAAATGACTCAAACTCTATTATCAATTTATGGAAGGATCAGACTCTCCTCATATCTCTTTCTTAATCTCACTGATTTCCTCACAAACTGTGATAGGTGTAAATTATTCAAATCGGAAATGTTTCAAACTATCAATAACTGATTTTGAAACCAACAATGAATCAATGAAGCCTAATATCCCAAAAGCAACATCGTTGTGTCTTTCATTTGGTGCAACTTCACAAGTTCTAATGTCAATGCTTTTCTCCCTAATTTATTAAAAGAATCCATTAATCTTTGTTATATTTTGTTTTATCATGATACTTGAGTAGCATAGTTTACCGAAATACCATGTTTTATAGGATATGATTGATTCTTGGAGTGCTCCTTTTGTTGATGCTTTCAAGGACTTAGAGAAAGTTTATTTATATTGGTTCTTCCATTTTGACATTTTTACCGCTGGTAATTTCGTGACAGTTCCTGAGTTTTACCCGTGGTAATTTCGCGAGTGCTAGAGTAGAAGAATGAAAGCACAATGCTGTAATAGACAAAAGAATATATGACTGCTGATTTTAGTTTAATTTATTTCTTATTATGGCAGTGCACTTTGAAAAGTAATTGTATATGTGACTGCTGATTTTAGTCTAATTTATTTCTTATCAGGGCATATTTTAGTTTAATTCATTTCTTATTAGGAGATCTAAAAACATTTACAATTGTTTGTAAATTGATAATGTTTCTGTCATTTGGAGATCTAAAGAACATTTACAAAAACGATCCCCGAATTTGGTAATTAATTTCATTTCTTATTCTTAATTTTATTTTAATATTTGTATATTTTTTTGTTCTTTTTTGTTAAACCTTTGTACTTTGAATGTATGAACTATGAAGTTATCATGGGTAAAACAAATATGAGTATATTGATGTTATGGTTAAAAAGGTGCAAGTCTTTGGTGCTTTATAGGCTATAACAGATCTGAGTGATGTTTCAGGTGTTAAGGCTACAATAAAAAGAAGTGAAAGTCAAATGTTATATTACGCAAGTAAGTGAAAGTATATTGTGATTCTTGTTTATTAAACCATTATACTTATAGTTCTAATTTTTTTGGTTCCTCTCTACTTTTGACTAATTAAACCAGTTCCCATATAACTAAAGTGAAATAATCTCATTTTAAACATAAATTAATGACAATGACAAGACATGGACTTTTAATGGCTAGATGCAAGAAATAGCAATCTACTCTCATTTAGTTTTGCATTATAGCAAGAAACTTTATGTTTATTTTTATTTAAATAATTATACATTATGTTTTTCTTCCTTTTAAGGCATTGTACTTTGTGAATTCTAACCATTTATAGTGTTGTACTTTTAGTTTTTCTTTTAAGGCATTGTACTCGAGCTATAACAATTTCATCCATATACAAAATAATGTTACTTATGTAGCCAATCTATTTTTGCAGGTTACACTCAGCTAGACACATTTCACTTAAAAATAGGCATTGAAAAAAAGTATGTTGCTATTTGCCACATTTCACTTAAAAATAGTTACGGTGCTATTTGCTGTCAAGAAAGAGGCTAAGACTTGATTATTAGTTGGCGCTCAAAAAAACAAACAAAACTTCATGAAAATTGTAATTTATAAAAATGTTGCTGTAAAAAAATTACCATTTGTGGAGAATTTGGAATCTATTACCCGTAGTAGCAACCTGTAATTCTATTCTTCCTAAAATTTTTGGATCAATTAGGAATCTATCACCCATAAAGTAACCTGTAATTTTTTTCAGGGGTAATTATGTCCAAACTGCACCTTTGTCTTGCAGACATTTGTTTTCCTAATTCTTGATCAACCTCAACACATGTACAATGAAATATTCCAGTGATCTTCAAGTAACTTGATCAAGGGCATTTTCGTCTAATATCGGCACACTTGCAACCAAGATGGAAGATGGTTTCATATTTTTCAGGAGATGGAAACTCATGTGGCAGTAGTGGTGTGTGTAAATGGCTAAATGCAAGAAATAGAAATGTACTTCATTTTTTTGTCATATATAGCATCGTACTATCAATTGTCATTCTTAAATTTTTTATTTTATTTTAATTATACTTAGTAAAAATAATATAGATTATTCATTCAAATAAATAAATGCAACTTAACTTCTGAATTTGCATGCCACCAATTTTCCTATGAAACTATTTTTGAGTTTTTAATGTCTTCTATCAAGTTCCACCACTTAACCATGTTCTACCACTTAACCATGGGTATTTTTGTCTAGGGGTAAAATCATCAAACTATCATCTTTGAGAATAATATTCCATATGAGATAATAAGTTTTCAATAATAGTTTATCTATTTTTTTTTACCGATGATCAATTAATTAATTAAGATATAGGTGCAATTAAGAAAATAAATAAATATCTTATGTAAAGATGTAAAGGCTTAGGAAATAGAGTGGTTAACAAAACACAAGAAATAACAAACACTATTTTTAATATAAAGAAAATCACAAAAAAATGATTTCTTCCCGAGTAATCCTCATGTTAATTTCTTTTAGTCATTTGGTCAATATTATGGTAAATTTTAATTATATAGATTGTAATTTCATGTATTTCATATTTTCTATTTTTTTTAACTTTTGATTATGTTTTTTTACTAATTTTCATGTATTTTAGTATTTTTCATGTAAACTACAGAACTAGAAAACTACATGTTGGTGATGCAATTAGTATTTTTCATGCTTTAAACTTTTAATTATTTTTTTTTCTAGGATCTTAAGATCCCGATCCAAATCTTACAATTCGATCTTGCAAAACCGAAAACAATCCTAGGTATGATCTAGATATTGACATCACGATACTTCTATTTTCAACACAAACAACAAACCTTTTTAACCTGAACATCAACCCTCTGGTTCTGACGTCCATCGCATTGCGCGGGTACACGTATCATCTTATTAGACATCCTTTATCTTATTTTCCCGCCTAGAAAATGAATCTGGACATCATTTTAG
Source organism: Cichorium intybus (assembly GCA_023525715.1). NCBI lineage: Eukaryota > Viridiplantae > Streptophyta > Magnoliopsida > Asterales > Asteraceae > Cichorium > Cichorium intybus. The sequence goes on from CM042012.1 coordinate 19,784,899, forward strand.
GTTTCTGTTCACTTTTTCTCATTCTACGCATACTGTAATCAATTTCAAAAATCTCGCCTAATTATCCTCCTCTTCGTCTTCAAAATTCCATATTTCTCTCTACCGATAAAAACTCAATCCCTCCTCTATCTCGATGTTTCTCTGCATCTATATCAGATCGGTACAAGGACCCAAGTAATATGGATTGTGAGTTCAATTTCATGCTAACAAATTGTCTGATCAATATTGATAAAAGGTTATGTTGCTCGCTCTCTCCCCGCCCAATCACACTCTCTGATTCTCTTCCTCTGGTTCAAGCCCTAACTTCCACTCAAAATACATGTAATCAGTTTATTTTTTTATAATTGGGTGTGAGGTTGTACAAGCGATTCAAGCATCAACAGAAGCTATAATCGATCAGTCTGGTTAGTTTTACTTTTTCTATTAATCGATCTCATTTTCCATGTAAAAATTGTTTGAAGTGAAACACAGGTATGTGTTAGTTGTTGGGATATCATCTTATTATGAGTTTATGTTATGTGTATGATGAATTTAACACTAACACTATGCATTTATTGAAATAGGTAGAGCTCATGATTAGAGGGTTTAAAATGTATAAAATACGACCAATATCATCTAAATAATAATGTTTTGATAAACCAAGAACTTTACATCAAAATATAATTATGCACGACTTAATTTTGTTCTTATGCATGTCATTAATAAAAAAGTATAAAGGGGACTCAATTTCGTTAGCAAAGTGTCTTAATGATTTTCTCATGCATGTCATAAATAAAAAAAAGTATAAAGGGGTTTCAGTTATTAGCAAAGTATATGACAGATCTACTTTCATATAAGAGAATGCAAAATTGATTAGAATAATCGGTAAAATATACGTGGGTTTGTTTAAAGTAAAAAAGGAATTGGTAATGTGAAATTGATTATGATTATTGTTAAACTAGGGTATATGATAATTAGGTAATTAATGAAAAGCCAACATTTACAATCAAGGAAGACACTTACCCAATGATAATGATGAAGGGTTTTCTAGCAAACAATGAACAAACAATTTCTTATGGTTCACATGCAACCCTAGAAAGATCTATGTTTTCTTCTATGAAGATAATAAACTAAAAACCTAAAGCCAACAATTATTTCTAAATATCAAATGAAGAATAACCAACCTTTTGATCTTGTTCTTGAAGCCAGCAGCAAAGAGATCCTGCCTCAAATGAAGTCACACCCAAGCAATGGAGAAGACAGTCCAGCAGAGTAATTCTGGTTCAAAAGTGGCACAGGTTTTGAGCCTCCAGAGGGTTCCTTATATAGCCTCCAAGAGGCTACAACAGAAACCCTGGAGAAGCCCCTTAATGGACAAGCTTGTTATCCATTTGGGCAAGCCTCTAAAAACCCTAACTAGGGTTTCAAAATTATGGAGATGGCCTCCATAATTTCGCCCAACTTGAGGCTTCCACTGGCTAGCCTTTTATTCAACTATTGAATAATTACAAACCCAGTCCCTGCACTTTTAATTAATTAATTTAATCGCTGAATTAAATCCAATTAATTCTAGATTAAATCTTAATTAATTATTATAGTTTCTAATTAATATATTAACACTTAAATATATTAATAAACCATTTAATTAATTCTATTGATTTATTAAACAATTAATAAATCAACCTTTTACTCTAGTGAACTCTATCCTAACCTCCATCTATGAGGGCAACCTAAATGGACTTTGCTTCAATTAACAAGATAAATATAAATATAAAGTCATGGCTTAGACACCTAATCCAACAGTCTCCCACTTGGATAAGTCTATGACTTTAATTTATCTTCTGATTAATAAACAACCTGCAGCTTCCAAGAAAATGCTGCCGAACTCTGACCCAGTCAGTTCTGTCCATAGATAAGTGATCATATGATCCTTCGTCCAACAAGATATTTTCAGACACGAGACATGGATTGAGATCAATCTCTGTCCGATACTCTGTTTCCCGATTTCCGATTCTGCTTATGACTTTCGGACTTCTAATTGAACACATCAATTTAGTCCAGGCTGGCCAGCACTTTAGTCAACTTCAAAATCATCGAGCGGCCTACAGATATCTGTTTCCTATCAGGGTCAAGGAATGAATAAGCTTCGACTCATACGCTTGTGTCTTGTACTTATCAAAATTGTACACAACAATGCATTTTATAACATCGAGTTACCGATGCGTTTACGTATTATCAATGCACAACCGACTCGTAAATTTCAACTCATATGTCTCCGCTTCAAGATCATACGATATTATCGTCTCAACATTGCTCGTGATGTAATCCATGAAGCAATCTATTGAGCGCGGGTTTATCCAATACTCAAATCTCTATTTCTAAGCACTCATGAACGTTGTAGCAGTCTTACCGCAATGTCTAACTCCTTAGACAATCTACAAACCAATTCATGACAGTCTTCGTTCATACTTACTCCCGAAAAGTATGAGAGACTGTGGACCTTTTGAATAATCAAATTATTCGGGAAGTGAAACATGCAAAATTGAAACATAAAATCTGACCGGTGGCTACTCTTGCCTAATTACCAAGTCTCCACGAGGTAATCACCAAGTCAGATTTTACATAAAACTATTATCGGTTTCTAGATTCCTTTTAAACTATTTAATTCGTGTTATGTATCTATGGTCTACTTGACCTTTCACTCTTTCTATGTATTCAAATGTCATACATTTATACACTTCATCCGATCGGATATCCTTCTGATGATATTTCAATTTTGGTCATACCGTCATTCTCACTAACAACTCCATTCTATGTACTGTGACTTTCCATGGTTCTCGGGATCTTTAGTCCACATGACTGCACCCTAAGACTATTTCGAGGTGTTACGATGTGCCGGTGAGCCACACGCGCTCCATCGGAATGCCAACGAAATTCTTTAACCATTAAGTCCTTATTTGAAAACTCTTTTCAAATTGTTATCAACATTCACCTTAATCATTTTCCAATGATTTCTCACGTATGTACAAAATCTATTAAGTATTCTCAGTCAGGTCATATCCTGAATCTGACTCATTATACTCTAAGCATTAAGTCATCAAGACATGTTTATGACACTTCTGATCGATACAAGAAACTTGTTGGATTCGATCTAGGATTAGTTGCAATCCTTATGTCACGACTTTCAATAACCATTTCCTTTCGGAGACTCTTTTCCATGCATCTTGAATCTTATCAAGATCATGCTTACTATGGCTAGGTCTACACTGATGACAACATCTATCTGATATATGTCAATGGATTATGTGAGTACGTTGTACCTTTTATATCTCTCATGCCAAATCATCACACTTTGCAATGATAGAAAACAATTTCCTAGGGTAATGCATATTGAGTCTCATCAAGATCATCTTGGCAGAGTTTCGATCTATCTCATAGACGTTTATAACCAACTGAGCATGTCGTATCTCTATTAAGTCTTTCATAGCGATCCGTCTCTTAACACCAAGTCATTACACTTTGTAATGAAAAGAGACGTTTCCTAGAAGCATTATGTAACACACATATGGAGATAGATAATAGCGACGCTCCCACTGGCTTTGACACGGTTATGGACTATTCACAAAATCCAGAGCTTATGACACATTTTGAGAATCCAAACCTTTCTGACATCTTTATGGATATCTTTCAGCCCTTTCTCAAAATCCAATCCTTTTGGCATATTTTGAGAATCTGAATATCCTTTCTTGCGAGATGCCCATGGGGTAATCCTGGGCCCATGTACCTTTATACTGGCATACTCTTTGTGAGTCCCTATTAGTGTGCCGGTGATCCACATGCGCTCCACCAACGACTTACATTATGCAGTATCCTTTCAGATTTCATCTTCTATTGAGAGTGCTTCTCTCAGAGTCAATTTCTTGACTCTGAGTATCGTCTCACTCAACCGGATGTTCTGAAGGTACGTTTCTGTCCATGTTGGTTTCTTTTGATGATTACTCCCACTGGTTTTAAGATCAGTTGTAAAATCAATCAAACTGTCACATAGACTGTATCTCGTCCTAAAGTTCTCTTAATTGGCAACAACCAGGCTCACCAATGCTTCCAAGTAGTCGGATTGAAAATTCGTACCAACTATAGTGTTTTACCACTAATCGGTATGTCACCCTGGTCATAACTACTTATGATGGTGATCAGTACTACTGGTCAAGAGAAGATAATGTCAGAATTTTAAGACAAAAAACTGATTTCTGCTCTAAGCCTAGTGATGACTAAAGGTTATTTCACTTGGCTAATCCTGAACTGATTCAGGACTGTCCCAACTCCCACTGTTTCCTTGGAACATGAGTTCTTTCTAAAAGAGCTCTTTCTCTTCCAGGTACAGCGGGATAGCTAGTGACACGAAATTTCTGATTAGGTTCGGGCTGGTCATGAGGTTCGGACGAACACTACAAGACCCAGGACCTTTAATGTACAAGTGAGACAATCCCAACTTTACATTTCAGACAGTGTCTGCAAAACCTACTTAGTCGAAGGATGTGGTTGGAATATGGTCTGACTGGTTTAGTATTCAATGTATCGGAAACTAATTGGCAATGTATCTCATACATTAAGGATCGAACTGTTTCGACCAATGCTCCATCATCTTCCCTAAGACACATTATAACTATTAATGTTCTTGGAAGAGAATAACTGTGAAACATTTTCCAAGTTTATGTTGTCACTCAGGTTCTGTGGATCTTGTACTTCCTTTGAAATCCTTGAACTGTTCAAGGTTTCAATCCCATCGCTTATTCTGATAAGCGAAGCCATATTCGTCATACCGAATGACAAATATCGCGGAGTACAACCAATTATGTTCTATTTGAGGATTCGAGCAGTACACAGCAACTGATGTGTTCGTTGCTCCTAATCTTAATCTCTTTTACATCTATATGTAAGCTTATGATTTTGTTAATTCTGTTCAAGACTTGCAATCTTCAGTTGACTCTAAGTCAGCTGATTCCAAAATCCTATCCTCTGGATCTTTGGGTGATTCATTTCTTGTCATTTGTGCTTTATAAAGAACTTAATCATCATCTGACTCTAAGTCGAATGATTCCAAAGTCCTGTCCAACTGGATCTTTGGTTGATTCATTTCTTTACACATTAAGAACTCAACTCATCAAGTGACTCTAAGTCAAGTGATTCCAAAGTCCTGTCCAACTGGACCTTTGGTTGAATTGATTCTTATAACATTAACAATTATAAGGGGCACAATTCCTAAAATCCAAACACTTTGGATGCATTAAACATTCAAGTTATTACTAATTATGCATTCAACACAATCATACAACATTTCAAGTATATTTCAACCAACATGTGTTAAAAGAAAATTGACAATTTTATTAAAACAAAATCCTTGAACAATGTACTATATGATAGACAATGTCATACGCATCTGAAAAGCTAATAACAATATTTCAATATCTAACTAAACTTCAAAACTGCATGAGTTGGAAATCTAATCCAAATGTGCTCCTATGCGCCAGAGTCCCGTACCTTACTGATTCCCTGTATACAAACCAAAATGTGACTATCACATTATGCATCAAGGAATTATGGAACAGGAGTTTTGAGGTTTTTAGATATACCTGAGCTTTCAAAAGATATTGACTTTGGAGCGTCTTCCAATCTTTCCGCGACTGTATCCGATTATGTGGATTCCCAGCTTAAGACATATCCAGACGATCTGGATCGTTTCTTGCTGCGTCTTCCCACTGGACTTAATCCAGAAATAGCTGAACCATTGGAGCTATGCCTGTCCAAGAGTGACTCATATAAAGTCAACAGTGGACGCATTTCCATTAAGGACTTTTTCTAGTCTTCCTTTCTATACGTCTGAATGAACAGATCGTACTTACTGGTCAGTGAATCGAGTAGAGTGTTAACACTCGACTCCTGACTCATGGAGTAACCAAGTTTGTACAATTCACCTATGTACGCTTCAATCTGAAGAACATGCGAATCGATGATACTTCCTTCTTTTAACTTACACTCTGCAAGTCTTTTGAAGATCCTAGCTCGTTCCTCTTCGACTGGTTTTTGGAACATTTCCTCAACCGATTGCATTAACTCATATGGCCCCAAGGATTCAAAATCCTTGCGAAACTCAGGGTTAATGGTCAATAGCATGAGGTCACGAATCTTTTCGGATTCATCAACTAATAAGTCATGCTTATCATAAAGGCTCTTTATGATGACTTATTCCGGTGGAACCGGGATCGGATACTCGGTGAGATGAAGCTTGCCAGCAATGACGAGAACCCGTCTCCAATTACGAAGCCATTCCTTACCGTTAAGGCCAGTTAGCTTTTCCATATTTAGCAGGTGTTCTCTGATGCTCTCAGAAATGGGTGAAGGAGGAGAGGGAGGAGAATAGACACTTGATTCAGACATCTACAATAAACAGAATTTTATAAGTTTAATTAATCCTTTTAAATAATTACCCAATATATTATTTATTAAGGCTAGGACCCAAAATACCCCAACTATGGTGTGAAGAGGGATGCCGTAATCACAACACAATGGTCATTAAGGTAGATAATGCACTTATCAATTTCATCTTATGAAATTCCTAGATCTGTTGAGACACATTGAACTGTTCAATGGCATGTTTAGTCTCGGATGTGCCCCACTGTTTGTGACTGGGATGCCGAGGATCACAAACCGGGTGTGAATAACCATACAAATTTGCTCGGTACTCTCGAAGTCAATTGCCATCTCTAATTAACGTGCCGGTTAACCACACACGCTCCGTTAATAATGACAAAATCGAGAAACCCATTGCAAGTCTTTGCGGACCCCAGTTGGCGTGCCGGTAAACCACACACGCTCCACCAACGTTCCACAAAGTGCAATGTGCAATTCCATGGATTAGCACCAATTCACATTTTTAACCTAAAGTAACTAGATTGGGTTTTGTTTAAGGTTCTAGTACTTTCAATTATAGCATTATACTTTTAAGAGGCTCAGCGGTTCTATCAAACCCGTTCGGCTAACGACACTCGACTGAGGAGAGCGGTGGGTAAGAGTGGATACCCATTAGACTGCCATTTTATAGGCAGTCGCCTTATACCCTCTTTATAGGACAGCTTTGTGAATGAGGCCTACTAACGGTAAGACTAACCATTTTTATCTTATATATAAATATTAACTTTTAATCATAAATATATAAGATATATTTTAATCTTATTAAAATATTTTAGATTTAATTTTATAAGAATTTTCGTGAATTTATATGTATTTTTCGAAAATTTTAATTAAATCTTTAAGCTGATTTAATTTATCTTTTAATTAACAATTAATTAAATTAATTAAATCTAATAAGGGAATCACAAAAACTAATCAAATTAATTTCCTAACCCTTATTCCCTAATTTCGAAAATAGCATGCCAAGAATAAGGGGTTCCAGTTATTTAATTATCCAATAATTACCAAAAATAACAATCAACTTATAAAAGGCAAGTAAATCAAGCAAATCAAGGGGGGAATAAAAGGGTGGCGGCTAGGGTTAGGAAATCCTAGCCTAGGCCACGAAATTTAGGCCATCCAAGAGAGTTTTTCGCAAAAACACTCAAGGCAAGAATCATTCAAGCAGTTTATATCAATTCATAAGAAAACAAGCCTAAGCTCTGATACCACTGAAGGGTTTTCTAGCAAACAATGAACAAACAATTTCTTATGGTTCACATGCAACCCTAGAAAGATCTATGTTTTCTTCTATGAAGATAATAAACTAAAAACCTAAAGCCAACAATTATTTCTAAAGATCAAATGAAGAATAACCAACTTTTGATCTTGTTCTTGAAGTCAGCAGCAAAGAGATCCTGCCTCAAATGAAGTCACACCCAAGCAATGGAGAAGACAGTCCAGCAGAGTAATTATGGTTCAAAAGTGGCGCAGGTTTTGAGCCTCCAGAGGCTTCCTTATATAGCCTCCAAGAGGCTACAGCAGAAACCCTAGAGAAACCCTTTAATGGACAAGCCTGTTATCCATTTGGGCAAGCCTCTAAAAACCCTAACTAGGGTTTCGAAATTATGGAGATGGCCTCCATAATTTCGCCTAACTTGAGGCTTCCACTGGCTAGCCTTTTATTCAACTATTGAATAATTACAAACCCAGTCCCTGTACTTTTAATTAATTAATTTAATCGCTGAATTAAATCCAATTAATTCTAGATTAAATATTAATTAATTATTATAGTTTCTAATTAGTATATTAACACTTAAATATATTAATAAACCATTTAATTAATTCTATTGATTTATTAAACAATTAATAAATCAACCTTTTACTCTACTGAACTCTATCCTAACCTCCAGCTATGAGGGCAACCCAAATGGACTTTGCTTCAATTAACAAGATAATTATAAATATAAAGTCATGGCTTAGACACCTAATCCAACAAATGACGCAATTAAAGATAGGCAATTAATGATGGAAAATCTTTCACTTTACCAATGTCTATCATCAATTGGATTAATTTACAAAAGGATAGACTATTTGTAGTAAGACGTAGCTATGAGGATTTAAAGGGAAAGTCATGTGAGTGTAGAATAATTCAAAGTAAACCTTGCCAAAAACATGTTGGTTTTCTGCGTCACAAAGAAATAAAAAGGAAAATGAATAAAGAAAATTAGACAAGATCAAGAACATAGGTTATATGTAAAAACAAAAGTCACGCCCAAATGATAATCAAATCAAATTTTACAAAAAAAAAAAATAATTATCTAACCAAATTTAACTTGATGTACTTTCATTTTTTGTATTATAGCATACCACTTTTATTCCATTCTATTATAGCATTGCATTATTAGTTTTTTTTCATATAAGACATTATACTATGAGTAAGCCACCTAATAATGGCATTGCACTTCATATTTTATTATTGTGAGCACCTTATAGCTTGAGCAAAAGTAGCTGAAATTAATGATGTACTTTTGATTATATTGACCGTATGTTTTACAATGACAATAAATAAGAGTCAAGGGCAATCACTATCAAATGTGGGTTTGTTTTTGAGACAGTCAGTCTTCACACATGGCCAGTTGTATGTTGCATTGTCCAGAGTTAAAAGTAGAGATGAATTAAAAATCTTAATTTTAGACAACGACAGTAAACTTACTAATAGAACAACAAATGTTGTATTCAAAGAAGTCTTTCAAAACTTGTAATTTGTTATAATTGTTCAAACTTTATCAACAATTATGTTGTGGTGTTTAATTTAATAACATATTATCCAAAAATTTCATTATATATTGTCGATAATTTGTTATATAAATTTATTAGTACTTAGATCTTTCTATTTAACATTTTCTTTTAATCAACCCGTGTAATACACGGGTCTCACCACTAGTTTAACAACATACACACAAACACCCCACAATCACCTAGGAGCTAAACATTTAATACTTCCTGAAAAAGATGGGAGCCAAACCTTAAAAGCATTAAACTCTTATATCAATCACTGCATTCGGTATTTCTGAGATTATCATATAACCAGCAGTTTGCAGTAAAAGTATGTAGCTAAAAATGGTTGAGTAAAATTTCAAATATTTTGGAGTTCATGTTCACAACAAGAAGGAATTGTAAATAATCTATTGCAAGATTAGTAGACACGTAATTCCTTAATAGTTAGTTACGACATTCCAATGAAATCTTCTTCATAAAAAATGTTTTTTTCAAGGTTTCATTCATCATATATTCATATGCATTTAGAATAGCCATGTCTTTTATTTTTGTTATCAGGAAAGCTACCACATATAAAACCGTGTGTAAAAATTTGTTTGGGTAAATATATACCAATTGTATGCACTACCCCATGTCTTTTATTTTTGTTATCAGAAAAGCTGGCACATATAATTGATCGTGTGTAAAAATTTGTTTGGGTAAATATATACCAATTGTATGCACTACCACCTCATGAATTTGTTGCTCTCCATCAAATACACGTGATAAGGTAAAGAGACACTAAGCTTGTAAAGAGCACCCCGGAACTTTTAGAGGATATTTTTTTAGATTTATATGTATTAGCCACGTCTGACCATGCTACTTGTTCAGTTTCATAGCAACCATAACTAAATTTGTTTAGGAAAATATAGACCAATTGTATGCACTACCACCTCATAAACTTGTTTATCTCCATCTGATACATGTGACAAAGTAAATACACGCTTACCTTGTAGAGAGCATCCTACATTTTTAAAAGATATATTTATAGATTTAGATGTATCGCATAGTCACGTCTGATCATACTACTTGTTTAGTTTTGTTGTAAGTTGTAATCATAACATTTTATGATATAACTTTGATATCATTTTGTTAATATGGAAGTACACAATCTTATATAAATATTGATATGAATATATACATATACATAATCCTTTTAAGTAACAGATAATGATATTTAACATTTTAAATAACAAATAAAGATGTTTAATATAAATTATGTTTTTTATTGACCTTTTAAAGTTTATAAAATATTATATTTTTTAAAGTTAAATAAGAAAACTATTACTAATTCAACTCACTTAAAAATTTACAATTGAGTTTAGTCGTTTGAGATATAAACATGAACCTTATATAATGTGTTATATTGGAAGCAATACTCATTATAAACATGTTAATTGTATTTTAGAGTTTTAAGAATTTAATAATACGACTTTCTTTGCCAAATATATTTGTTTTGGGTAAAAATCTAAAACGATGTAAGAAAACATTGTCATTCTTCATTCTTCATTTATATAAGTTGTGTGATTATTGTTTTCCAACTCCCTTCCGACGAGGGATGTCAAAAATCCAAGTCTTATAATAATTAATCACACATTAATTCATGAAGAAAAACATAATAGCCATGCTTTGTAAATTTAAGGGAATGTGTTTGGATTAGAAAAAACAATAGTGTAAAAGTTGCCGAATTCGGTCCCAAACATTTATATTTCCAAAATATTTGTTTTTGGTAAAAAAGAATGTGAGTATGTAACAATAAAATCAAAATGCATAAATTTAAAGTAAAATCACAAACAAACATAATTCACTCTTGCTGCTCGAGTCATGCTGAACTGTCTTTGCAGTGCCTACTGAGGTGATCAGCATTAGCACGAGCTGATACTATAAGTATAAATTTTTCAGCATGAAATCTTCAAAAATTGTTATGATCAAATCAAATAATTTTCTCAACAAGAAAAACGAGGGTTAACAGCAGAACCAACACCCTTTACTGGTATCGATGTAACACTAGAAGACATAACAAAAACGGATGAACCAAGAGACAAAGAAACAAAGGATGGCAAATAAAGTGACATATAAGGGATGCACCCTAATCCAAGGTCCATGAGGATGAAGGAATACCTAGACTACTGGATGAAGACAAACTTTGATGAGCCACAAATGTTGACATAACAATAGGATTAGAAGCATAACATCAATAAATTGTGGTGGACAAGATTCGCATGAAGGACCAAGGTTATGGCTAAAAAGGTGGTTGAAACTCTCTAGATGGTTTGTTTTGCTGCGGGAGGCCGTTGTTGTTGTTTTACTTTGTTAAGTAACAATGAACACTAAGATTTATAATGGTTCTTCTCTTTACAAAAATCGCATTCATCAAATGAAACTTTAGGAGGTGGTCGAGTATGAGTTATAGTTTGAGGTCGTTGCAAAATAACAAAAACAGCAAGAGTGGTGGATGTTTAAACCTTTTGTTTACCTACAGATTGATGTGATTTTCTCTATGACTAGTTCATGAACAACTTAATCAACTATACGAAGAGGCATACGATGAAGATTTGTTCCACATAATCCTGCAAAATCAAACTTTAATGACGTAAAAAAATGAACCAAACGTTGATTTTCCCTTTTAGCAATGTAAGGTCTAAAAGCATTAAACTCAACAGTTTTTGTAAGAGCCAACTGCTCCCAAAAATCAAACATAACAACATAAAAATCCTAAACACTCATAGTATTCAGTTGGAGGGCTCGGATATTAGTTTTTAATTTGTACTGCTTTGTAAAGTTAGGCTGAGTGTACAGTCTATCCAAGTGGTCCCAAACTTCTATCGTATCATATTTCATCAATTGGTGTCTCGAGATTAAACTGCACTATTGTAGATCCAAATGAAAATTTTAGAATTATCATTGTCATATGGATATTGTAACGTTGTATAATTAACAACTTTCTCATTTTTCAGTTTACCTATTACACCGGTAACAATACCCTACATATGTTTCTCACACAAAAAATTCTTCATTACATAACTCCAATTGACATAGTTATTGCCATCCAGCTGGGTGTTGGATACTAATACACTGAAGATAATCATCTTTTGGAGCCATATTGTCAATATTCAATAAAAAAACTAATACCAATGGCAAATATAATAACTAAACAAACGATAACAACAACGACAATCAGATGCTAACAAGTTCTATCCGTGATACTGGCGTTTGCTACAAATCTTCCACAATCATCAAATCAAAATGCATGGATCGAATAAAGCTCTAATACAATGTAAACTAATAAGCAGAAGTTGGGTAGAGTTTATTATTGAAGAGAAATGTGAATTATAAAGAAAGGGAAAGACGACTATAAATAAAAAAGCTATATATGGTTAACCGAGTTAAATGACTAAATATAAAACCCAATAACTTATTTTGGTAACACCAAAAACTAATTTTTCATCACTAATTTCTTTCCCTTCCACCCACACTCCATTATCATGAAAAAGATCCTTAGGTATCATTGTTCATCACTACCATCGTTAAAAACTTTATTGTTGCATACAAAAGCCCTTACTTTTCTCAATAAAATAAGTATATTAGTATTTGACAATATGAGATTCCCTTCTTGTTGGTCAGTTTGAAATACCATTTTGTCAACATATATATTTTTTCCTTATTTTATTTTCATAGTTTGTACGCATTCAATTTTTTAAACGTTGATTTGAAATTGTGTAATGGTTGGCTTAACTAAAAAAATCGATTTTAGTTTCCGTTCAAGTCAAGAAGAACAAAAGAAGAACCATCAATAAAGTCCAATTTTTCTTGATCGTGTTCGTCTTTTATCTCGATGTGTGGGATTGTAGGTGTGTTGATGTGGAGTTCGTCTTCATATCTCATCGGTTGCACTAGTAACTACACCATATCTACTGAAAAAGTAGCTAAAATAACAAAAAGTAGTTTCTTAATTTTAATTTTTACAACACATGAATCAAAAGTGTAAGGGATAAATTATGATCCAAAGGCCTAAGGAAAATAGTGTAAAGATAAAAAAGCAATTGCATGGTAATTTCGGTGTATAAATTCGTGTTTTGGATCAATTTATCTGAATTTTTGTTCAATATTGATTTATGATGAACGGAGACATTTTGCAAAAGAGCAACCAACCTCCATTGCCATTATAGAGTTAGACCGTCATGCTGATTGGGTTTTTTAGGTGACCAATGGGATGTGTTGCCGAATAAGTTAGAGGGAAGGGGACGAGTGGAGGTCGGAGGCAATCATTCGATATGGTGGGACGAGAATGGTGGTTTTTTATTTAAATACTAATGTAACATCCTAGGAGTTTTGGCTTAAATCGACAAATAAAATTTATTTTGTAAATAAAGAAAACAAATGAATAACTAAATTTAATATTTTGTTATATTTTATATTGTGAATAAATGAGCCAAATATAGTTTTAAAATCAATTTGTAACCAAATGTGAGAAATTTTGTCATAAGGACTAAAAGTGACAATTTGGCCAAACTTACCCTAAGTAGATTTGACTAGTCATGGATTTGGAAAATTAGAAGATATTATGAAGGAATTGATGTGGAGTTTAAATTAGGTCAAATAATTCATTGAATTAATATTAAGGATCGAATCGTTAAGAATTTTAGTATAAGGGACCATTTATGTCAAGTTGGGAAACTAAGGGTTAGTGTTGACTTAATCAATGACTCAAGTGAAATAAATAATTATATTAGGGGCATTTGTATGAATTTGGGAATTTCTTGTTAGAAGAGTTGACTTGTTGGGTGTTGGGTGAAGAAGGATCAAACTCAAGGGACTAATGTTGCAAATTCTTGAAAGATGACTTGTTTTTGATGGGGATCCTCCTCCAAATCAGCCATTCATGTTTTTGAAGGTTAGAGAGAGTGAGAGATGGTGATTTTCATCTCTTCAAAGAAGATTTGTGTGGGTTTTGAATGATTATGATCACACTTGAAGAATTATAGCAATCTAAGGTATAAAACCTCCCTCCTTGCCTTGAAATTTTGATTTGGGGATTAGGGTTTTGGTCAAGTCCGAATTCTTATAAATGGACGAGGATTCTTCCTATGATTCCAAGGTTGTTTGATGTTTTTGAGTCCATAGTGATCCCTATCCAATCCATGGATAGCTTGGAATCTCTTGAAATAATGTACTGATCCATATAAACCCTTGAATTTGGGGATTTGTTGAATAGTTGAAGAATCTAGAAATTTATGGATGATTATGGTAGTTTTGGATGAGGGGATTCATTTCTAATGATTCCCTAAGGATTCCAACATTTGATTTGTAGTCTCAAACCTTGAATCACTAGAAATGAGAATTGGGTGTTGAAATGGGTTTTATTCATGTAGATGATGATTGGATCTCTTGTTTAATGGATGAAACAATTTGTTGCATCAATTTGGATGTATAAGTGGAGTAAGGATCATTTCCTAATGATTCCATGGAATGGAAGAAGGAATCTCCACTTGTAATCACCAATTGTATGAATGGAATTGGGTATTCCATGGTTTAAGCTTAAGAAGTAAAGTTATGATCATAACATGGAGTTGATTCAATGGTGATGATATTGGGTGGTTTATTCGAGTCTAATGATGTATAATTTGAGTTGGAATAATGTCCTTTTGATGTCTATGAGTTTAGAGAAGTGTTAGAACTTGAATTGGGTCAAAATGGGTGAAAATGACAAAAAAACGGAGTTGCAGCAGGTCGTAACACGACTCGTGTTACTGAAAACACGACCCGTGCTGTCAAAAAGAGGGTTACACGACCCATGTAAGTTTCTGTCCGAATTTTGGGTACTTTTCGGGTTTTGAGCTTTATGGCTTAGGCCTTGGGTCCTTGTTTTAATGCCAAACTTTGGGGATGTTTTAATTAAGATTTTCCTTATATTAGAGAGTCAATTACTTCATTTTGAGATGATGAATGATGTTTCCTTCTTAGTTCAAATAAGTAATTATAGTGCGATTTTTAGATGAATCGAGTATGATACCTTCCATTCTTGTCTTGTAGGAAGGAGATGTTTTGTTGTGACTTGGAGGTGAGACTAAGGACTTGAGCTAGCACTCAACTAAGATGATTTGATGGATGAGATGATGTCTAGGAGCGCCTCCAAATGCATCAAACCGTATGTGGAGTTAGTGTTGACTCGTCAGTTGACCTTGGGTGAGTTTACCGGGAGTACACATCCTTCCAACTATCTTTTGTGTGTGTTGTCAATTACTTTTCATGCATGATATTATGTGTAATGTGTTATATGATTACTACTTGTGCATTGCATGAAAATGAGTTTTCTAACGATGTTTTTAAATAAAGATGATGATGATGTTTTGAGCATCCTATTTGTGCATTGCATTGCATATCGGATGGGTTTGACCGAGTGAATCTTATGATGACCTTAAAGATGTTTAATGATGTTTGGCTGAAATAGCCACCTTTATGATGTTATACCCATGTAGAGGGCCTGTTGGCTGGATAACAACCTCAATGATATCTTGTGATTGTTTTCGACAATAGGAAACCGCATGAGGGAGTTGCTAACCCTCATGGGACTAGTGTGATGGCTACTAGTTCTAGTTTAACCTATATGGGGATCGAGTGATATGCTTTGTGCGTGTCATTTGTGAACTTAGGTAGGTGTCATTTAGGTGAGTTGGACTTTTATGAGATGGACGTGGGTTTGGGATAGTTGCATCATGCATCGCATTTGCATATCATAACTATCTATTTTGAGTAAATCCTTATGATGTTTTAAATAACTTTTGAAGTGTGTTTCAAAACTATTTTTGGGGGTTTGTCCTGAGTGTGGTAGTTCACTGCCCACTCGAAATGGGTCAACCTCGGGTAAGCTCACTAGGCATTTCAATTGCAGTGTTTAAAAAACAAACAGTGTTCTTTTTGCAGACTACAGATGTTTAGTCCACCTCTTATTCTGCAAATGTGGTCCGCAAACTGCAGACTTTTACTTTTTCAAAGACAAACAACACCTACCTTAACTAATGCGGACCTGACCAGAGTTATGAGAAACACTAGGAGCAACTACGCCATTATTAGAAACCCTAGAGGTAACTATGACATTGTAAGAAATCTAAGGGGGCAACTATGACATTATAAGAAACAACAGGGGAAAATTTATGAAGATTCTCCCAAGGCAAAAAGTGGAGCCCCATCTTTAGGGTTTAAGAGCAGGAAGGGTTTTTGTGCTCGTTGGTTCTCTTTTCTCTACTCGTATATCGTCTCCATTTCTGAATCTCATCACTCGCGTTCCATTATGTGGGCAATTCGAAGAGCATCCGTTCGTATCAAGTAAGAATGCGTTCTCTCCTTTTATAGTTACACGCTCATTTCTCGCAACTGATCTGTGTGTTTTTTTGGAACGATATCTGCAAATCGTGTTAGCGATTTGCTAATAGAATTCGTGTACTTTTAGTTTAAAACCTCGCTATCGCTTAAGCTGGCGCAGCATTTCTGCTACTGCAAACTTAAGTAGTTCCATTGGAAGCGGTTTGAGCGACGTAGACGAAACGTTGTTGTCTTTATGCTTTTGCCTTAACGAATTCGTTACGGCTGCCACTAGTTTCCCCAAATTGATAAGCATTAGTGATAGCTTAATATTAACATTTGTTTTGTTGTGATACTTCTTGATTCTGAAATTGAAAGGTAAATTGCGTAACTTTCAAACTCAAGTCGCAGTTGTTTTCAATCTTCCAGGATGTAGTGACTAGTGACTATATATCATATAGAAAAGATGTTGAGATTGTTTGATGAACTTACCTTGTTTGCCTTTTAACATTTATGCGTATCATCTCTTATTCTAGAAATATGACTGGATTATGCTATGATATCACATGCTTCCATTGTTTTCTTTCTGTCCACATATCTGATTCCTTCCTTTTTCTGTGATCTTCTCTAGGTCCCAACCTTTTCCATCAGCAACTTTCCGTGCTTCTTGTGCTAAAATTGAAACAGAAAGTTCCAGTTACAGGGACAACAATGGTTTCAGTGAGCCACCACCACTTCTATCTAACAGATCCCTACCAATAAATAGATTTTATTCCCAGACACATGGCAGTCAAAGCTTTTCCATTAAGACGCATAGCTTTTCCTCACAGGCTGGAACAGAGAACAATGGGGAGGAAGATGATGAGCTTCAGGGTTCTTTTATTGATGCTATTAGTGATAGTGAAGCAATTTCTGAAGATGATGATATTGCTGCAGAAGTCCCTCAAAATGAGCTGGATTTATCTAATAATGAGGAAGATTCTGCAGAAAATATTCGTCAAGGAAGAAAAGATACTTCAGGATTGTTCAAGGTTATGGTGAATTCTACAGTAAGTTCTGCTAAAAAAGCTCTTGATAAGTGGCTTGAAGAAGGAAATGATCTATCTAGATCTGAGATATCAGGTGCAATGTTTGAACTCAGAAGGCGAAGGATGTTTGGGAAGGCCTTGCAGGTAATTTAACACCGTCATTTTACACATCCATATTTGGTTTTAGTTGACCTTTTCCCCTCTAGTTGAATTCTACTAGGCGATTCTTTATTTGATACATGGTCCCACCATTTTTGGTTTCTCTGTTAGGGCTAAAATATGCAACCATGTTTCATGACATAAGTGCTTTTTTCTGCAACAACGTTTCACCTGTTTACCAATTTATACAACAAAGTTTCATTTTTTACCACTTTATGCAGCAATGTGTCACGTATTTACCAATTTATCCAACAATGTTTCATTTTTTTACCAACTTATGCAGCAATGTCTCACCTTTTTACCAATTTATGCAACCATGTTTTAACCAATTAAACATGTTATGGGTAAAACTTTGCACTTTTTGGTCCTAAAATGAAACGTTGTATATTCTCTATAAGAAATCCCCAATGTGTTGCATAAATTAGCAAAAAGGTGAGATGTTGTTTCCACTTCTTCTATCTTGGAGTCTTCTTTATAACCCGACTTTTGCAATTCTTTTTCTCAAATACTATAAATGATTCACTAATTATGCCATTCTTGTAATATTTTTTGTTTATCAATTAATTTACGTCAATTTTGCAGCTCTCAGAATGGTTAGATGGACAGGACAAATTAGAACTTGGGGAGAGAGATTATGCATCGCGTGTCGATTTAATCGCGAAAACCCGTGGAATACAAAAAGCCGAAAGTTACATCGAGAAGATTCCGGAATCATTTCGAGGTGAAGTAGTTTACAGAACTCTTTTAGCCAATTCTGTTCAAAACACCAACACAAAAAAAGCCGAACAAATCTTCAACAAAATAAAAGACCTCAAACTCCCGTTAACCACTTTCGCGTGCAACCAATTACTCCTTTTATATAAAAGAACCGACAAAAGAAAAATAGCCGATGTTTTACTTTTAATGGAAAAAGAAAACATAAAACCATCACTTTTCACGTATAGACTATTAATCGACACTAAAGGCCAGTCAAACGACCTCGCGGGAATGGAACAAGTTCTTGAAACCATGAAAACCGAAGGGTTAGAACCCGATTTAAGATTGCAAACCATTTTAGCCAAACATTATATCTTCGGGGGTGTAAAAGAAAAAGCAATAACCATCTTGAAAGATATCGAAGGAGACAATCTCAAAGAAAACCGAAGGGTAATTTCGTCTTTGTTACCAATTTACGCGTTGCTCGAAAGCGAGGACGACGTGAAACGACTTTGGGAAATATGCGAATCCGACCCGAGACTCGACGAGTGTTTAAACGCGATTGACGTGTTCGGGAAATTAAAAAAGGTCGAAGAAGCCGAAGCAGTATTCGAAAAAATGTCGAAAAAATGGAAACAATTATCCGCGAAATATTACACCGCGATGTTGAAAGTATACGCGTATAATAAAATGTTGACGAAAGGTAAGAATTTAGTGAAAGTGATGAGCGAGAACGGGTGTCGGATCGGGCCGTTGACTTGGGATGCTTTGGTCAAACTTTATTTGGAGTCGGGGGAGATTGAAAAGGCGGACTCGGTTTTGAAAAAGGCTTCGGAGCAAATTCAAGGGAAGCCGATGTTTGCTACTTATATGATGATTTTGGATCAGTATGCTAAAAGAGGTGATGTACATAATGCTGAAAAGATTTTTTATAGAATGAGACAAGATGGATATGTTTCGAGGTTTAGGCAGTATAATTCGCTTTTGCAAGCGTATATAAATGCGAAAGTTCCCGCGTATGGGTTTAGAGAGCGGTTGAAGGCGGATAATGTGTTTCCGAGTAAGTCGTTGGTGGGACAGCTGGCGCAGGTTGATGCGTTTAAGAAAACCGCGGTGTCTGATTTGCTTGATTGATATTGTTATGTTTAGATGTGTTGGTTGTTTCTTGTTTTAGAGCTTAGAATTTTATAACTCTTCGGTATTCAAGTATTTATTATCGAATTTGATGCTCACGGGTAATGTGCTGTAGTGATTATTGCCTGTTGGTGAGTTAAGGCCATGTTTCTGTTTTTCCCCCTTTTAAGTGTTCTTTAGATATACTATACTGTTGTTTGGACAAAAGATATTTTTAGGTAACATATGAGAAAATGATGAGCACGTTTGTGAAATGGAAGGAAAAGATAAACGAGGGTAAATATGTGAAAAGTTGGACTTAATTCTCTTAAATCTTTGTTTCTGTATTTAGTGGAAGAAACATCCATATATATTGTTTACTATAGTTACTGATGAAGGTGATTTTCTTTTTAAGTGACTTGATGGGAACAAGACTTGACCTGATAAGTTATATATTTGATTTCTGTTTCAATTTCAGATCTCTTTACACTTCAAAGATATTATTATATTTGCTGAGTATTAAGGCTATTATATTATATCACTCCTGCAATTTGTAATATTTCTGTTTTCATGAACAATGTTATTTTCTGATCGTTTATAGATTTAGTTTTTGTTTTAAAACAAAAAGCCTCCTAAATACCTGTAAGTGCTCTTTAATGTTCCCGACTTCCCATTAAGGCGAAGGTGTTGTGTTTGAACTCGGCAAGAAACTCCAACTCTCAATTTTTTTTAAAGCTCACGGGCCTTTGAACCCCTCGATTTCCTCAAATCGGTTTTCTTGATTTGAAAATTTTGTGGTCCAAACCGTAAACCAAATTCAAATTATTGTAGATCAAACCGAAAACCGAATTCGAATTCGCTTTGATTCGGTCTAGACCAATGAAACCGAATTAAAAAAAAAAATCTAAAAGGAGTAAAGTCAAAAGCATAAATAAGTAAATATTATATATCATAATAGTCTATGAATGTATGCGTTATACTAACTTGAAAACACATGCACTCCCACTGCATCACGCGATATACAAAATCTAGTTATATGTTGTATACAATTAGTAACATATAATAAACAATATTTCTGATATATTTTTAATTTATAAATATTTTGTGACAAGTTTAATAATAACTAATAGGTGACTCAATGGTATACGCTTTGTAGGGATGAACATTTCACCCGAAAAATCGAACCGGACCCGGAACCGAACTGGAACCAAAACCAAATAGGAACCGGAATTGTGTATTCGGTTCGGTTCTCGGTTCTCCATTTCTCACTAAATCGGTTCTCGGTCCGGTTCGAGCCGGATCCGGAACTATGCACATCCCTTAATAGCACATTTCATTGTATAACCGAACTGGAACCGAACCGGTAAGAACCGGAACCGGGTTATTCTATCCGGTTTCCAATTCTTTGTTTCCTACATAATCGGTTCTTGATCCGGTTTGGTCCGAGTCCGGACCCATGCTCATCCCTAGTGCTTTGTATGATTATAATTAGCTTAACATATACTCCTTCTATTTCCCTTTTTTTTAGCTCAACATCTAATTGTTTTTACGATTTGATTTACTTCTTTTATAATTTTAACCTAACATCTAATTATTTTTACGAATTTAACTTACTTCTTTTATAGTTTTAGCTCAATATTAAAATATTTTAAAGAATCTAGTCCATAATATCTTTTTAACATATAATTCCACGCACTAATGAACAATAAAAATATTATTTTTAATGAAGATTTGCTTTTCACTAGCTTACTTCCACATGTCACCCATGACTGAATGTCGCCGAAGGGTTATCTTAGAGTAAATTACAATACAAGTACCTAGAGAGTTGCTTACTGTATATGTTTAGTCTAATATTTTAATTATGAGAAAAAGGCTAAAATAACATAATCTCATAAAGTTTTACCTTAACATAACAAAAATCAGTAACGTTTCCAAAATAGTCAAAGAAATCGCAGGTGGCACCTACTATGTCATCCTAACACTTGCGATTTCATACTTATGCATATTAAGACCTGCAATTTCGTCATGTAGTATAAATAATAAAATTTAAGGACCCGCATTTTGGAAATTGCCACCTGCGATTTCCTTTGCAAGACCCGCAATTTCCCTTTCTAGGACATCTTAGATGACACTCCCACTTGCGATTTCATGCCTCGAACACTTGTACCCTATGCATAAACTGATTAATGAGTACCCCTACCCCTACCACCTTCGATTTCGCCTTAGGACGTATAATTTGCAACTAAAAACGATTAATGACTACCCCTACCGCCTTCGATTTCATGTTTAATCATTTTTAGTTATAAATTATACGTTTTAAGGTATAGATTAGCGACTATACAGTTGTTATGCATAGAGTACAAGTGTTCGAAGCATGAAAATCGCAGGTGGGAGTGCCACCTGTGATATCCTACAAAAAAGGAAAGCGCAGGTGGGCACGAGGAAATCGTAAGTCATGTAGAGGAAATCGCAGGTGGCGATTTCCAAAATGCATGTCCACAATTTTTTTATATTACATGACAAAATCGCATGTCTTGAGAGACACATGTAGAAAATCTTAGGTGGTAGGACAAGATCGTAGGTGACACTAAACTATCTGCGATTTCTTTGACTATTTCAAAAAAGTTACTAATTGTTTGCTATTTTGAAGTAAAATTCTATGAGATTATGTTATTTTAGTTATTTTTTTCTTATAAAAATAGCAAATTGCAACAAAGTCGCTAAGTTTACATAAAATTTTAATATTGACACTGTATTTTTTTTGCAATTAAGTCATTAGATTTTCCAAATTGTTGCAATTTTGACATTTGACCGATCATCCCGGTTGTCAACTGATCTGGGATGGTGACGTGTCAGTCTTTGATGACGTGGTATTGACGTTGCATGATTATCTTTTCTATTTTAGCTAAAAAATTATTTTTTTTACTTATTTGACTATGAAGATAAATAATGACCCAATTAACAAATTCACCAATATATAAAACCATAATTACTACTTCTAATAAATATATTTTACACTTTTAACATAATTATCAGTATATATTATATACAATCATCGTATATCATCCTACTTTCAAATCAACTTTCAAAAGCATGTTATGATTTTCTTTCTATAATTATCAGTATATAGTATATGTAATCATCGTATATCATGTTACTTTCAAAATATTGTATTTGTATACTTGAAAAAACTAAATAAAATCCTCTATCACTTATAATTGTTGTTTTAAATATTAATTTTCAAAGAGACTTTGGTCATGTTAACGCCACATCACTAAAGACTGACATTTCACCATGTCATTTCAGCTGACAGACGACTTGACCGGTTAAATAGTCAAAGCTGTAACAAATTGAAAAAACGTAATGATTTAATTACCAAAAAAATAAACACAATATTAAAATAAAAATTTTATATAAACATAATAACTTTTTTGCAATTTACCCTATAAAAAACTTAATAATATAATTGTAAATTTGTAATCGGATAAACTAATCAAAAACTAAGATAAACTCTCATATTCGGTAGAGTTTGGATCGGATCAGACCCGCTCCATTGGTGGTCCGAAAGAATCGCCTCCGTACCGCTTTCATTTTCTCTCACTCTCATTGTCTCTGGAGACTACAGACGTACCATAAAAAGCTTCCACCTTGTGATAAGATTAACACAGCCAGACGCCACGAAACCACAATTTCGACCATTCTAGTATCCTCCATTTCTAGAACCGCAACAGCAGTGATACTAAATAAGATACCCACGTCTTTTTCGGCAACAAATTTATCGAGTTAGCTTCATTGCTCTATTTGGCTATTCTTGTTTTGTCCTATTTTATCGGTTTTTCGTCTTCGAACTTTCAACCTTGATATAACCCTAAAATCTTTGTGGGTTTTCAACAAAAAATATCCTCCGAAAAATGGGAGACAAAGCAAATGATGAGTACTTCTTGGAGTATAATGAAGATGACGAAGTTCAAGACGATGATGTCGAAAATAATGATAGTAACGATGATAGCGATGACGATGGAAGTCGTAACTCTGCTCGTTCTTCATCGCATTTCTCCTCTCGTCAATGGCCGCAGAGTTACAAGTTAGTTTCACCTACTCTTGCCCTTGTTTCACGCTAGTCTTGTCTTCTGTATAGCAACGTACAGCCGTCACTGTATGCAGTACAAGCTACTGTAGCGGTACTATGGATCTGGCATATGTTGCTGTTGAAACAGATCTATTTATCTCTTTTACTATCATGAATCTTTTGTTTGAAGAAGATCATGATAGTACCGATGATATCGATGATCCAGAGATTTTTTTTTTTCACATTACACGGATGTTGATCTTGAAGAAAGCTAGCAAAATTTGGTTTTCCACATTCCAATCATTTGATTTCCTATTCAATTAGGGCAATAATTGGCCAATCACTTTAGGCGTATAGATTTCATGTATTATTAAATATCATAAGTCCCATGGTCTCATTTTCTTATGATATGGGTCAATTCCGATATTGTTTTATAAAATATCACTAAATGTTTGAAACTTTATTTAAAAGACGCTTTCTTGCTATGAGCATATACACTGACCATGACTTTTGTGGTCAAACCTATATCTTATAATTTTTTTTTTTTTTTTTTGGTAACGGAGGAACCCAACTAACCCATCATTTGGATGACCCAGCTGAACCAACCTCCGGGGTGCACTGAACCCCCCGGTAGTGCCCGTGCTCCCTTTTAAAGCATCCCCATTGGGGAGACCGGTGGCCATCCCTGATTGAAACCTGTGGGAATCGAACCCTGGACCTCCTCTATGAGGGGCAAGAGCCGTAACCACTAGGCCATCAGGAGATGGTTATATCTTATAAAATTCAAACACTATATGCCCTTTGTCAAAATTGTAACCTTTGTTATGAAGTTGCTCAACAATATTCAGAAATGATTTTAGTTTGTTTGACTTTACAAGTCAACCTAGAGTTTACTTATCTATCAACATTCAATTCCAATGCTATTTTTCTTGATTGCAGGCAGACAATCGATTCATATTCAATCACAGCAACACCAAATTTCGGACTCCTTAGATCTCCTTCCACTACTATTTATTCCTCATTACACGACATTGGAATTGAAAGTAACTTTGATGCTGAAGCAAAAGCTCGGTTACTATCCGAATGTGAAAAACTTTATAGCAAAGAGGATTTACAAAAGATCTCAAGGAAGTTATCAACATGGTCAGGAAAGGGTTCATTACATGAACAACTTGGTGAACTTCCCATTAGCCATGGATGTAGTGTCACTCAGACCGTATTCAATGGTGAGAATCTTTACACAGGATTAATATTAAACAATGTGTAATTCTTTTTTTTTTTTTTTTTTGTAATGATTATGTTTTTTTTTTTTTTTTTTTTTATGAACAGCGGTGAATGTTATGGTTGGAGTTGGGCTACTTTCTACACCGTATACAATTGCAGAAGCTGGATGGGTAGGATTGGGATTTTTAATTTGTTTTGGTGTTATATGTTGTTACACTGCTTCACTCATGAGGCATTGTTTTGAGAGTAAAGAAGGAATTCTTAGTTATCCGGATATTGGAGAAGCTGCATTTGGGAAATACGGGCGGCTCATTATATCTGTAAGTTGATGTGGGCCCCACTTGCTAAATATAGAAAGCTTTTTATACTTCTTCTAATTTGGTTTATTGTTGCAGATCATCTTGTATACCGAGCTCTATGTAAGTGAAGCATTTATATTTTGGTATATGGACCTTTTGGCTCACTTAATTTATAACAGAAGAAACAAATAAAATAATT
Source organism: Cichorium intybus (assembly GCA_023525715.1). Classification (NCBI taxonomy): domain Eukaryota; kingdom Viridiplantae; phylum Streptophyta; class Magnoliopsida; order Asterales; family Asteraceae; genus Cichorium; species Cichorium intybus. Next base: position 19,810,237 of record CM042012.1, read on the forward strand.
TTGGACTCATTGTTTTATATATGATTTCAGACGTATTGTGTGGAATTTATTATTCTGGAAGGAGATAATTTGAATAGTCTGTTCCCTGGAGTGTCGTTGAATTTGGGTGGCTTTACACTGGACTCCATGCACTTGTTTGCACTTATCACTGCTATCATTCTTATACCTACTGTCTTATTGAAGAATGTCCGAGTAATTTCATATCTTTCAGGTATTTTATATAATTAATTAATTATCTGAGTAAATTATGTTTTTGGGACCAAAATTGACAAAATTATCTACTCTCAAAGACCAAAAACGTAATTTAGTTATCATTCTATATAAATCTGGTAGTTGAAAATTTTAAAATTATATGAACAATTGCAATTTTCTTGCAGCTACGGGTGTATTGGCTACAATTGTTGTTATCTTTTGTGTGTTTTATCTCGGGACAATGAATGTCGGATTTCATGAAAGTGGGCCCCCAATTCGGTGGAATGGTGTTCCGTTTGCTTTGGGCATTTATGTCTTTTGCTATTCGGGACATTCCGTGTTCCCAAATATATACCAGTCAATGGCTGACAAGAAAAAGTTTAGCAAGGCCATGATAATAGCGTATGGAACTAAACATCTACTTCCTTTTAATCATTAAATAAACATGAAAAAAAATATATTTATTTTTTTATGAGCTAATAGTTTGCATTTTCATGTATTTCAGTTTTTCTTTGTGTGCTGTTATGTATGGGGCTGTTGCAATAATGGGGTTTCTCATGTTTGGTGAAAGTACATTGTCTCAAATAACATTGAACATGCCGGATAATGCAATTGTTTCAAAAGTTGCTTTGTGGATAGTGGTAAGTGTTGATTTAAAATAAAGCGTAAATTACATTTTTGGTCCTTAATTATAGTTTATATTTCAATTTTAGTCCTGAAAAGTTTTCTCTTGCAATTTCCGTCCTTATTTGAGATTCTTGTAACATTTTTGGTCCCTGTTCCTAGTATAATAACTAATTTTGGTTCCCGAGTATAGCTGGTTTTTGCAAAATATAGTCATACTTTGAAAAGGAACCGAAAATGGTACAAAAACCTCAAATAAGGACAAAATTTCAAGAGAAAACTTTTTGGGACCAAAATTGAAAAAGTTAGCTATACTCAGGGACTAAAAATGTAATTTACTCTAAATTAAAAGTTCCACATTTTAAGAAGACATGGAAAATCCCGGTTGGTTTTATGCTTATTAAATTTGTTATGAGGTTTAATATAAGTTTAACAAATTGCAGGTCATCAATCCGTTCACCAAATATCCTTTCTATGATTAACCACCAAGGAAAAAATATATACTTTTTATTTTCAATTTGTATATCCTTGTATTGATTTCACTTGTTTCCTTGACATTTTTATAAATATGCTCTGCTTATGAACCCATTAGCTAGTGCAATAGAAGAGCTTTTACCTGCCAGAGTGTCACATACTACTTGCTCTTATATTCTTCTCAGAACAGCACTTGTCCTCTCTACTGTCTTTGTTGCCATTTCCATTCCTTTTTTCGGTATATTATTATTATTATTTTCTTTCAATTTTCTTGCATTCATTACATTATTTTGTAAACTGAATCTTGTATGTTTGGTTGCAGGTGCTGTGATGGCTTTGATGGGATCACTCCTATGTGTAATGGTGGTAAGTATCCACTTCATTCATTTAATTATCATCAAATGGTCTATAATTTGCTATCATTAAAAGTTAAAATTGATTCATAAAGAATCATCATTAATAATTGTTCAACACAGGCAATAGTAATGCCGGCTCTGTGCTTTCTGAAAATTCAAGGGAGTAAGGCAACAACAACACAGATTGGTTTGAGTATTTCCATTATTGTGGTGGGCATCATCAGCGCACTCGTGGGGACTTATTCGTCATTATCTAGTATTGTTACAGAATTTTGAGACCTTTTGTTTAGCATAAGACAAATAATATACTTTGTTATAGAATAAATCATTGGTGTCTAGTTTTTTATATTGTTCATCAAGATATGAAGATTTCAAATTTTGTTCTTGGGTTTTTTAAATATTATGAGTGGATACATATCGTACAAGTGATTCCTAATATGATATTTGAATGTGGATTTCTTAATGTTTTACAAAGTATCAAGTTGGCAGAAGTCTTATGCTAAACAAAGTATATTATTTGTACTTTTGTTTTTGTATGCATGCAATCACATGGATGTCAGAAGAACTTATCCTTTTCAAGTACTTAAATTCTTAATAGAAATCCTCAAAACTGTTTTGACATAAATAATTTTCTCATATGATATTTGGTAATTTATCACAACAAAAGGAAGATGATTAGATGACTCGAACTCAATTTGGTTAGCCATCAAACATCGAGTATTCCTCGATCTTTTAGCTACAAGCTTGTTATTAGCCATACTTGAATTGTTTTCTAACTTGATTCTCGAGCTTTGATTAATTGTTGCAACTAATAATCAAATGTTATACTTTTAAACAACACTAAGAGTATGTTCGAAAGCGAAAGCGAGGTGTGAGTTTTTAAGGAAATACTCAATTTAAAGGAAAAACTTCCTTTAGTAGTACGGACTTTTAAGTTTTATTTTAAACAAAAATATTTAATCAAAGGCTATTTCAAAATAGTTTTTTTTAGAGTTTTTAGCTGTTGAGAACTTTTAATGTTTTCAATTTATGTAATTTTAAATATTTCAAAAACTTACAACTACTTTCGCCGAACACTTCTATGCGACTAAAAGTTAAAACTATCAGTTTTCAGCTACAAGCTAGCAACTAGTTTTGTGAAATATACCCTAAGACACCATATTTTATTCTTATTCCAATCTAAGACAACATTTTATCCTGGTTTTTGATATCGTAAAATTCTGTTACTCATATTTCTTAAAAACTATGAATAAATCATCACATTTTGTTTCATTTATATTTAAAGGACGACGTTATTGATTCACGTGTTTGTTTAACCAGAAAGAAAAATAAACATAAAAAATATCATGTGGTCTTACAATTATCAAACTAAAATAAAAATAAACATAAACTGCAATGTTATTTTATGTAGTTAACACTATAAAAATCTATTTATTTGATGTTTAAAAGATTATCCATGCCCATGCGATTACAAACCTCTTATATATGTATGCATGATACCGAACGTTGGCCGATCGAGAATAGCAAGAAAGGAAGATGAAGATCGCTGAAATAAGGATGATGCGGTCAAGATGTTGTAGAACATTGTTGGAAAAAATACTGAACACGAAAATTAGAATTTTGCTAACGCAGATCACCAATAAATTGAAGGGATAGAGATTGCTGTGGTTCAAACATGTCCTTAGGAAACAACCAACGACAACCCATAGGAGGGTAGAGATGGTAGCCATTGTTAGGGCGAGGAGAAGAGGACGCCCGTGAATAAGTGTGAATAAGTAGGAAGATAACACTAAGTTAGACTTGAAAGAGTTAGCTCTTACCTAGGGCATGACATCATATAGAAGAATGTAGAAGCTTAAATTAATGAAATGAAGTAGTATCGAAGTACGCTATATAATAGTTCTCTTTCCAAATTTTTTTGTTTGTCGTACAATGTTTTTTGTCTTGTTATTGCTTCTACTTTAAGTTTTTTATTATCAATATCTACTTTATGTTGTATTGCTAATATCCGATTTCACTATTTGTGCTACCAATACAATAATTATCTATAACATCCGCGTTTTGGGCCTAAGAGTTTTGGGCTTAAATCGACAAATATAATTTATTTTGAAAACAAAGAAAACAATTAAATAAATAAATTTGACATTTTATTATATTTTTATATTGTGAATCAATAAGCCAAATAAAGTTTTAAAGGACGACATGAAGTTTCAAAATCTATTTCAAACCAAAATGAGAAATTTCGTCATAAGGACTAAAATTGTCAATTTGGCCAAACTTAATTGTTGAGCTTTGACTAGTCAAGGAATTATAAGATTTAGAAAATATTATGAAGGAATTTATGTAGAAACATAGATTAAGTCAAACAATTCCTTAAGTTAATATTAAGGACCAAATTGTGAAGATTATAATGAAAATGACCATTTCTGTCAAATTGAGAAACTAGAGGTTAAGGTTGACCTAGACAAGGACTTAAGTGAAATAAATCATAATATTTGGGGCCTAAGTGTGCAACTAGAGACTTTTAATTAAAAGAGTGGACTATATGGGTGTCGGGTGTAGAAAGATCAAACTTTAGGGACCATTCTTGCCAAGTCTTGAAAGATGCAAAGTTTTAGGGGGGGGGGGGTGGTTCCCCATTTCAGCTATATTCACGAATTTGGAGAGAGGAGAAGAGGGGAATGGCGATTTTCATGGGTGTTTGAAGGAGAAGAGCTTGGATTTGAAGGATTATCTAAGTGATTGAAGATTCCTAGCCATCTAAGGTATAAACTCTCTTTCTAGCTTTAGATTTTCGAGATAGGGTTTGGGTTTGATATATTGGAGCTTGTTGTGACCCCTATCCAATTCATGGATAGCTTGGAATCTCTTGAGATGAAGTTTTAATCCTTATGAACACTAGAAATTGAAGATTTATTGGTTTCATGAAGAAACTAGTAATTGGTGGGTGTTTATGATTGTGTTGGATGAGGGGATTCATTTCTAGTTCTTCCCTAATGATTCCAATCTAATTAGAATGAGAACTTAACCCTTAAATCTCTGGAACATTGGAATTAGGTGTTGAAATGGGTTTTGTTCATGTTTTGATAGATGGATATCTAGTATTGTGGATGAATGAGTTTATTGCATTAATTTGAAGACAATAGAATGGAAGAAGGAATCTCCACTTGTAGACATCAATTGATGGAATGGAATTGGGTTTTGAAGGGATTTTGCCCAAGTGTTAATAGTTGGGTCTCTTGATGGGTTGTGGATGGATGAATTCGCCCTTTGATGATTCTCTTATGATTTTAATCCCTTTTAGTGAACAAACCCTTGTGAATGACTTGAAACAAGGATTCAAATGGGGTATTCCATGAGTTTCATCATTTAGAACAATGATTGGAATTGGGGATTCCATGAGGCTATCTTCTTAGAGTTTGTGTAACATCCGTGTTTTGGGCCTAGGAGTTTTGGGCTTAAACCGACAAATAAAACTTATTTTGTAAATAAAGAAAACAAATGAATAAAAAAAATTTAATACTCCGTTATATTTTATATTGCGAATAAAAGAGTCAAATATAGTTTTAAAATCAAATTATAACCAAATGTGAGAAATTTTGTCATAAGGACTAAAAGTGTCATTTTGGCCAAACTTACCCTAAGTAGATTTGACTAGTCATGGATTTAGAAATTTAGAAGATATATTAAAGGAATTGAAGTGGTGTTAAATTAGGTCTAATAATTCTTTAAATGTCATTAAGGACCTAAATTGTGAAGAATTTTAGTGTAAGGGACCAATTGTGCCAAATTGGGAAACTAAGGGTTAGTGTTGACCTAGAGAATGACTCAAGTGAATTAAATAATCATAATTGGGGCACAAATGTGAAATTAGAGACTTCTAATGCAAAAGAGTTAACTATGGGTGTTGGGTGAAGAAAGACCAAACTATAAGGACTAATCTTGCCAATTGTGGAAGATGCCAAGCTTTTGATGGGGGTTTCCCCCATTTCAGCTCATATTCACGTTTTTGAGAGAAAGAGAGGGAGAAGATGGCGATTTTCATGGTTTCCATAGAGATTTGTGCTTAGCTTTGAAGGATTATGCATACACTTGAAGATTCCAAGCAATCTAAGATATAAACTCACCTTTCTAGCCCTAGATTTCGAGTTTAGGTTTGGGGTTTGGACCCAATCCGAGTTTCATGATGGGATGAGGTTCTTCCTATGATTCCCTAATGTTTATTTGATGTTTCTAAGCTGTTTTGATCATCATCCAATCCATGGATGCTCTAGATCCAATTATTTGATTGATTTGGGTGTTATGAACCCTAGAATTTGGGGATTTGTTGGATAATTTAGGAATCTAGAAATTGATGGTTGGATTTTGTAGTTTTGGATGAGGGGATTCATTTCTAATGATTCCCTAAGGATTCCAACCTTTGATTTGTAGTCTTAAACCATGAATCACTAGAAAATGAGAATTGGGTGTTGAAATGGGTTTTGTTCATGTAGATGATGATTTGATCTCTTGTTTAATGGATGGATGAATGAGTTAAGGTATCAATTTGGATGTATAAGTGGGGTAAGGATCATTTCCTAATGATTCCATGGAATGGAAGAAGGAATCTCCACTTGTAATCATCAATTGTAAGAATGGAATGGAGTCTTCCATGGTTTAAGCTTATGGAGTGAAGTTATGATCATGGAATGTAATTGATTCATTTGAAATGGTTTTGAATAGTTTAATTGAGTCTAATGATGTGTATTTTGGGAAGGAATAATGTCCTTTTGATGTACATGAGTTTTGGGAAGAATCGGAACTTGAATCGGGTCGAAAATGAGTGAAAATGACAAAAAAATCGGGGTTGCAGCAGGTCTACACGACCCGTGCAGGGCCACACGACCCGTGTAGGGGGTCTGGAGGCCACGGGTTGGGTTTCCTGCATTGCTACACGACCCGTGTAGGGCTACACGCCCCGTGTAGCTCTGTTTGGCCAGTTTTCTTAGTTTTTAGACCTTAAGCTTTATGGTTTGGGTTTTGGGTCCTTGTTTTAATGCCAATCTTTGGGAATGTTTTAATTAAGATTTTCCTTATATTAGAGGGTCAAGGACTTCATTTTGAGATGATGAATGATGGTTTCCCCTTTGTTATAAAGAAGTAAGTATAGTACGACTTTTAGATGAATCGAGTATGATATCTTCCGTTCTTGCATTGTAGGAAGGATATATGTTATAATGACTTGGAGATGAAACTAAGGACTTGAGATAGCACTCAACTAAGATGATTTGATGGGCGGGATGATGTCTAGGAGCGCCTCCATATGCACCAACCTTGCGTGGAGTTAGTGTTGACTCGTCAGTGGACCTTCGGTGAGTTTACCGGGAGTACACATCCCAACTAAAATCTTTTGTGTGTGTTATCAAATACTTTTCATGCATAATATTATGTGCAATGTGTTATATGATTACTACTTGTGCATTGCATGAAAATGTGTTTCTAAAGATGTTTTCAAATGAAGATTATGATGATGTTTGAAAGATGTTTTGAGCATTCTATTTGTGCATCACATTGCATATAGGATGGGATTGACCGAGTGAACCTTATGACAAAGATGAAATGATTGTCCCGGATTTAGGGAAATCATGATTGTCCCGGATTTAGGGAAATCAAGGGCAAAATGCCCAAAATGAGATGTTTGTCCCGGATTTAGGGAAAACCGTTCCCGACAATAGGGAACCGCATGAGGGAGTTGCTAACCCTCATGGGGCTAGTGTGATGGCCACTAGTCCTAGTTTTGCCTATACGGGGATCGAGTGGCATGCTTCGTGCGTGTCATTCGTGAACTTAGGTAGGTGCCATTGAGGTGAGTTGGACTTTATGAGATGGACGTGGGTTTGGGATAGTTGCATCATGCATAGCATTTGCATATCATAACTATCTATTTTGAGCAAACTTTTATGATGTTTTAAATAACTTTCGAAGTGTGTGTTAAAACTATTTTGGGGGTTTGTCCCGAGTGTGGTAGTTCACTACTCACTCGAAATGGGTCAACCTCGGGTAAACTCACTAGGCATTTCAATTGCCTAACTTATTTTGATGTGTACTCAGGTTGAGGAGTTTAGATGACTTAGAAGAGCTGGATGTTTAGAAGACCACGGTTTGTGTGGTATCATTTGAGCTATGTAATGGTATTTGAACTGTTACAACCTCGCTATTTAATAAACTAAAATGTTTTATCTAAAATGGGACCAAACGATGTTTTCCGCTACTTAAACCCAAATTAGTTTCTCATTAAATCCCATGTGTTTTAAAATGATTTTGAAGGAAAATGACTTATTTGAAGATGTTGAAACTAGGGTTTTACTAAAGGACAATGATTTTTGAAATAATGATGATAAACCATGGGTTAAATGATGTTTTATGAAAAGGCTTAAGCGAGGGTGTTTCAATTTGGTATCAGAGCATGTGTTTAAGTGAACTAGGTACTTGGAGTAGTGCTTAGACTTAAACTATGATGCTCTTAAGGATGTTTGACCTCTTAAGTAGTTGGCCTTTAGGACTTAGTGGTAAATGCTTGCTTATGATTAAGATTTTAATCATTTAATTAGTGAATTCGATTGGGCATGAGGAATATTCTTGGCAAGAGGATTTTATGCATGAAGATTCTTATGTGGAAATGAAGTGCAACCTTGGAGGATCATGACTACATGGCAACATGAGGAAGAACTTTGTAAGAATAGCAACTTCTAAGGATGGTAGAAGGCGAATAAAGGGACAACTTATATTGGATGAAGCTCGAAGAGTAGTGAGAATTACAAGATGGTGGACCTTAAGGAGTCGATTAAGGGATGAAGGAGTGTTAGAAGACTAGTGGAATCGTAGTGTCAACCTTCGGCAAGCAAGAAGCATGATGAGCATGGTGTTAGCGAAGCGGATGGTAGGTGAAGACTGGGAGCTGTTGAAGAAATTCTTTGTCGTGACCCTTAAACCTTTCTTCCTTACCCTTACCTTCTTTTGAGACCCATCCGACATCTTTTTGGTGTTCAAGCTAGTGACTTTGCCTTAGCTCTAGAACACTAGGTGTATGTAAGAGTAGCAGGGTTTGCGCCTTAATGCTTGAACTAGAGAAACCTTAATGCAAGACACATGGAGGACGTAGATCATTAGGTTCTTTGGTAGTTAGCAATGGCTTAGTGATCAATAAAACCTTATGGGAATAGTGAGTTATTAATTCATGTTAGGGTGAAGAGACATGGATGCATGATGAGACTAGATGCCGTAGGATCAAACCGTTAATCACCTTGAGGTAAGTGAATTAGTAAACAACCTACCCTAATAAGAACATAAGAATGATGTGCGGCCAATATTTTAAAAGTATTGTTAAAATTTTAACAAATGTTTGTAAATAAAATTTGAATGAATATATCTCACAAAATGCAAGATTTTTTTTTTTTTTTAAAAAAAAGCGAACGACAAAGGAGCCATCATGAATCGGTAGTGAATACCCAGGAGTGATGATCTCTTCGAGATTTTGTTAATAAATTCGATGAAAATGTGTTTCTAAATAAGTTTGAAACTTTATTGTTTTACATAAAGAGTACGAATTCGAAAGGGTGTCTTTTTTCCACAAAGGTTTATTGAAACTTTCTCATAAGCAACGGTTTTCTCAAAATATTTACCACAAAGTTGAGTGTTCAAATCTTTTGTAAAACAAAGGGTCGAGTTAAAAAAAATATTTTAATTTGATAGTTGCATGTTTTAAAGAAGAGCAACTATTAAAAATAAAGTTGAGACAAGTAGTTCTCTGAAGTAAAACAGTTTTACAAAGTAGAATTTATGGTACTTCAACTTTTATAAAGCTTTAAATTTAAGTAGAGACAACTTTTGAGATTTTGTTGAAAAATGAGTATTAAATTCTTTATTGGTAGGAATACCGGGATTGATAATCTCTTTGGGAATTTTATTAATATTTTGAGGTAACCACGTTTCAAAATGGATAAAAAAAAAATTGTTTTATATAAAGGACGTGAAATCCGAGTAGTGCTTTTCATGAAGTCAATTAAATTTTCAGAAAACGGGCTTTACCAAACATTAACCACAAAAGCAGAGTGTTTAAGTTTTGTAAGGACAACGAGTCGAAATTTGAAAATTTTTAAAATTTAACATTTTATATTTAAGAGAAACGTTTATGAAATAAAAATTTTGGATAAACAATTCTTGGAAGTAACGAGATTTTAAAAAGTGGAATTTAAGGTATTTCGAGTTATAATATTTTTTAAAAAAAAAAAAAAAATGAAAATGAGTAACTTTTGAGATTTTGGAAAAAGTAGTACTTTATTTCTTATTATTGATTCCGGGGACGGAATCCTTTTAAGGGGTGGATAATTGTAACATCCGTGTTTTGGGCCTAGGAGTTTTGGGCTTAAACCGACAAATAAAACTTATTTTGTAAATAAAAAAAACAAATGAATAAAAAAAAATTTAATACTCCGTTATATTTTATATTGCGAATAAAAGAGTCAAATATAGTTTTAAAATCAAATTATAACCAAATGTGAGAAATTTTGTCATAAGGACTAAAAGTGTCATTTTGGCCAAACTTACCCTAAGTAGATTTGACTAGTCATGGATTTAGAAATTTAGAAGATATATTAAAGGAATTGAAGTGGTGTTAAATTAGGTCTAATAATTCTTTAAATGTCATTAAGGACCTAAATTGTGAAGAATTTTAGTGTAAGGGACCAATTGTGCCAAATTGGGAAACTAAGGGTTAGTGTTGACCTAGAGAATGACTCAAGTGAATTAAATAATCATAATTGGGGCACAAATGTGAAATTAGAGACTTCTAATGCAAAAGAGTTAACTATGGGTGTTGGGTGAAGAAAGACCAAACTATAAGGACTAATCTTGCCAATTGTGGAAGATGCCAAGCTTTTGATGGGGGTTTCCCCCATTTCAGCTCATATTCACGTTTTTGAGAGAAAGAGAGGGAGAAGATGGCGATTTTCATGGTTTCCATAGAGATTTGTGCTTAGCTTTGAAGGATTATGCATACACTTGAAGATTCCAAGCAATCTAAGGTATAAACTCACCTTTCTAGCCCTAGATTTCGAGTTTAGGTTTGGGGTTTGGACCCAATCCGAGTTTCATGATGGGATGAGGTTCTTCCTATGATTCCCTAATGTTTATTTGATGTTTCTAAGCTGTTTTGATCATCATCCAATCCATGGATGCTCTAGATCCAATTATTTGATTGATTTGGGTGTTATGAACCCTAGAATTTGGGGATTTGTTGGATAATTTAGGAATCTAGAAATTGATGGTTGGATTTTGTAGTTTTGGATGAGGGGATTCATTTCTAATGATTCCCTAAGGATTCCAACCTTTGATTTGTAGTCTTAAACCATGAATCACTAGAAAATGAGAATTGGGTGTTGAAATGGGTTTTGTTCATGTAGATGATGATTTGATCTCTTGTTTAATGGATGGATGAATGAGTTAAGGTATCAATTTGGATGTATAAGTGGGGTAAGGATCATTTCCTAATGATTCCATGGAATGGAAGAAGGAATCTCCACTTGTAATCATCAATTGTAAGAATGGAATGGAGTCTTCCATGGTTTAAGCTTATGGAGTGAAGTTATGATCATGGAATGTAATTGATTCATTTGAAATGGTTTTGAATAGTTTAATTGAGTCTAATGATGTGTATTTTGGGAAGGAATAATGTCCTTTTGATGTACATGAGTTTTGGGAAGAATCGGAACTTGAATCGGGTCGAAAATGAGTGAAAATGACCAAAAAATCGGGGTTGCAGCAGGTCTACACGACCCGTGCAGGGCCACACGACCCGTGTAGGGGGTCTGGAGGCCACGGGTTGGGTTTCCTGCATTGCTACACGACCCGTGTAGGGCTACACGCCCCGTGTAGCTCTGTTTGGCCAGTTTTCTTAGTTTTTAGACCTTAAGCTTTATGGTTTGGGTTTTGGGTCCTTGTTTTAATGCCAATCTTTGGGAATGTTTTAATTAAGATTTTCCTTATATTAGAGGGTCAAGGACTTCATTTTGAGATGATGAATGATGGTTTCCCCTTTGTTATAAAGAAGTAAGTATAGTACGACTTTTAGATGAATCGAGTATGATATCTTCCGTTCTTGCATTGTAGGAAGGATATATGTTATAATGACTTGGAGATGAAACTAAGGACTTGAGATAGCACTCAACTAAGATGATTTGATGGGCGGGATGATGTCTAGGAGCGCCTCCATATGCACCAACCTTGCGTGGAGTTAGTGTTGACTCGTCAGTGGACCTTCGGTGAGTTTACCGGGAGTACACATCCCAACTAAAATCTTTTGTGTGTGTTATCAAATACTTTTCATGCATAATATTATGTGCAATGTGTTATATGATTACTACTTGTGCATTGCATGAAAATGTGTTTCTAAAGATGTTTTCAAATGAAGATTATGATGATGTTTGAAAGATGTTTTGAGCATTCTATTTGTGCATCACATTGCATATAGGATGGGATTGACCGAGTGAACCTTATGACAAAGATGAAATGATTGTCCCGGATTTAGGGAAATCATGATTGTCCCGGATTTAGGGAAATCAAGGGCAAAATGCCCAAAATGAGATGTTTGTCCCGGATTTAGGGAAAACCGTTCCCGACAATAGGGAACCGCATGAGGGAGTTGCTAACCCTCATGGGGCTAGTGTGATGGCCACTAGTCCTAGTTTTGCCTATACGGGGATCGAGTGGCATGCTTCGTGCGTGTCATTCGTGAACTTAGGTAGGTGCCATTGAGGTGAGTTGGACTTTATGAGATGGACGTGGGTTTGGGATAGTTGCATCATGCATAGCATTTGCATATCATAACTATCTATTTTGAGCAAACTTTTATGATGTTTTAAATAACTTTCGAAGTGTGTGTTAAAACTATTTTGGGGGTTTGTCCCGAGTGTGGTAGTTCACTACTCACTCGAAATGGGTCAACCTCGGGTAAACTCACTAGGCATTTCAATTGCCTAACTTATTTTGATGTGTACTCAGGTTGAGGAGTTTAGATGACTTAGAAGAGCTGGATGTTTAGAAGACCACGGTTTGTGTGGTATCATTTGAGCTATGTAATGGTATTTGAATTGTTACAACCTCGCTATTTAATAAACTAAAATGTTTTATCTAAAATGGGACCAAACGATGTTTTCCGCTACTTAAACCCAAATTATTTTCTCATTAAATCCCATGTGTTTTAAAATGATTTTGAAGGAAAATGACTTATTTGAAGATGTTGAAACTAGGGTTTTACTAAAGGACAATGATTTTTGAAATAATGATGATAAACCATGGGTTAAAATGATGTTTTATGAAAAGGCTTAAGCGAGGGTGTTTCAGTTTGTGTGTTGGAATGACTCCCTTGGGGATGACCTTTTAATTAAGAGCTTAATCAATTACTTGTAAGTGTAAGGTGCAATGATTGACTTGGAATCTAGTTCACTAACATCTTGTTAAGAAATAAGAAATTGATTAGTGGTCCTCATCGGATTAAGTCATGCACACTTGGATTAAGAGTTGAATAATTGGAAATCAGTTCTTAAGTACGTATTTTCGTTGCTAGTTAGTGTTGGGGTGTATTGGATCTTAACTTGGGTCAACTGGGGGCTAAATGGACCAAAAATTGAGCAGTCAACGTGTTTCATGCGGCCCGCGCTTGGGTTTGGGCATGGAGGTCGCGACCCGCGCAAAAGGGCAAGAATTTTTGGGCGTTCTGATGACTTACGCGGCCCGCATGAGTTGTGCCTTGGGTTTTGCCCAAACTGGCAAGAATTTCTGGGCAAGAATTCCAATAGAAAAACTGACGTGCCATCCCTCATCATTTTTTCATACATTCTTTAAGTGGAAGATTATCTACCACATCATTGGTCCTTACATAATAAGTTTCTTTGGTATCATTTAACTAAAGCTAGCTTTTACTTTCATCCCTCAACATTCTTTATGTTGTTCAATTATGTCCTTTAGCACTTCAACCTTCCAATTTGTTTGATTAAAAAACTGGCAATGCCGTTAGCTAGAGATATGTCCCATTTCATAAATAAATTGGTCATTTAGTTTCTTAATTTTAACCAACCTAACAATCATTGAATGGGGTTATAACCCATAATACCAATCAAGTTTTAATACTCATGAGTAATGCAAGTAACTTGCATCAATATTATTGCTAGTAGATTATAAGAGCTTCTTACAATTCATTTATCCATGTTTACATGCTCTCGATTCCATTTTATGAATATTTAATCTTGAAATTTTGTTCAATACATGTTATTTCTAGTAGATAACATGTTTACTACACTTATTTCTCGAATAAATATTCTAAAATTGAACATGCAAGGTAATAATCAAAACTAGGGTTCATAGAATTCTCTATTTAACACTAGCCCACTTGTCGCGTATTCGACATTGTATTACAATCTCACTGGTGTACCTTACGTTCTCTCAGCCAGATCTTACTAATGCAGTTCAACATATTTGTTTATTTTTGCATGATTCTCAAAATCCCAATTTCAAGGCTCTCAATAGAATCCTTTGTTATATCCACGACACCGCAAGTTATGGTCTGCAACTTTATGCATCTCCTTTCTAAGGTCTCATAGCCTTCGCTGATGCTGATTGGATTGATTGCCCCATTACCTTCACTCCACATCGGGTTATTATGTGTTATTTGTGCATAATCTTCCGTCTTCGTCTTACAAACGACTAAGCACTATATCTAGATCCGATGCAAGAGACTGAATATCGATGTGTTACAAATGTTATCACTAAAACATCTTGGATATGACACCTTCTACGTGAATTGCATCAACTGTTTGTCAAAGATACCATTGTTTACTACGACAATGTTAGCACTGTGTACTTATCCAACAACCCACTTTTACATCATAAAACTAAACGCATCGAGATTGATACCCACTTCGTTCCCAATCAAGTGGCCATAGGTCATGTTTGGGTCTTACATGTACCATCTTTGTCTCAGCACGCTCATATCTTCACCAATGATTTCTCTTCAACTTCTCGACTTTCGTTCCGGTCTCAATGTTCGAAATCATCCTTTCATTAAACATGCAGAGGTTGTTAACGTGTATTGTATCTTGTATATTCATGTTTTGTATTCGTTATTCACTTGTATGATCCGATCCAAAAGCTTGTATGTAAATATACTATATTTTGCATGCTAAAATGTAGATCTTAATTTACTGGAAAATATTACTATCACACTATAATACCTGATAAATATTAATATAACATAATATTTTATTAGTTATTTAACAAACTACTTATTAAATTACGTAGTTCAATAATAAAACATATTTACTTTGATTAAATAAACTACTATAGATATTACGATGTAAATGCTACAAGATTTTGTTGGAAACATATACATCAACTCTAACAGAGCAAGATGAAATTGTTTACAACAAACTCATGTTTTAAAAATAAATAATGTAATATTATTTGTTTTGTTTTATTCATTACTCGAAGTACATCATATAGTACATGATTACACTATCTTCACAAATCAAAATTAAAATACGTAGTTTAACAACAAATATCACAATTACGTTATTAATGTATAAAAAGGGCTATTCTTCGACCGTTTGGGACAATACCCGCCTATATATACTATATTATACACTCCAAGTTTTATCATAAACTAAATATTTTATAATAAGTAGAAATATTTATGAAACAATAAAATCATATAATAAACTAATTTAATATATACATACAATAAAACCATAATATAAAATAATAACATGACGTGGCATTACAATATAATATCGTTACTAGTTTTGGTAAACATTGCAAAAGCTGTTGACTGTGGGGATGGCCTGATAAACAAACTAATTTTAGAATTTGGATTTGTTGCGGGTGCACGAACAAAATGGAATGGGTGGTGTAGCGATCCCCCGAATTTCAAGTACATTTTACCCTTCCATTTCCCCATTTACACACACTTGCGGAAGGCAAATGTGAATGTTTCTTTCCAATAGCCAGGTCCATTCTCTCTCTCACGATCAATCAACTTTTGCAATTCTTGATAGGTAAATCCTCTCGAATCTCGATTTTTGATCTTTCTTCATTAATTATACTCTCAAATTCGTTCGATTTCGGTTTCTGTTAATCTCTTTTCGTCTTTGATTCTGTGCATGGGACTTATTTGTGATACGATTCAATGCGATTAACGACTGATCTGTTTATTTTGCGTTTGACGACGATTTCTTTTCCTCATTGCAATCCCAGCATCTCGGTATCATTTATCAGCGCGATGCCTGTTTTGTTCGTTTCTTGTAGTAATTTGACGTTATGATCTGCAAGACTGCAAGCATTTGTTTCTAATTCCATTATCGGATATTGCATTGTGGAAACGATTTGAGATCCGATTATTTTCTCGTCGGTTGTTTTCATGTACCGCAAATCTATAACGTCTTCTACATTTACGATCACAAAGTCGCTTATATACGTGCATAACATATATTTGCATACGTATGCATCTACGTTAATTTGTACACACACACACACATTTGTACATGCACACAAAATACATACATATTCTTGTATGGATCTATGTTGATTTATGTATTTTATGCATAACATTAACACATATACACATACGTATTTACATTAGGACATATATGTGTCTGTACGTGTATTATATGTATACGTAATTAGCCTAATTAGCCTTGCATTATAGATTTTTCTTAGCTCTAAGTTGAACTGGACACAACATGGTGTGTGACAAACGTTTACTTTTTCAGAAAACCATAAACATTTTCTATATTTTGCAAAACGTAGTTATAATTTGTACACTTGATATTTTTGATATTTTCTTGGTTTAAAAAAACATTTCTTGCAATATATACAGGCGTTTCTTTTTGTTAATAAATAGAAATCACAACTCTTTGCTCATAAAATCATGTGAACAGAAAACAGAAATCGTAAATGTTACAAAACTAGATCAAGATGCTATGTTTTGCTGCTTCTTGACAATGATGAATCATTTAGTAAATTATCTATTGACGGTTCTACAGTGAATCCACATTTGATCTTTCATGTTTTCTTATAGGCTTTGAGTTAAGATGGCAGATGGAGAAGATATTCAGCCACTTGTTTGCGACAATGGAACTGGAATGGTTAAGGTATCAATTAGAATGTGGTGGTGTAGTTTTTGTAGCTAAACTACTTTACTCTCATCCTCTTTTGAGGCCTATATTCATATTTCATACCCTCTCCCATCAAAAGAATTGAAGCATTTAACCGGGAAAACGATTTAATGACAATATTTGGCTATTTGTGGAATATCTAGAACATCACAAAGTTGACAAAACAGTGCAATTTCTTGACCAAAATGCTAAAATGGAGTGGTTATACCAAGGGATGTGTGGTGAAATCTATTTTTTTTTTCCAAAATAGAAAGGTTACATGATAGAAATAACATTGTTTTTTCATTTTCCTATTATTATAGCATCCTACTTTCATATATTTTTATTAGAACATTGTATTTTCAATTCTATTCTTTGTAAGGCATTGTATATTCAAAAGTCTAACCATTATAGCACCGGGTAACTTTTTAAATTGTAATCTAATGACATGGCACATATTAACAAGTTTTTACGCCATGTCACCTTCCACATAGGAGTCAACAATGGATTGAGATTTGAAATTCTTTTTATCCAAAATAATTTTCTTCTATAAATGTTTCTTCTTAAATTTGTGAGGTCAAGAAGTCAACAACAGAAAAATTACCAAGTAATTGTGATTTGGCGTCCATGTACAGACTATCATTTAATCCGATTATCCATTGCTATAATTGGGTATACATTTTGAAGCCCAATGCCTTGATAAAGTACAATGATATAATAGGAGGAAACTAAAGTACAATGCTATAATAAACAAACAAAAAAAAGTTGCTTTGATTCAAAACATCGTAAACAAAATGGTTGGCATTTATTTGGAAAGAAAAGTTAATATACTTGGAGTAGAAGTACATTGCTATTTGTGTGGTGACTCTTATTTAGGCTGGATTTGCTGGAGACGATGCACCAAGAGCTGTTTTCCCTAGCATCGTTGGACGTCCACGTCACACTGGAGTCATGGTTGGCATGGGACAAAAGGACGCATACGTAGGTGACGAGGCCCAATCCAAAAGAGGTATTTTAACTCTAAAATACCCAATCGAACACGGAATCGTCAACAACTGGGACGACATGGAGAAAATCTGGCATCACACTTTCTACAACGAACTCCGTGTAGCCCCCGAAGAGCATCCCGTTCTTCTCACCGAAGCACCTCTCAATCCAAAAGCCAATCGTGAAAAAATGACTCAGATCATGTTCGAAACCTTTAATGCCCCCGCTATGTATGTCGCTATTCAGGCTGTCCTTTCACTGTACGCTAGTGGTCGTACCACCGGTATGTTTCTTAACCCCCAAGTTACCAAATGATAATAGTCTAATACTGTAACTGATGCTTGGTTTTGACGTTTCGTGCAGGTATTGTTCTGGATTCTGGAGATGGTGTGAGTCATACTGTGCCAATTTATGAAGGTTATGCACTTCCGCATGCTATTTTGCGTCTGGATCTTGCTGGTCGTGATTTGACGGATGCACTGATGAAGATTCTGACGGAACGTGGTTACTCGTTCACTACTAGTGCTGAGCGAGAAATTGTGAGGGATATGAAAGAGAAACTGGCGTATATTGCGATTGATTTTGAGCAGGAACTGGAAACGTCTAAGACTAGCTCTGCTGTGGAGAAGAGCTTCGAGCTGCCCGACGGGCAGGTGATTACTATTGGTGCTGAGCGTTTCAGGTGCCCGGAAGTTCTGTTCCAGCCGTCGATGATCGGGATGGAAGCTGCTGGGATTCATGAAACTACTTATAACTCTATCATGAAGTGTGACGTGGATATTAGGAAGGATTTGTATGGGAACATTGTTCTCAGTGGTGGGACCACTATGTTCCCTGGTATTGCTGATAGAATGAGCAAGGAAATTACTGCTTTAGCCCCCAGCAGCATGAAGATTAAAGTGGTGGCCCCACCTGAAAGGAAGTACAGTGTCTGGATTGGTGGCTCTATCTTGGCTTCTCTTAGCACCTTCCAGCAGGTCGATAGTCAATACTTGACTCACATTTTCTATTTCCATTATTTGATTTAAATTCGTTACTCATATAAAAATTGTTAATTTTGTTGTGACAGATGTGGATTGCCAAGGCTGAATATGATGAGTCGGGACCGTCCATTGTGCACAGGAAATGTTTCTAAGAAAGAGGAGAAAGGAAAATAAGAATAAAAGGTGGTACTGTTGAGTACTCTGTTTGGTGAGAGGAAAATGCTGCCGATTTCTTCTTACATATCTTACTATTTGAGGCACAATTTTTTCAGTTTTTTTGGTAGTTGAAATAGTAACCCAATCTGCATCTGCATTTGATTGTTGTTTTTTATTTTCATACTGTGTGTAAGCCATAAAGGGATTTGTTTCTATAAGTGAATTACTTTTATCCGACTCTCTTGTAGAAACACCAATGTCACGTTTTCTTTTAGGTTTATGCAATCATAATACTTGAATATGACTACGGTTATCTTTTCTTCATATTGTATTCTACTTTTTTCAAAAAAGAAGGCGTAAAATCAATCTTATGTTGGGGTTTTTCAATCTCAACCTTCTGGCTGGGGTTCACATCAATTGACCATGTTGTCCAAATAGTCTTGCAATTGTATGGAAGAAGTTTGGGATCATTACGATTTCATTAAAATGGCGAGTGGTATTTAAAGAGCGTGAGCAAAAATTATGGCGTAGGAAAATTCGATGTTGATATGTCACTCCCAAATGAAATGTCCTTCCAGAAAACCAACAATGGACCCAAGCCGAAGGCATAGTTGGTTTGTGAATGGATGACAACGTCCTAATTCAAGAAGGGCTGTCGTTTGACCACATTGACCACCCATGTTTGATAAACGGTATCAAAGAAATGCTTCAACTTATATATAAATAAGTAAGGTTGTGTTTGATAGTTTCTTAATCTGAACAATTAAGAAACTCTGAATGGTTCACACCATTTGATACTAAAAATACCACATTTGAATGAAACAGAATATCTTAATAGGCTCTGAACCATTAAGAGAGGGAAATGAATCTGAATGGGCTCTAAATGGTTCAGACCTCTGAATGATTCAGATCTGAATGGTTCAAATGCTACCAAACACAGTCTAAGCCGTTATATCACTAGACGAGATGCTATAAGATATAGGACTTGGCACAAGCCAATATGCAAACGAGAATTTTAAATTTACAAAGTGAGTTGGAATTAACATGTGATGTTTTGCTCCTCACAACTTACCATATGGGAAGTGATTTGTACACAACAAAGTTTTTACATACACGACAATTTAACATTTTTCTTGCATAATGTACAACACCCTTAATACATGAATTGTTGTGAATGGATAAAAATGGTTTTGTATAGATTACTTTCCTTACCATATTCCTATATTTGCATAATAATGATGTATTCGATAAATTCTATTACTTGGCGAATGTAAAAACGTACTATTAACTTCGAACAACTTGGTTCACCACACACGTGTTGTTTAATTTCAAATACAAAAAGAAAAATCAATATACTTTTATAACTTACATAGGATATCATCTGACAATGCTTCTAATAATACAAACGTGATAGAAAAATTAAATTCAACTTTTGAACCTATTTTAGGAGGTATATATAATGTGTTGCTCATATATTGAATTTATCCGTTCAAGTGAGACTTAAAATGGTAGGAACATTGATGAATTTAGAAAAAATGTTAAATCTATCTATACTAATAAAGTAAACCGTGGAGTGCCACATGGAATCTTTTTAGACTTAATATTTTGTTAGAAATTGGGGATTGAATAATGACTTGGATATCTGAAAATCGTGTATAATAACTCTCAAATCAAAGTATTTCAATGGTACTATTGAATCTTTGATTGGATAAGATTCAAAGAGAATTCTAGAACAGAGAATGAGAAAAGATATGACTTTTCGTACCAGGAAAATGACCAAAAAACGAGTTTAAAACCTGTCAAAAACTGTCACTGGATGCGTCACACGGGTCGTGTGATTCCACACGGTGGTGTGGTGTCTCGGTTTCAAACTGCTTCGACACGCACATGGGTCGTGTGGTTCTACATGGGCCGTGTACTTTCTCGGATACAAATTGCATTGACATTCACACGGGTCGTGTGATGTTTGACCACAATCTGTTTACAATTTGCCTAGTGATCACACGGGTCGTGTGATCACAAAAGTCAGAAGCCGGGCTATTTTTTGAATAAACGAAATTTTGATGCATTTTGATAAAGCAACATAGCCCAAAGAATTTTTGATGCATTTTTTGAAAAAACGAATTTTTGATGAATTTTCGACTCCAACCAGGGGCTGCCGCCCGTTAAACCCCGCTACAAATAATGTATTTTTTAATTATTGATAGACTTCAAACTGCAAATATATTCGGATTTTCAAAACTTCTGCTATATCTCCTTCGTCTATTGACTTCAACAGAGGTTCTCCGCCCACCATGTGTGTCCATCCCATTCAATATAAGAAAACCCTTTTATCTGCAAATGTTTTGGTTCGTGGTTTAGGAATAAAGATTTCCCGTTTTGGTTAATCGGTAAAGAAACGAAGGTCGGATTTTCTCAGAGAATGTACTCTCCATACTTGTTACGTGATATTAAATTACTTACTGTTTGTTATACTCTCGAATGAGGGATATATCCAAATATGTACGTTAACATGGATCGAACAGGGATGAGACCACGAGTGTAAAGACCATTGAGGGGAAGGTCCGGTCGACTCAAATGGGAAGTAACTGATATTGTGGTTTGGTCAGGGGAACGTGCTTCCCATACTTATGAAACACGGACGTGTAGTGATCAAGGGAACGTGCTTCCCATACTAGTAAAATATTGAAGTGTGGTAGATCAAGGGAACGTGTTTCCCATACTTGTATGATACTGATGTGTGGTTTCATCGGGGGAATGTGCTTCTTATACTTGCAAAATATTGATGTGTTGATATTGTTATATGTACTCACAAGACGATTTTCTTAGCTCTTTTGTATGGTTTGATTGTGACCTTTATCCAGAGAGAATTAACAAGGGTTAGTGGGAGAGTTGATTAGGCTATTGCTGCTAGAAGACTCTCCAACGTTCTAGAGACCCAGAAATTAATGTAGAATATTGTATAAATTTGTTTCTCTTGCCATGACTTTGCATATCTTTGTGACACTCAATTATACACAGAACTATATATTTGTAGGAAAAAAAAAACAGGACAATTTTCCGTCGAACTCTAATTTTATTGTATGCTCGAATGATGTATGAATTGGGTCGTTAGATAGATATGTATAGAACATACCACTATAAATCATTATGTTCGATTTCTCTTCACTTAATCTTGTATAATATTGTATAAATTTTGTTTCAAGGCCACGCTTGGTTTGTCTCGTCCGGTTCAAGTATTTCACCCTCAACCCAAGACCTGTTTTGGCAAGGTGTGAATCGGGTTATGTGTATCTATAGTTAGGAGTATCTTGGTACAAGCTAGTCCAATAATCAGGTTGAGTTAACAATATGATGCATTGATAGACTAAAAGAGAAAATGATCAAAATTTTGTTGGGTTAAATCTTAAAGGATACTTTACATATATGAAAAGTTGTCTCGTTCGCTAGTAAGCCCTAGTTTTGGGGATGTACACTTGTAGGGCATTTGTTTCACCGGATTCTATATTAGGAAAGTGGTATCCAATTCCATTTTATTCTGGTATAAAAAAATAACATCGATAAAGAAATCCAACCTTATTCCAATAATATATTGGAATTCAATTTCAATCCCCATCATTTGTGTAAATGGCTAAAATACCATTCTTAAATTCCAAAATTTTATATTGATATTAGGCGTAAACCAACTTCATATGTTGTAAAAATACTTTTGGTCTACAAAATATATACCCCCGATAATAATCTTATTATATTATGAAAGCTTTATATTTAGTTTGTCTTAAATATATTAATTTGTATGTTATGGTTTGTACTAGTCGTGATCGGGCTTATGCAATTAGTATGGTAAGCAGGTTTATCAGTAATCCAGTAAAAGCTCATTCGAAAGAAGTCAAGTAGATTATACGATACCTATAAGAAACATCTAACATTTGTATGGTTTATAGTGCCAACACATGAAATAATGGCTTGGTTAGTTATGCATATTTAGATCATGATGGTGATCTGTTGAAAATAAGATTACTTACTTTTTATATTTTCGCTTTATTCGGATGTGCTATAAGTTGGAATTCGACATTACAACCCACTATTGCCTTGTCTACAACTGGAATTGAGTACAAAGAATCGTGTCTTTCATGAGAAGACAACACATGAAATAATGGCTTGGTTAGTTATGCATATTCGGGCCATGGTAATGACCTGTTGAAAGTAAGACTACTTACTTTTTATATTTTCGCTTTATTCAGATGTCCTATAAGTTGGAATTCAACATTACAACCCACTGTTTCCTTGTCTACAACTGTAATGGAGTACAAAGAATCGTGTCTTTCATGAGAAGACAAAACATATTGATCTACAATTGAATTTCATCAAAAATGTTATGGAATAAGAAAGTTCTCTATGCAAATGTTGATACTAAGGACATGTTTGGTCCAGGAAAATGAAATCAGAGAAATAGAATTGATTATATTTCATCTGTTTGTTTAATTTTGAAAATAAGAAATGGAGGAAAAATATGAGTTTCTTTTCCTGTTTTTAATTCTCAAATTTTAGTAGACAAAAAAGCAGAATGAAGAAATCAGATTCTTTTTTCCAAGGCCACCACCAATCACCCACCGTCACCACCACCATCCATCACCCACCACCACCACCACCACCACTACCTCTACCGCCACCACCACCTCCACTACCACCTATTGCAAACACCACCCATCGCTATCACCACCACCATCACCCACCACCACCGCTTCTATCTCCACCGCCACCACCACCCATCGCCACCACCACCACCCCTCACCATCACCCAACAACACCACCTCCATCGGCACCACCACCTACACCGTTACCAATCACCACTACTACTACCACCACCACCACCACCACCGTCGCCACCACCGCCACCACCCACCATCCACCACAGTTGCCACCCACCATCGTCACCACCCACCACCACCCAACGTTACCACCACCACTACCACCTACCACCCACAACTACTGCCACCACCACCACCACTGTGACCGCCACCCACCGCCACCACCACCACCAACATCACCTAGAACCACCACCCACCACCATCCACCTCTAAAGTCACTTACCACATCGCGGCCACCACCTACCATGCCACCACCACCACCATCACTTACCACCACCACTACCTATACCGTTACCCACCACCACCGCTGCCACCAGCCACCACCACCTCCACTACCTACCATCTACCACCATTACCACTATCCACGGCCGCCGCCACCATCACCACCACCACCTATTGCCATTGCCATCACCATCACCACCACCACAATAGTATTGATTCCTAGACAACATATTTTTTAGGTGAGTTCTTTGTGGTACCAAATAGTGGAATCTAATTCTCTATCTCCAATTTAATTCTCTTTCTATCCATTTCTTTTTCCTGCTTCAATTCTATTTCTCCGTTTCAATTCTATTTCTCCGATGATATGTTGACAAAGTCGTTGCCAACAAAGAAGTTCAAGCATTGCTTGGACTTGGTTGATCTTTGCGTGAAGTAAGTCCTATATGGCAATATGGAAGGAGGGAACATGAAGTTCTTGGTTTCTATAGTTTAGAGCGTACTTAAGTCAAGGAAGAGATTGATAGATTGACTTGATAATTGTGGACTCGACCCACCCGGATAAAGTG
The DNA here is from genome assembly GCA_023525715.1 of Cichorium intybus. Classification (NCBI taxonomy): domain Eukaryota; kingdom Viridiplantae; phylum Streptophyta; class Magnoliopsida; order Asterales; family Asteraceae; genus Cichorium; species Cichorium intybus. The sequence goes on from CM042012.1 coordinate 19,834,850, forward strand.
AATAAAATCGACACCCGATTTTCAATAGGATAAATATTTGGAGTACGTTGAGAGTCGTTAGGCCTGAAGCCGTACACGTTTAAAGGGCCGTTAGGACCTGCATTGATATGTGTAGTTGTGCCAGACCCTATTACTATTTAGGGTTTACACCGCCTGATGGTTATGATAAAGGCTGCTAGCTAGGGTTTCAATAATACTATCAGTTTTGAAGCTCCTGAATAAAGATACTCCCTCCTGTCCTGGACGTAGGTCTTATTGACCGAACCATGTTAAATCTGTGTCTTTGTGAGTGCGATTTATTCTTGTATAATCCTAACAAGATGTAACTAAATCATGATTTCCCCAGTTACCAAAATTTCCGCAATCACTTTCTTACTTATCAAATTATCTTCAATGCGGAACCTCCACCACCATTTATCAAGTATAGCAAGATCCACAGCTCTCAAGCTATACACCCGTGCCAATGCTTCCTGTGTCTTTACTAGCCAATGTTTTATGCCAAGCTATCTAAGAGATTTTCCTATATTTAATGTTTCCTACCCAAAAGAATCTACTCCTAATACTTTCAAGGACATTAATTACTTTCATTGAAGCCTTAAAGAGTGAAAACAAGTACTAGACAAGACATCCTATAAGGTAATTGATCCGACCACCAAACAAGAGAGAGGATGCTTTCCATCTCGAGAGTTTGGAATGAAATGTTTTCAAGATTGGCTCCTAATGGGCACATTTAGCCATGAAAGACCCCACGGGTAGAGTAAGACAACCAAGTGGCATGCAACCAATATTAACCGAACAACCTATCCTTGTAGCCACCAAAAACCGTCTCAACCGACGAGACTCCCACACCATAAATTTTACCATCAAAATTTATTATTTAGTCAAAACTTCTCAGGTTTGGTTGGTAGTATGAAACACCTAAAATAATTGATTGTAAAAAGAAACATTATATATTAACAATTTTGTTTCTCATAATTATGTAAACATCACCATTTAGAGGAGAAGAAACACACTCTTCCTGACAAAAAACTCAACCATTACATGAACAAATCAAATAGACTCTGGTTCATTATAATAAATAAGTCATTATGAATGAAACCAGAATGTATTTGATATGTTTATGTGATGTTTGAGTTTTTGGCTATGATTGAGACACTCAACTTAGGTAGTCTTAATTGGTCTGGTGTTGTTGCATTTTAGTAATTTGCTCGTCTTTGTTGTAGTCTTCGTCCTTGTTTTCTCTAGCTTTTTGATTGCTCCGGTTCCAAAGAGAAAAAAAATCATTGAATATATCATGTACAACCATTTTTCATGTTTAAAACTTTAGACATGTCCACCACCCCCCGCCACCATTAAGCTGCAGGCACCCGGCGATTCTGTTGCATGTACATAACACTTAAACCCACTAATACCTCAACAATGGCAGCTTCTGTCTTCTCCTTATCCGAAAAATGCAACGTCTGCAATAACAGCACAGGAGGCCTCGCTTCAATACGAGTCATCTCCACTCTCCTCTCCCGTGCCCACAACAAGGTGTTGTGCGCCATGGGTGAAAGCCACATGAATATGCTCCGCAATGATTCCTTCATCTGCTTCCCACCATTGTTGCCCTTGCAATCCTTCAGCCCCCTTATCTTCACCTTCACCATCGCTCTCATATTTTCTGGCATCATTCGATACATCTCATCCCGCACATCATCCTTTATGGTTTTTCTCACCATGTTTTCCTCCGCCATCATGATCAGGTTGGCGTAAAGAATCTGAAGACGGGAGCCGCCAACAGTATTGGGACCGGCGTCGTGAAATACCTGATCGGTTTTGGCTCCCCCGGTCGGAACTGGCGGTTGGGGGTTTAAACGAGCAGTGTTTTTTCTGGATTTCGTTCTCACGAGTTTTGACCGAGGAGATTTGGGTTCTACTATCCAGAGTCTTGACCGAGGAGATTTGTTGTCTGGCGTTCTCGGCTCAATAAGCCATAATTCAGATGGCATTTGTGCAGTAACGTGAACATGTTTTTGTCTGCTCGTGTATGCCGATGGTATATCAGGCACGTAAGGTCCAAACACCATGCAAATCCGGGCATAAATTACGCATACGATTGTCGACATCAGCCTAACCACTTTTTCGAACGGTAGGGTCCATAAATTGGTCTTTGTGTGATTAACAGGGTGTTTCCGGGGCTGCGTGATTCTCCATTCAATGGCCGGGAGCTTCATGTTCATGAACGGCACCGGAGAGTTCATTTTCTTCTCCGGTGCTTCCATTCCCGGAGGACAATGCATCGAACCATACAAGCCCAACGTCGCCGACAAGAATCTCTTCAACTTACGGATATTCTTCTTCGTCTTATTTGACCCATACTCATACTTCCTTAAATCCGTGGTTCCTAATTTAATATCAGCGTAAACCATATCGAAGGAATTCAACATGAAATCCGAACATTTCCGGGCAAGCGTTGCGACCACAATTGCAGCCTTGTCGAGATCTTCGATCTTTTCCGCACACGCCAGCTTGAGGAGATACCCCTCGTCATCGGAATTGAGATAAACAACGCCCTTAGATTTAAAGATATCTTTCCTGAGGTTTACGATTTCAGGATCGGAGAGAGATTTGTAGAGGGAAAGAAGGCGGGATACGTTCTTGGCAGCCTCGAATGCGAGGATTCCAAGGGGGTTACTTGTGGGTTGTTCGTTGGGTGATTTTTTGACGCCGCCATTGTTGCCGTTGAGACAAGCAATGGAAGCGAAAGCCACCATGATTGGAGGCCGGTTTGTGAAGATGTTACATACGTTTTGTTTTTGTTTTGGCGATGATGAAGAAAATGCGGGAGAAGAGGTAGATCGTGGTTTTAAGGGAGGGTGGGGTCGGGGTTATGTTCATGATTACGGCTTCCGACAGTTGGAAATGTTGTTGCCTAAAACTGGATTTGGATTGTGGACAGGGCGTGATAGGGCTGTTAATCAAGAAGACACAGGAGTGATAAAAGCTGTTGGTTTTAAGATTGCAGTAAATTCGAAAACACACCCTAGAGTATATACCAATACACATGTTTAGTCACTTTACTAAATTACTCCCAATATTGCTATATATTTATATTAAATCCAAATTGACTTTTGTCTTCTCTTTAATAACGACACACTATATTCTGTATTAAATTTTCTTTAAAAAAATGTGTTTTGTTTTATAATTTTTGTTTTTTTAGTTTATATGCTGGCTCATTTTAAACTTTAGGACATTGCGATTTTCTGTTTAATATGTTGGCTATCGGTTGGTGGGTGGAAGTGTCTAAGGATGGCATTTATTCTGATCCTCGTATGTTTGTTCTAAATGGTACGGAGATGAGTGTATCTTGTATGCGGGAGAGGTTGGTGGAGGTGCTCGAGTGTGGCGTGTACTACCTTTACTTACAATACATGTTTTCTTAATTTTGTGTTTTTGAAAGAAATTTTTTGAATTAACTATTTAGCTAGTTGAAGTAGTAGTCATTAGATCATCGTACGAGGTCAAATATTGCATTTATTTAGAAAGAAAGAGTGTTAGACTTGAATAATAAATCCTCTAAACGAGTTCAATAAATCTGGCATGTTTATTGCACATTATCCATTTTAGGTCTAAGTTATTTTTATTTACATCTATCTCTTTCCTCGTCATGCTCTTTATTTTCCTCCAGATTTAATAAAAAATACGTCTTCAATGTTCATATGTCAATATAAAAAGAGATCATATCATAAACGCCTTTAAATTTGTCAAAAATGTTCGGTTTTACATTTTTATGCATTTTTGATTCATTTAAATCCTTAAGTTTATCATAAATATTCAGTTTACCATTTTATTCATTTTTTGGTTCATTAAAAACCCTAAGTTTAATAGAAATGATCTATTATTTTTTTTACCCTTTTATGCATTTTTGGTTCATTAAAACACTTAAGTTTGACAAAAATGTTAACAGACCACAAGAATAAAATCCAACATTTATGCTATTGTTGAGGTTGTTCAAGCTAATAATGGTAATGAAAAGCTGGGAACTCCTATTGTTGTTATTGAATTGGAGAATAAGAAAGGTAATGTATGCATTTTTTTCATTTTCTTTTTTGACTAATTGCAAGAAATAGTAGGGTACATTCATCTAATTGTTTATTGTAACAACTTAATGACGACGCCTAGTGATATCAAGTATTTTAGTCGTCATTGAGCCATATTCTGAGTGAAATATATATCATAAACTGTTATATTACTTACGTTTTTGTGTCTAGTGCTTGTGTACGAATTATGTGAGATACAGGGGTTAAAGGCGTGCAAAATGGTCAAGTTTGGAATGAAGTCCACTTTCAAGCGAAAACACACGCGTGACACGGGAAGGCGGTGTATCGGATCATAGTTTCAAATTCAAAAAGCGAATATCGGGGTTACAGATAAGGACGCGCCGCAGATTTCACCCTTGCGCACCGCGTCCGGGCAGAAATTTCAACTATAAATAGAGGCTTCCGTTCATGTTTCGTGAGCGAAGACTCGACCTTTGAGTGGAACTCAGACCTCTTCGACTCGTATTTTCGTATTTCAGTGATCAATAGTTGGTAGATTAGTAGTTTTAGTTTATTTTCTTGTTTTTCGGTTTTGTTAGTCACGTGTGATCAACGGTTCTAACATGTAGAACCCGCTGGACCGCGTGATTCTGGATTATCGACCGAAGTTAGAAACATTCGGCTTCTGGTTTGGTTTAGTTTTAATGCAATCATTCGGTTTCGTTTATTTTTTGGTTTCGGTTTACGTTTACGATTATTGTTCGTTTGATCTATTGTTTGGTGTTTGGCGATTCTGATTTTCTGAGTATACCTCGGGATCAGAACGTTTGGTTTGGTTTGGATCGAGATTTGGATTTGAATAGTTACTTGTTGCAATTTTATGTTTTCGATAAAGTCGTATTGTTTGGATTTTGGGAAGTGTATGGAACGACACCTTCTATAGAGTGACACTATAGATAGGTTATTTCTTAACACAGATTTCAACCACTAACTCCATGGTTCGACCCTTACTTCCACTAGCTAGTGTGCTTGTAAGATATTAAATCTTGTATTTTTTACCGCATCGACGATTGCGACAATGTCACTTAATTTGATGCTAATATGATAATTTTATTATGGATAAAACAAGAGTGATAGACGATGCTCACCTGTCATTGCTCAATTGGGTTAGATGGTAGGTACAATGGTTCTCTTGACTTTCTCTTGCAGCACTTACTCTACCTCCATCCTACTAGAAGATGCTCACATGCACTGGACCCAACATTCATGTAGCATAACTACACCTACATGGATGTGGTTCAAGCCAATCTAGGGTACCAAATTTCTATTTTATCATTTTTATCATCAAGTTTATATAAAAACTTATGTTTATTGAGAATGCTAAAAATTTTCATTTTGGTAGGGGAAAGCAGGTGCGATTATGTAAGTTGACTCCATATGTAATTCTTCTAAGTACTTTTACCTTTACCTCAAAGCAACAACATACGTCGTGTTTTATATGTTATACAAATTACAACTATGTATTATTTTCAATTAATATGTTGGGAAATATTTTGGAAACACCTTGTCTGGACTTTTGTGTATGACATGTTTTAGAAAAAAAACATTTGTCGCCCGACCAAAGTCACTAATCGTCATACTTCTGTCAAAAGGAAACTAGTCGTTGAATCGGAACTAATTGTAAATTTAGCCGACGAATGTCGCATCTTTAGTCTTCGATTAAAGTTGCGGCTAACAATAAATATGAGAGTACTGACTGATCAATGGTTTAAAACTTTCTAATACGAGTCGGTGATGGAGTTGAAGAATCAATGGACGAAAGACTTATTCACATCCCAAATGATATTGCCATTATCTACACTGATAAAGCAAAATCATTGGATGCTTTGATTGTTGCAGTCTTTCCATCCATGGAATTCAATATGTTTGAATCAGATTACATCATCTTGCGGGCAATATTATTCACAAAAATCGAGAATGTCGATGAGATTAATAATTATTTGATTGACCGATTCCACAGAGAAGAGAGAATTTACTATAGTTTTGATAAACCCAGAGACGACAAAATAACTTCTATCCTTATTGTTAGTGGTTTACCCCCCTTATTACCTTCGGTTGAAAGTTGGATGCCCGTTAATACTTTTATAACATATCGACCCAACAAATGGATTGTATAATAACACCCAATTAATATGCAAAAGATTTCAGCAGAATGTCATTGATGCAGAAATTAAATAACTATTGGTCAACATGCTGGCATGAGGTTATTTTTGCCAAAATTACTCTATGTTCGTCTGATGATGGCATGTTCTCATTCAAGCTAAAAAGAAAACAATCTCCTATTCGATTATGTTTTGCAATGACAATCAATAAAGCTAAGGGACAAACAATTCCAAATATAGGTATTTATCTTTCAGAACCAGTATTCTCGCATGACCAACTTTATGTTACATTGTCTAGAGGGGTCTCACGTGGCAATACAATAGTCTTAGTGAAGCCTCACAAAAAATTCAAAAGTGATGAAGTGTATACATCAAATGTGGTGTATAAAAAAGTGTTGTGTGATTCATAATATACAGTGAGTCATGTATTATTGCAAATTTAATATTTGGTTTATTTTTATATAATTTTGTTAATTTCTCCTTAAATTGCATTAGGTACATCTTACACAAGTTATTGAACTTTACGATCTTTTGATTGTTTTAACGAAACATCGAACCAAATCGCATGGTGCTCGCTATAACAATTTATGTCCCGCTGCATTGCACGAGTATACAACTAGTATCTAATTGAAAGTTTGAAACCAAGGTTATCAAACACCCGAGTTTACTCTTAAACTCTTACGAGTTTACGATCCCAGATTCCAAAAACGATCCCGATTCCGTATACGGTCCGAGTCTACTAAGTTTAATAAAAATCTGATTTTTGACTATATTTGACATTTTGACTGAAAAATTATATTCTAACTTATAAGACTTGTAACCCTAAATTTCATTCCGTCTTTCATTATACTCCAGAATCCAAACTGATTTAGTTTTATGTCATTGCAGTTTGTGGACTAAACTTAGGAGAAGAAAGTGTGGATGTAGAAGAGAGAAATGATATGATGGATGATTCGTTTGTTATTTTAGATTAATTTAGATTGGATATGTCTATTGGCTATTTTGAATCTTTGAATTTTTTTTTGTGTAACTTGTGAACTTATGGTATAATATGTATTTCTTCATTTTTTGTGCTTTTGGTAGAATCTTACGATCCGATCCGATTCTACGATCCCGATTTTGCAAAACAAAAAACGATCCTAGGTAGGATCTCGAGTTTGATAACCTTGTTTGAAACTAATGACTTTCCTTTTGAAATTTAAGAAATTATTCGTAACATTGTTGTGTATTTTTTGGATGCATGTCAGCCCCCGATTTCTTCTCTATGATCCAACTAGTGGTCAAGACCGAATTCTAACCAAGCCCAAGGAATGAAAAATACCTTTTTGTTTCTTTAAAAGAAATAATATATTTATCTAAAATTCTTTGAAATAACCGTATTCCATGTATATAAATAAAATCATATCTTATTTGATTTTATCAAAAAACCTTATTCTATTTGATTTTGTCAATAAAAACCTAATACAGTACGGTTTGTATTCTATGCCTAATATAATATGAATTCTGGTATAAACATATTCTATTTTGGGATATTCTATTTGCTGGTTTCTAATAGTGAGTAAAAAAAGTTTAGAATATGTTATAAAAATTTTAGATAAAAGTTGTACAAAAAATTAAGAAAGTCTTATAAAATATTGTAAAAAAGTTTAAAAAGGTTATAAATAAGTAAATTTGAAAAAGAAAACTAAATTTTGGGCGAGTTTGTAAATTAAAAAAGTTTAGGTTATATTTATGACAGCTAACAAAAACTCATAATTTATTTTTTTTAGCTCTTTTAACAACTATTAGAGATATTAATACTTTTAAAAAAAAAAAATTAATGCTACAAGGCTACAATACTAATACGCGTCAAGACCGCTTTTCGTAGCACAATTACCACCTTGCGATCAACGGTATCATCAAAAGAAAAGTTTACACACTAGAAATAAGAAATATGAACCGTGCTGGAGCTTAACAATAATTGGGTAACATGTATTTTTCTAGTATGGGTCAATGATAAGGTCGTGTTGGCTTGATCCGTCGATAACTTTTTTTGTATTTACAAATTTTTATAAACAATTGATGTATTAAATATAATAGAAATAGAATATATCATTAATATGATATTTGAAGTCTTTAGATAAAATGAAATTGAAAGTGGTAATGTCTAAATATACTTTGAGAGACTTCCTATACCAAACTTTTTTTTGTTACAAATCTGATCTATAAATATAGTGTTCAAACAAATTGATTACAATTATCACACGATAGCAGTATAATTTGTTATTTGTTTGTCTTCCATCTCAATATAAAGCTTTTTATTAAAAAACTTCAAATGGATTTTATCTTTTAAGAAGTACACCAAAGATTAATTATCACCTCTAAACCTCATTTATTAGAGACCATGAACGCTCGGTGATGAACATTTTTTAATATTGTCCTTTCGTGTATAAGTGGGTGAATATTGACTTTCCACCTCGATGTCAAACATTTTAATAAGAAATTTCAAATGGATTTTATATTTTAAGAAAATAATCAAAGATTAATTATCGCCTTTAAACCTCATTTATAAGAAACCATGAGCGCTTGGCGAACATTTTAATATTGTCTTTTTGTGCAGAAGTTAGTGAATGACAGTGATTTTAATCGTAAGATGCTATCTTCGCAAGTTTCTTTAAAAAAATATATGATAACGACTTATGAACATATTTGCGGCTGTATTAAAATTTAAATTCCCATTGGTGTGCCCTACCATATATCCATATCACAAATTTGGTATATTTGACTAAGTGGCCACAAACAACAAACAGATTACGAAACTACTTAATATAAAATGGACTAAATAGAAAGATGGCAAATTTGAATTTAGGTACCAGATAACTCTCATAGTTGGAATCACCTTGATTCCATCCTCTTAGCTATGGGGTTTGGTGTTCGACCGTAAGTGTGGACAAGACTTTGTATCTCTTCTCTACGGCTTCAGTCATTGTTTAGAATTTCCCCACTGTGGAGTTTAAAGTGAAGAAGGGTCTTCATCAAGGAGATCCACTTTGCCCGTTTTATATCTCTTGGTGATGGAAGGATTAAATGCAGCTTTGAGGGATGCCAAGGAAAAATGGATCTTCAATGGATTAAAATTTGGCATAGGGGAGTACAAGGTTTATCATCTTTTCTTTGCAGATGACGCTTTGTTTCTTGGAGAGTGGAACAAAGAGAATGTAAAGTACACAGCGTGCATCCTCGCATACTTCTATCTTGCATCAAATCTTAGAATTAACCTATCTAAAAGCAAACTTATATGAGTGGGCGTTAGATTCTCAGAAATTAAAGATTAAACAACTTCTATTAATTGAAAAATAGAAAAGCTTCTTTGTTTATACTGCCTCTTGATGACGATATGTTTCATGTTAAAGCATGTAACCCGGTCCCATAAAGATTTTAAAAGTAAACTCACAAGGTGGAAATGCCTAGTCTTTGTCTACTAGATGAAGGTTAACCCTCCCTAGATCCGCTCTTGGCTTTTTAGGTACATAATATCTCTCGTCTTTTCATGCCCCTAAAAGGTTTATCAAGATTCTTGAAAGCCTTAGTAGGAGGTTCTTTTTATGTGTTGAAGTTCACAAAAAGAATATTATTTGAGTGAAATGGAACCTTGCCCTTACCAAAAAAAACAAAGAGTGGGTTTGATATAGGTAGTCTTTTTGGAACCAATCAAGGCATCCTAGCCAGATAGAGATTGGGGTTTCTATATGAACAAAACTCCAATTGGGCTTATGTCATTAAATTAGAGCCAATCAAGGTATCCTAGCCAGATTGAGCTTTCTATGTGAACGAAACTCTAATTGGGCTTATGTCATCAAATTAAATTATGGTGGAAATAGGGGCCTCCATATTAACCACACAAGGAGACATTACTCTCCATGGAAGTATTGTTGTCAGTTATTCTGAACTCTTCTTTAAGAACATGAACCTAAAATCCTTCATTTTAAGAAAGGTGGCAAATGTTCTTTATATGAGGTTTTGGGAAGATAGGTGGGAGTTAGACACTATTCTAAGATTCAGATTCCATATTAACCACTTCCAAGGAGACATTACTCTCCATGGAAGTATTGTTGTCGGTTATTCTGAACTCTTCTTTAAGAACATGAACCTAAAATCCTTTATTTTAAGGAAGGTGGCAAATGTTCATTATATGAGGTTTTGGGAAGATATGTGGGAGTTAGACACTATTCTAAGATTCAGATTCCATATACTATTTGATTTTAAAAGAGTTAAAGATTGTTCTGTCTCTAAAGAATTTCTACTACGGGTCATCATTGATTGGAGTTTAGAATAAAGAAATGGATGTGGTGAAAAGGAAGTCATAGATCTAAAGAGTTTTCTCAATGAAATAATTCTTTTAAACCTACACGATAAATGGTTATGGTCGTTTCATGGCTTGGGAGATTATACAGACCGATCTACTAGGAATCTTATTAACGAGTCCTATCTCTAATCTTCTAATCTTTGCACAAGTTGGAATCTACTTAGGAGATAAACTGATATCCTGAGTTCCCATTGTCTACTTTGTAATACGGCTGAAGAACACAAGTTAGCATTAGCACTACCTTACTTAACGAATTATAATAAAAATATTTACATAGGGACCCTAAAGTATACATTGATATAAAAAATAAATTACACAATTTAATACTTAAACACACCCTGTAGTGGGAGTGGGAAGCTCTCAAATGCTCAAATTGTTACAAAAGTCCAAAAAACGTTATGGAGAAATTCCATTTCTAAATATGTCTAGAAATTAATGAGTTGATGGAGTGCAAAAGACACCCATGCATCCAATAGCAAAACATTCATGGAAAAGTGTAAATTTATTTCTACATGATTGGTTCTTTGGTGTTGAACTGTGTTTGATGCCAAGTACATGGCAACAACATTATCTTAACAGACAAGCATAGTACATGACCGAGGATCGGATCAGAAAAACATAAAAAGACTAAGTGACGGGGACAAGGCAACGAAATAATTTTTAGGGTGAGAGGGATCAGACAAGACCTTAGAAAGTGGGGTTTGATACTATGTTAGAAGTAGTTGAAAAGCCAATAGAGTTAACATTACATTACATGACAATGAATAATACAAATGTTACATAAGGAACCTTAAACTATACATTAATTAAAATATACAAAGTATAACATTTTAAGTTTGTAACAATATTATTTTACAATTTATCCTTTCCATGATTGCAATATGGCTATTAGACCATTCTAGATTTTTTTAAAAGTAGTAAGGCAGTCAAAAGGTGTTGGATGCATTTACGGATACTCGGTGTATCTGTTATGAGCTTTAGGTTTGGAATGATCTTCTTTGTCCCTAAACCAAGGAGGTATCTTTAATTTTAGACAAAACTTCATAAATGGTCCCTGTGGTTTCAGAAGATATCGATTATGGTCCTTAACTTTCAAAAACCTCACGCCTAGTCCCTGTGGTTTTAAAACTTTTCATAGACAGTCCTTTTAGCTAACACCGTTTATTTTGGTCTGTTAAGTGAGAACATGTGCAACGCATGTGAGGGCAAAATTGTCTTTTCCCATGTCAATACCATTGATATTTTTTAAATACATTTATTTATAAAAAATAAAATACTTCGTAGTGGTCCTTGTTGTCTACCACCACCATTACTACCACAATGTCCAACACTGCCGCCAATATAGTCCATCGCTACAACCACCAACACCACCACCCACCATCGTCCAACACGTCCATCGGGCAATATAACATCATTATCGGCCACCACTCCCACCATGGATAGCGGCGACGTCAGCAACATCACTAACGTGAAGCTGCTGCCCTTCCTTTTCTCTCAGCCCCTACTTTATTCTCTGTCTCGAAGCCACACTGTAACACCAGGATTACTTTTGGTAAGTATTTTCATGTTTATCTTACGATAATTAGGATTAGACATGATATCATGGGTGTTCGGATGGTTAAAATACCTTTAAGATAAAGTTTTCGTGCCAAAAATGCTAAAAACGAACAACCCGGGTCGTGTGAATTAAACCGGGTCGAGTTGGAAGACTTAAAGCAATGTTTGAAACAAATTTAGACTAACCCGGGTCGTGTTAGTCAACCCGGGTCGGGTTTTTAGCCGCAGAATTCAGCAACGCAGCATCAGACAGCACGGGTCGGGCTCTACAGCACGGGTCGTGCTGCAAGCCAACCCGGGTCGGGTTTCCTGACACGGGTCGGGTTTCGTGCCGACCCCACTTCTTTTTAAACGCGATTTCAGCCATTTGCTTGGATTTCTTTCGAACCAAAAACGCTCCCAAGCCCTAAAAAACACCCCCAAGGCCCTTGAAGTAGGATTGGAAGCCTACGACTCGATAATTTGAAGTAGGATTCGATATTTCGCTTCTTGAAGGTAAGATTACATGTTCTAGCTTCAATTGATCGGTTGATTTGCTTGGGAAGGGATAGTTCCAGGTGGTATTGATTACCCACCTGCAACTATAGAAGTAGTAGCATGAAATTCACGATTAGGATGTGTAGTAGGGTTGTGATTCAAACCCTAAAGCTTGCTATTGGCTATAGTTGAGTAGATAGAACTATTGAAAGCGAATACAAGGTATTCACATATATGTGGTGTGTATGTGGTATGTTGTAGGTATTGAAAAAGGTGAGAAGACACCTTGGCCTACAAATTGTACATTCTGGAACGGGGTAAAGCTACTATATTCAAGTGAGTAACTCTATCCACATGTTAGTAGTAACATGTTATATGTTTTAAAGTGTGCTTAATTGCTAATAATACATATAGATGATTGTGTGGGATCTATGTAGGCATATGCAGAATCCTTTGTGATTATATGTGTTAGAAGTTAGTGGTTACGATGTGTAGTAACCGACATCGAGATGAAGATCTCGTGTTTATTTGAAGTGTGGTTTGCATATCACAAGATGAGTACTTTGTAACTAGGTACAATTGTGATGTTAGTGGTTTGCTTAGCAAATATTTAGCAACCATGAAGGAGTGTACATGATAGACATACATGATATATATATATATATATATATATATATATATATATATATATATATATATATATATATATATATATATATATATATATATATATATATATATATATATATATATATATATATATATATATATATATATATATATATATATATATATATATATATATATATATATATATATACACGTGTAGCATGATATTGTGCACATGTGATGCTAATTGGTACACAGGTATGTAGAGGCTATAATGTATGAATACTATGTAATCTGGGAATACCGAGTATTGGAGGTAACTTGTTATTACAGGTGAGTCAACAAAATGACAAGACCGGATAAGCCGTGAGTCAGTGAAATGACAAGACCGGATAAGCCGTGAGTCAGTGAAATGACAAGACCGGATAAGCCGTGAGTCAGTGAAATGACAAGACCGGATAAGCCGTGAGTCAATGAAATGACAAGACCGGATAATCTGTGAGTCAATGAAATGACAAGACCGGATAAGCCGTGAGTCAGTGAAAAGACAAGATCGGGATATGTCATGAGCCTTTTGTATTTACATGTGATGGGTTGATACCCAAATGTAGAACAGACATAGAATTTATTGGTATAGGAGATTGGATTCGATATCCAAAGATACGGCCTCTGTGGCTAGGAGATTGGACCCGGTGTCCAAATATAATAGCCTTTTTGACTATGCGGTTGGGTTTAACTACCTAACATATGGTAAGAACCTTGTGAAAACAGTGTTGGCTTCTGTGACTAAGAGATAGGGCTTAATTGCCTATAGAGCTTTTGTGCTCATACTACTATAAGGATAGTGGTGAGATTTGATGACTCGAAACCATAGAGAATAAAGAAGAGTCGGATATAAAGCCCTTGTGGCTTGTGATCAGAAAGGTTATAAGTAAAAGGTTACATATTGGAAATCAGTGTGACGAAGTACCGTATGGTGATATCAAGTAGTGATATTGAGTTGTCGGTTAGGTGTATACTTGTGTTGCATGTATTACACCGTGCTTGTTTATTAGTAGCTTAGGTATCGGTAGATACCAATGTAACTACGGAAAGAATACTTGTAGTTATTAATAATGAAGTATAGCTGGTTTGATATGTTTATATTAACCAGTACTTATGAATTGTTGAAGGGAATAACTACACCCACGAGTTGGGTGACGTATTACATTTAAAACAAGTTATTCATGTCGTTGTAGTGTTGCTCACTAAGCTTTGTAGCTTACGTGTTTGTGTTATGTTGTGTGCAGGTTAGCAGTTGTAGCGCCCGGCTCGGATCGTGGGACGATTCTCGATGATAACTTCTTGTAGATTCCAAAGCACACGAGTACCCATTTATACCATTTATGTTATAAATGCGAAAAATTTTCTGGGTATACTCTGTGTTGAAACTGGGCGTTACACACACCGTCACCGTTGGACCAAAGCCTGCAACCACAACAACCATCTCTAACGACGTCCCTTCTTCACCAACTGCCATTGATTCAGTTCAATCTACACCAAACTACAGATTTGAGCACAATAAATTCGATCTTTCTTATTGGAAACCTAGTTTCAAAAGAGGGTTTTCAAATTTCACAAAGCTTCTTGCTGAAACGGGTTGCTTACTGGCTTAAGCCTTAAGGAGTAATAAAATCAAACCAGAGGAGAGAGCGGATTAAATTTTTTAGCACAATAAACTACAAATTTGAGTACAATAAATTGCCTTTTTCTCCCCTTTTCGATCTCAACTAACTAAATTCATCCTCAAAGTAAAATCAAACCATAGGAAACAGCATATTAGATTTTGAAGTCAAGAATAAATCTATGGATCAATCAACGCAAATTATTATTAAGGCGACCGTGGAGGAGGAAGAGAGAGGGTGGCGGCTGGGTAAGGCAGAGAGAGAGAGAGAAAGAGAGATTCGTTAATCGGGTAGGGTTTTTGGAAAAGTTTTGAAGCTCTTGTGAGGCATCTTCTTTTTGGTAATGGATCGCAAACCTTGATCATTAAATTCTGGGCGATGTTCCAATCGTCCTTACAGAATGACCCGATGTCGTAATCCATGTATTCTTCGAGTTCTTTCTTCATGGACACACATCCATGGCCGATTGTGTTGTATATCTTGTCGATTCCGTATATGTTCTTTTTTCCCACACGGGTCTCTTTTGGGGTTATGTATTTTCAGATCTCTTCTGTGACGAAATCGTTGATCAATGGGTCTTCATTCGTTGTGCCATTTTCGATTCTTGGTAAATGGATTTGTCGAAGAGAGATATGAGCGGTGTAAAGAGGTTGAATCACTTGTTGTTGGATGAAATTCTTGTAATCCAACATTGAGATGTTGGTTTTGGCTAAATCTTTGTTTTTTCGAGCTGTTCGACTGTTGATTCGAGGGTTTCTTGTAGGCTGAGCATTTTTTCGAGCACTTGTTCGACACGAGCACACAGAGAGAGAAATAAGGTTTGAATAAGCTTGAATAAAGATATTTGGGGCTGGGTAAAGGTTTGGAAAAAATTCATAAATGGTCCCTGTCGTTTGTAAAAGACGTTTTTACCCTCACATGCTTTGCACATGCTTTCATTTAACATACCAAAATAAACGGTGTTAGCCAAAAGGATTGTCTATGAAAAGTTTTTAAACCACAAGGACCATCCGTGAGGTTTTTGAAAGTTAGGGACTAAACTTGATTTTTTTGGAAACCACAGGGACCATTTATGAAGTTTTGTCTTAATTTAATTTTATTTTTTGTCTTTTTTAATTGGATTAAGGCCCTGGTTTTTTTTTCTTAATAAGTCTTGAATTGGTAGTGTACTGAATAACTTATGGCATTTGCATGGATAGATTATTGTTGATATAAATATTTTTTTTTTTTGGACTGAATACAATGTCTGGATTGATAAATGAATAATTTACCCTCTTGTTTAAAATTGACAAATAACAAATCATCATTTATCTAATAACCGTTAATTAAATTTGTATATATCACATTAAAATTTATTAAAATTTTAAATAATCTAAAAAAATAACATGATTAGTAGGTTAAATTTTAAAATAAGTTTAAATAATAAAACCAATTAAAAAATAAAAAAATTTGTTTTGTCTTAAAAAAAATTATTCGGTTGCAGTAGTTTTTAAGTGAGAAGTCATTTAATATTTATTTAGATTCATGTACAGTTTTTTTTTTTTTTTTTTTTTTTTTTTTTTTTTTTTTTTTTTGTACTATCGATTTAAAAAAATAAAGAGAAAAGTGTTCATATTTTTTGGGACAATTGAATTTCTTAATTTATGGGAATTGAGAGTGATTAAAGAAAATTAAATATATATCACCATTTAATGTTAAATACATAATTTTTATAACTTCACTAAAATATTTTATTAACATTAGATAAATAAACATTTATATATAATTAAACTCTTAAATTTTATTATACATTAAAAGCATTAAGTAAAAATAAAAACTACTAATAACGGGAATCAAAGAGGTAATTCAAACCCGTCTACTTGGCCAAAAAAATCCGATAGAAGCGGTTGATACTACGTGATATGGCCTCTTAATGAAATTTAGTTAAGAAAAATTAAACTATTATTTTCCATATCTTCATTAAATCTCTCCCGAGTCCCGGCATAATATTGTGTTAGACCGTATTACGACTTTATACCCAAAATAGATAGACTATTAAGAAGCAGTTATATAAAAGTACTATACTACTATTTAACATAGAACGTTAATCATTCCAATTTGTCATTACTTAAAGAAGGTGGAAATCTATAGGTGACGTTTTAGGTTTAATATCTCTTGGTGGAAGTGACAAGAGATGAGGTTTAATTACCTTGGTTGATCTTTTAATCCGATCGAAAGGATAGTAAGATACTGGATTTTTTAATCTATTTTGCCTTGCCATAAATATAAAACACAATCCATATATTCCATATATATGATTTACAAATTGATTGCAAGATAATTGACACTCATTGGCCTTTGATCTCCCTTTGGTTCACCAAAGACCAAATAGACGGTAACTGAAACTAATTAAGCACCCACAAACCATATACTGATCAGACGTCAAACCCTTTCTATATATTTGTACTGGCTTTATTCACGGAAATTAAGACCATGTGCGCCCTTGGCTTTCCAAAGGCATGCACGTAATATTGATTCTTGATTATCTTCACATAACAGAGGTTGATGTGGCAGTCCTACGATGAGTGACGGAAGAGGGTGATGAGGAGGTTGAGAAACCATGGTCTTGCCGGAGAACATGAAAGTTGGTTGCTTGGAAGCGCCCTGATTCACCGGTGGGAAGCCTGATGTAAGAGGCTGACGGCGAGTCGTTAAGCGCCGACCGGAGTAAGCTCTGCCCGGTGCTGTTCCTTTGTTGCGTGATGGCCCTGTAAACGAAGGGGATTAAGCCTTCCATTTTAGAGAGAGAGAGAGAGAGAGAGAGAGATGGCGAGGTTTGGATTGGTTTGAGGATGGTGGGGTGGAGGAGTTGGAGTCGTTTATATGGGAGATGATGACGACGTGGCGTAATCGTGTTGGGCTGCAGGTGTTCTACGCCATGCCAGGTGGCACGCCGAAAAAGACTTCACCGGAGAAACCCACACGCAGAATCGGAAAACGATGTCCTGGGTTTGCTGAAAGCAATGGTGAAACTAACACCCGCACCATCTTCACCAAATCTCACTATTATAATATCTATCCGTTTCTTTCTTCCTTTATCATTATTATTAATATTGGTAGTATTATTATTATAATATTTGTATTGACATCATGGATCGCATATAATTATACCCCCTACCAACTCCGTAGAAGTTAGACCAAGCCTGGCGTTTGAAAAATTATGTTAAAATTGTATCTTAATATCTTTTTAACAAGTCAGGTGATAGGATAAGATAAGCAATGCGTCGGACCGAGTTGTGTTAATTTCTTATTCATTAAGAAAAGAGTAAATTACATGTTTGGTGCTCCGTATAAGATTTTTAGTTTAAAAGTTTGATTTTTTTGCACCAATATTGGTTAGTTATTGATAGTTTCCTTGCACTGTTCATCCTTTCCCCTAACTTCTATTTGGTTTTTACCATCAAGACCCCTCATGTGTCACGCGCACGAGGGTGTTTTTGTCATTTCATGATACACCCTTCTATCTCCCTCTTTGTTTCAAAGATATTTCACTAACATAAGACTTCCATTTAACACTACCCAAGCAGTATTCACTCGATTCACAATATATATCATCGTCATTGATAAGCTACCATTGCAGAATGTGAAAGTCGGAGAAATAAAAGCGAAGAAGTATACATACCCGGATCCATGGTTTGTACTGTTTGTTCTTTGCTTTAAATCTTTGTCTTTAGATAAGTATAAATTTATTTAATTGAGTTTTGTAGGAGGATATGATAACATCTTCACCATAAACATACATCATGGAGGGATGTTCATGTTTGAAAATTGAAATAGTGTGAAATATATAAACAATTACTATTAATGATATATGAGGTTACACTGAGAACTATAAAAAAATTCACAATACATAGCATATTTATAAGATAAATTTATTTTTTATCGACTAAAATAAATAAATATATAAAATTGTTAAGTAAGAATGGCATCCCTTTGTGATTCATTTTCTTGCTTTAAGGACATTGAAAATACTCAAGGTTCTAAAAGACGTCAGGCGAGGCGAGGCGTGGCGTGGCGGAAGGGTCAAGCCTCAAGTCTTTGTGAGCCATGGCGAGGCTGCAGCGTTTTAAGGCGTGACTTAAGGCGGAAATTTTTTCTATAATTTTTAATTTTACATATAAATATATATGTATAATTACATATAAATATATATGTCTTAAGGCAGCGATTTTCATGGCGTGGCGTCGAGCACGCGCCTCAGAGCCTTTGCGTGCCTTTGCGAAGCAATTGCACGCCTTTTAGAACACTGAAAATACTCTTCTTTTATTTCTGTACAAGAGGTTTCCCGTCCAAAGATTTTACTTGAACCATCTTCTACCAATAGAAAATTTTTTCTTCATACATCCCAACATAATCCATTCCTAAGACGACATAAAAACCCCCAAGTTAATAGGAATTACATTTGCATTAAACTTCACTTCACTAAATTCTACCACAACATTTGGATACTCCTTACTACCATAAATTTTATTACCAGATTTCATCAATAACTCATACTTTCATTTCTTGCAAACGTGTTGTTAATATTCTACCAAATTCATGTCAGACATACTAATAGGTGGTACCCGAATAAAAAAAAGTGATGCGGGTAATGAGTTTACTATAGATATGTACTCGAGACAAAATCTACAGTGTCATAGACTTCTTCTATAGTCATTTAGAAAGCTCAAACTTTTATATGTCGGAAATCATTATTTTTATTACCTCCCTTTTCACCTCCACTTTTCTTCTAGTGTGGACAATCCATATGAAAGAGGATCCTTCATCACCACAATTATAACACTTTTTTTGTACTTGTACAACTATTGACAAAATTCTCATTCTCTCCATGTTCCCATGATATGCTCTCTTCCACACTATGGTAAGAATCACCATATTCTTCTCTACTTGCACCATATTAGTCTTGAATAGAACAGCCTTCAATCTATTTCTAGACATCATTTTTTTATCATGTTCTTGCCTATCAAACATACTTTGAAATTGGCTAATCATTGTTTCCTCTTAACGTGCCAATACCACATCAAGCATATATAGAAGTTGTCTAGCATAGTTGGAGTTGCTTCTTCTCTAACATAATGGTTGACAATATTTCTCAATCTAGGAGGAACATGATTTTCATGAGTATTCACCATTTTGAGAAGTTCCACATGTTAATCCTTAAATAGTAATTAAACATTTAGAATTATGACTCATATAATTCCTAATGCTACCTACCTATCTAATCCAAAATGAGCACTAAAGTTTAGGTCTAAGCATTAAACTATGCACTTAGTCCACTTACACTAATGCTCTGATACCAACTGTAACACCCATCATATTCGACAAAATATAAGGTAAATTGTTTAAAAACATTTTTCCAAAAAATGGAAAATTGATGCGAAATTTTTTTCCCAAATGGCAAGTTTATCAACCCATGTTTTAAAGTTTAGAATACAAGGGTGTACAATGTAGTATCAAAACATAAGTCCAAGGAAACCAATATAGAAGATGTGGCCTTCTAAATATCCAACTTTAAGTTTCTAACCATCTCATTCTTCATCTACGAGTACATGTCAAAATAATAACATTAGGCTTGAGAAGCCTATTGAGTATACCTGGAGTAAGACACTTGAATAGAATTGGAAAATGGAATCAATCTAATTCCAAAGTCAAAATCTAGATAATATTTCAAAAAATTAGGTGATCATAAAGTGTTTTTTATATAACTTTTATATAAAAGCATTTAAAGTTTAATAAAAAAATATAAAATCTAAAGTTTAATACAAAAAAAATTAATTTTAAAAAATATATATTTTAAAGTTTAATAAAAAAAACATTTTATATTTTAAAGTTCAATAAAAGATACATTTTTTATCACAAAAATACGTAAAATTTTAAAAACCCTACAAATAAATAAGCCCAATTTGGTTAGCCCATACCTAAGAAATAGCAAACCCTACTGTCACACTTATAGATGAAAAACCGTATTCAGTATTTTGTTACACTTATTTGTTTCTTTCTCTCACTACAACAACGTTTGCATTCCACCGTCGGAAGATGACCGCCACCGACAAGCACAACTCCCCCGACCACTGCCAACGCTTCTATCTTGGTGGTTAGTCGTCAGTGGGTTAGATGACCAATGTCTCTCTCTCTCTCTCTCTGGCTCTGTCGACAGCTCTCTCCTGCTCAGTCGCACTCTCCCCCTGTTTCTCTCGATCTCTCAGCTCTTCTATCTCTCTCAAACTCTCGCTTCTTCTGTCTCTATCTTTCTCTCACCGGTAGTGGCGGTGGTGGGTGGTGGGTAATGCCAGTGTTAGTGTTGAACTTTAAAGAACAAGTTTACAAATTATGCATTACCTTAATATTCATATTTTTTTACTATGTAGATATTAATAGAAAAAAACAACAATTTATAAACCAAATTAGTGTTAACCATTTTAATAGCAAAAAAAAAAATGATTTAACCAAGTAATATACAAAATTTTAAGAAACCTTTTTTAGTTTTTAAAAAAATACACATTATAAAAAATAGTACTTAATTTTTTAAAAAATACGCATTTTTCAATGTAGATTACACAATTTACACAATTTACAATGCAGACAACTTTTATACCAGGAAAATCATTATTAGGGGGTCAGATAATTGAAATACAGGGTCTGGATAATAAGACTGGGGCAAGAATTGGATCTTTTTAACCTGGTAATTCTTCCCAAATTTCAGGTCCTTTTCGAATCAGTCTCATCACGTTTCAGACCCATTTACAACCCTTGCATGTTTGTTTTTATAGTTTTAATCCAACTATTTTTTTTACTATTTTATCCCAAAATTTGTTAAGTATTACGAATTTGGTTACTACATTTACAATTTTACTATTTTTCCTTTTACAGTTTTAGCCCAACTAAATTTCCTTTTTATTGTTTTATCTTAGCATTTATTTATTATTATGAATTTGGTTCACTTCTTTTACAATTTTAACCTAATGTTAAATTAATTTTACAAATTTGGTCAAAAAAAGTTTTTAGATTACACTTTTTGCCAACTTTTCTTTGTATTTTTAAAAACTTATATTTTCATAAACGTTTTATACAACTTTGTGTATATAACTTTTTTTACACTTTTTTACGAATTCACCCTAAAAATTATAAATTTTTTCAGTTTTGTTTTTCAATAAACACAGTATCTCCGCTACAAAACGCAGTGATGCAAACTGTAGTCTATTTATAAAAAGTATATCGAATAAAAGTAAAAAAAAATATTAATTAGGTAGTACAACTATATTTTGGTTATATATATTATATTTTATTTTGGTTGATAAAAGTCAATAAGTTTGACAATTTTTTCTATATAACATGTTATAGTTGTCTCAGAAAAAAAATTATTAAGGTTTAAGGGCTTTATTGGAATATTTGGTCTCAAAGTTTAATCCAATATATTTAGTTAAAAGCATTATTTGTTAGAATTTCGGGTGTAGTATGCTTGGAAAACTGAGAGTCGTGTGAATCACTTTCAGATTGAAAGATTTCGATGGTACTATCGAAATTCAATCGGATAAAAACTCAGCAAATTTCACAATAAAGAATGAATTGGAAATAACTCCTTGCACGTAACCGATGAAAACTGATATGTGCACCTTAAAAACTGCCTCATAACTAATCTAAAATCGGGTGTTAGATAGGTCAAAAACGGGTTTGTAATTAGGGTAAAACCGGGTTTAACCAGATTCGAAAAACCGGGTTTAAAGCCAATATTTCGGTGTTAGATAGGTCAAAAGCGGGCTCTGCCTCTTGCACCCCGTCAGGGATTGCCACCGCTTGGACCCTGCTACCAGGGGCACTGTCCCCGGACCCCCATTGTTCAGGGGCTTCACCCTTGAATCTCAGTATAGTTTAAATCAAAATAAACTCAAACAAGTGTGCACTCCACACCACCCATTTACTTGTTCAATGTTTATTAATATTACATTGATCATCAAAGTTCATTTCATTACACTTAAATAATATTGGTGATGAAAATCACCAACATTATTATGATTACTATAACATGTCATTGCAATTCATACTCATCGATATAAAAAAATGTCAAACTTAGGTAGTTTTTGTTTTAAAAAAGGGTTAATGATCCAAAATGACAACCAATAATACAAAATTTACCCATTAGGTCATTGAAGTTTTAAGTGCATCCAATAGGTCACTGAACTTTCAATTTAGGTTTTAAAATACCATTGTCTCCAATTTTAATCACTGTTTTAATTGCATCCAATAGGTCACTGAACTTTCAATTTTGGTTTTAAAATATCATGTCTCCAATTTTAACCACCGTTTTCTAGTTCCGGCAACACCTCCATCTTCGTCAACCAAGCGTAGACCATTTTCCTCAATTCCTCCATAGTTCTACCACCTCGAGCAGGTTCAAAGCTTATCCACAACTCACCACAGTCGTACCACCTCGACCACACTCCCATGACTCTCCTCCTCTGATACCCAATTCACCTCTTGTCTCTAATATTCTCTTCGCCGGATGGCAATAACCAGTCATGAGGTTTCATCGCAGCAGCTTTAACGGATTAAAATTGAAAACACTGATATTTTAAAACCAAAACTGAAAATTCATTGACCTATTGGGTGCAAAATTTAAACTTTAGTGGCTTATTGGATGCAAATTTGAAAGTTCGGTGACCTATTGGATGCAATTAAAACTTCGGTGACCTAATGAGTACATTTTATTTTATTGATTTTCATTATGGATCATTAACATTTTAAAAAATGAGATATAGTAGTTAAACCGTAAAATTAACAAAATAACGATTTTTCTTGTATTTAGTTCATTTATATGTCAAATCCTTTATGAAACAAACATAAAGATAGAAAGCATGAAATGCCATTCCATTCATTTCTTGTAGACCAAATGTGTCATGAAAATTAAATTCCTCGGCATCCCAAATTCTTCGATTTCTAATTCCTTTAACAGAATTAAATCCTTTAATAACATTTTGCCGAACGAACATTCTTTAAATCTTGAAAATGTTACTAACCAAAAAATTCGACGATGGCCATTACGATTTACTTTTTCATTCTTGTCAAATATTGTAATGTTTTGTTTTTAAAATATATATGTGAAAAGTTAGATCATTTTGATGATTCAATATGATAAATTCACGATCAGAAATTTCATTTTCGATTTTGCATGAAAAGCCCGAATACGTCACGTGTTTAGAAATTTAATATTCATTTTCAATTTAAATTTAAAACAAGAAGATGTATTATTTAATTTATCAATGACGGCATGATCCTTGACATTGTATGTTGCACCGAATAGACCGAGTTGATCATGATCCATTAATGAAATTTAATATTTTATTTTGTTATGTGTTTTATTATTGTTTAAGCAATGATTTTTTTTTTTTAAATTAAACTTTCATCACTATGTGACTATGTGTGCATAGATCCGTCGTATCGATATTTATATGTCTTATTATAGAAAATTTATTTGGTATCATCTTTAATTAAAGGGGATTATTATGTGTACCATCATTGCCGATCGTATCCTTTCAATATATATGGTGCAACAAATAATTACGGATGATGTATTTAATAAAAAATTAAAGAATTATAAAGAATGATGCATTTAGGTGTTATTTGTTTTTATGAAGAAGCTATTTTTGGTCTCGTTTGTTTGTACATGCAGACAGCACGCAGACATTTTACCTCGCAGACTGTTTGTTCTTTAGAAGACCGCAAACCTAAAAAGGTCTGGTCTGCGCACCCTCTTCTTGGCGCAGACTTGGAAGTACCTTTTCTTGGGTCTTCAAACCTCTTCTAAACCCAAAATATTACATTTTAACCATAAAAGATAATAGTTTTTTTCAATTACATCGTACGACTTCTACAACAACCGTATCTTCTAATTCTAAAAAATAAAAGATCTTTTTTTATACTTGTACTTTTCTAATTCTATTTATTTGTTTTTAAAAACACTTTAATTTTTTTAACTAATGGTTATGATTTTCTATCAACATTAATTTTCTGAGTAAAAATATAGACAATTGTTCGGTTTATGTTTATCCTTTTATAAATATTTTAGTGGTATTTTATTTGTATTATGCTAAATAAATAATATCTTATAAAATATATCATCTTGTGTCTTCTAACTTTTTCTAACAAAAAATGTCACATTTTTAAGGTTTTCATTCGTCGTATTTTATGTTTGGTTTAATTACTTTTCCTTATATAAATAATATTTATTTTTTCTATATTTTTAAACAAAATCAAGATAAATTTGTAAAATTTTTAAAAAATAAAACAACCTTAAAAAACAAGTGTTTGTTTTGATCATTAAATTCGTTAATATCATATAATAGACACCTTGTTTTCTTGTAAATCATACTCATAAACTATTTGAAATATACAAATATATTTTAACATTACAACTTTGGTTCACAATCTTACGCAAATTTTTAGTTTGACAAACTATTTGTAAATCCAACTTTGGTTACGCAAATTTTATTGTTTATTATTTAAAAAATAAATGTTTGTTTTGATCCTTAAATTTGTTAATATCATAAACTGAACGTACTCATGTGTTTTACTTTAAAAAATAGTTTATTTAAATTTCAGTTTATTTTCACAACCTACAGACTTTAAAAAACAAACAGTCTTCTTCTTGCAGACTGCAGACATTTAGTTCACATCTTTTTCTGCATATGTTATGCAAATGGTCCGCAGACTGCAGAACTTTTACCTCTTCAAAAATAAACAACACCTTAGTAATGAAGAAGTGTGAATATAATCATTTTTGGATGTGTTTGCAAAACTAGCTGGTATTTGTTAGCTGAAAGTTGGAAGATGTAGTTTTTATATGTGCAGAAGTGTTCGAAAAAAAATAATCGTTAGCATTTAAATATGTAAAATTATATAAAAACCAAAAATTAAAATATTCGAAAAACTTTTTGGAGGGCGTGTTAACATGCTGCTTTTAACAGCTTTTAACTTTTAGCTTTTAAGAAAAAAACTCGAAAAAAAAGTTTTTTTTTTAAAGTAAGTGCTTTTAGCTTTTTATTTTAAATAAAAAAAATCTTAATACAAAAGCTACTTCAAGTAATTTTTTTGGGGCTTTTAGCTTTTGGTTTTTATATAAATTTACACATCTAAAACATAACACATGCTTTTGTCCAACACATTTGTACAAATAAAAGCTATAACTTCCGGCTGTCAGCTAGTTTTGCCAAACACGTCCACAGTAGCTTTTAGATTATGAGTTTTTTGTTTAAATAAAATCTAAAAACCCAACAGTTGAATGGAGCTTTTTTCTTTTATTTGAGCTTTTTCTTAAAAGCTAAAAGTTAAAAGATCTCAAAAAAATTTCAAAGCTATATGTCAAACACGTCCTTAATCAAATCACCAAAAGTGATTTGTCCTTATCACAAATAACAAACTTTTATAAATTTATCACCAAATGTATATATTTCTTGGAATTAACTTTAAGATATTTTATTTTTTGCTAAACTTTTTACTATGGTTTCAACTAAATCTAATTGTTTTTATGTAGTATTTGATATACATGACATGACATAATTAGATTGGAATGGACTGAACTAACAGAACAAATCGTATAGTTTTTTGTCGACCGACGATAAAACAGTATAAATACATTGAAATGACTCAATAATTCCTTAAAAATATAGTAAAATAATCAAAATCACTAACGTGTTGAATAATTAACTAAGAATTGAAACCCAAATTTTTATCGAATTCGTGTAAATGATTATAAATAAAGAAAACCATTACTTAATCAAAATTATAGAAACTCTCAATTGAAAACATTGATGACGTCGTTGACTAATCTGGAACTCCTTTACATTTATTTTATGCAATATGGATGTTCAGTGGGTTATGAGGCACTGATTGTAGATGGATCTAGTTGTAGTGGGCTATAGCAAGAAAATGAAGGCTTTACAACACAGTAATGTTTTATCTTGATTTCTTATTTACAGTTTCACTTTTTATAACCAAAGTCGTGACAATAGTTTATCATGTTTTCAGAGGATGCCCAAAAAAAAAAAAAAAAAAAAAAAAAAAAAAAAAAAAAAAAAGATGTGGCAGCCATGCTTACACGATCTGAAGAAGGGTGAAAATTTTCCTTTGTTAACCGTGGAAAGTTGAAACCTTAATAAATTAAAGGTGGCAAATGGCTAATCTCATTTTGGCAAAATGGTCTAATGGTATTCTTGCTGACCAAATGGGTTTTGGAAAACAATATAAATTATTGGGTTGGATGGGCCCTATATGTCTATTGTATCAAATTGGGCAAATGAGATTTTAATGTATCATCTTTCATGATCCACCAAGTTTGTTATCTTTATTGGGGTTTTTTTTTTCAAACTTGACTCTTTAATTTTATATTTTCATGTATGTGAAGGTTTGTTCCATCTGTGAATACAGTTATCCACCATGGAGATAAATGTACAACAGAGGAAATAAGGAGAAAAACACATGCCTAAGTCAATAGGCCCAAAGTTTCTAATTGCGATTACTTCATATAAAGTAACAATGAATGATGCTAAAAAACATTACAATTGGAAATATCTTGTGGTTGATCTGGTGCTTATAGTTAACTTGTTCTTATATATTCCGTTATTCCTATAATTGTTTACTGCTAAAAACATTAATTATCATGAATAACTGCAGAGAATAGCAATATACTTTACTTTGATTACCGATAAGGGCAATGTATTTTATTTCTAACACATAATAGCAACATACTTACATTCTGATAAAGCCAAGGTACTTTATCTTTTACCTATAATAGAAACCTACGCTCATTTTGCTACCCCACATGGGCATTGTACTTTATTTGCTACGTATTGCCATTAGCGATAAAGAAATATAAATACATTGCTATTATGAGTAAATAAATGTTGTGTAAATAAGTGTAAATATTTTGCTATTATGAGTAAAGAATTTCCTATTGTTATTGTATGTGTGAACATATTGAATTGTATATTAACGAGGATTTACGGGCTGCGCGTTGCGGCAGAAGTGCAAATAAAAAAATTGTGATATAGATATTATGTTAAAGTTTGCTTGGTATTTTACTTTCTTACTTTGTATTACTACATTTTGCTTTCATGTTTTTTTCTTATTAAGTATTGTACTTTGAAAAAAATATAACCTATTCTATCCTTGCAATTTTATTTAAAAATGTCTAAATACAAGAAATAGCAATATACTTTCATTTATTGGGTATTATTCTCTCTTGACTTTCTTTTTAAATTCCACTTTCAATTTTTTTCTTATTAAGGCAATCGATGTTTGAATTAAAATATAGTGACTTTTTTTTTAAATTCCACTTTCAATTTTTTTCTTATTAAGGCAATAGATGCTTGAAATAAAATAGAGTGACTTAATTGGAAAAGAACACAATGTCAAAATCGAACTTTTGTGAAAAATAGTGTCTTTCATGAAATTTGTCCTTAATATTAATATATTTTAATTGAACTATATGAATACAATTTTCATATATTTCGCCTAACAAGGCTCAACTATTTTTTTTACAATGTCAACTCGTGGATAAAGTGGGTGTGGATCTCGAGGAGAGAGGGGTTAATTTGAATGGTTTGTTTAGGCTATGGATGTGCAAGACAACGAAGACCACTGTCATGTCATTAAGACATCCTCATAACACACCCAAGGAAATGCTTATAGTTCTAGGCCTCCTTTTTTAATTTCTACATCACTTTTTTTTAATTAAAAAACATTTGTTTTTTTTTATTGGCTAGAAAAGAATTCTTGGCGTTCCACAAATGTCTTCAGCAACACGCCGGATGACGCCACCAAGGAGGACACACCCAGGGGACGGTGTTCATCCACGTCCCGATGCTGACTAGGCAGAACGCACCTAGTGCGTTGTGGGCACACCCCACAGCCTTAGGAGGGTTATTGGCTTGGGGGACAAAACCCATTTCTGGAAAGATGTTTGGTGCAGTGAGGGGACTCTAAAAGAGCAGATTTCCTAATTTATATGCCATTAAATCGGACAAAAATTATCTCGTTATGGATAAAAAGATTGTTGGTGACGGTAATCTAATTACGTGGGACTGGTAGTGATCTCGGCAACTTAGGAGGGGCAGAGAAAGTCCGCAATTTGTAAACCTTAACCGTCTCTCTCTGATCAGACCTTCAACTCATATAGGACAGCTCGTGATGGCTTGGCGCTTGGGGATGCTCATGGTGTTTTCTTGGTCTCCAATCTTAGGAAAATTATTGACGATTCTAGAGATGGAGGCGGTGGTGACTTCAAGTTCGTTTTGGTCAATTGGATCCCGTTAAAAATTAGTTGCTTCCTATGGCGTATGTTCAGAAATAGAATTCCTACTTTGGTGAATCTTTCGAATAGAGGTGTTAATGTAAGACCGGTGGTTTGTTCATTCTGTCGTTTGCATGACGCATATTGGGATCATGTTTTTTTCTCCTGTTGAGGTGTGAAGATGGCTTGAGGCTTCGTCGAAAGTCTTCAAGGAGACTCCGACCTCCTGTTCCCATCTTCTGGAGCTGATTGGTTTGAATAAAGGCAACAAAGATACGAGAAATTTGTTTATGTCCCTCATCTGCTCGACTGTTTGGATGTTATGGAAATAGCGTAATTCTTTCTCTTTAGAAATGAAGAGCGAGCCGCTCTTATGGTTGCGGATGATATTAGTACAAACTCTTTTTAGTTGGATTAGTCATAGATCTAATAGTTGTAATTTTGAGTGGTCTGTTTGATGTATTTCCCCTGCTATGTACTTTTTTGATGTCCCGGCTTGAGCTTCTCGTATTGCGTTCAACGTCCCTTTATGACTTTCCCGATCGGCGCCTCGGGTCGGTAGCCGGGCTCCGGGACATTACTACCACGGCGACTATCGACCCATCGCCTGCCAGTGGAAGGTTTTCTGCGTTCAGTCAATGCCCTGATCACCCATGTGACAGATGGTGACTCCTTCATCGCATCCTTTGCTGAGGTAGAGTGCCTGAAAGAGAAAGAAGAGCTTACTAAGCCAAAAAGCTGAATATAGAGCCAAACATGCGGTTTTTTCTCGTCAAGCAGCAATCAAATCCTGGGAAAAAGGTAGGGTAGAATC
Source organism: Cichorium intybus (assembly GCA_023525715.1). Taxonomy (NCBI): domain Eukaryota; kingdom Viridiplantae; phylum Streptophyta; class Magnoliopsida; order Asterales; family Asteraceae; genus Cichorium; species Cichorium intybus. The sequence continues at coordinate 19,864,823 of CM042012.1, forward strand.
GAGGTCTTTATGGTAACCAGCATGCGTTAGGGAAACAGTATAGCAAGACGAAGGCGATCCCAGCAACGCAACTCAGGCAAGCGACTAAAGCAAGCCGAAGGCGATCCCCATACGGCACACAGAAGAATACGACTTCAAGATTGTACGCCATTTTCAATATTTTTTAATCACACTGGCGGATGGAAGGCCAGGTTTCTCTCTTTTGGTGGTAAGCTCACTCTCTTAAAATCAGTCCTTTCCCCTATTCCTATACATACCTTGGCAGTGCGGTCTCCCCCGGATTTCTAAGATGAAAAGTGTTATGGCTAATTTATTATGGGATTCCAATGGTGAGCACAGGCACCACTGGGCTTACCTTTAACCTAACTCTCTAGTTTATGACTCATCTATAGGGCTATCACCCTAGCTTTCCCTGTCTCTGCCTTTCTTTCCTAGTCCTGAGTTTTTCTTCTTGACTATTGCGGGTTTGACACTATTCAATACTAAATATCTACTCGTGGAGGGAGGGCTCAAAAGGTTCTGGAATGAGTTTGACTGTTCCGTAAAACAAAGTTAAAATGAAAATAAAAGTAAGAGATCAGAGTATAAAGAATCAGTCTTTTCTTATTTGGAAGCACAAAAAGCACATTCCCAATTAACAGATGAAGACTTATATCGTATACAAAAAAATATAGAGAAAATGACTATGTCCTTCGATGAACAGTCAATGTTTAAGACTACACCAGACATAATCAAAATAGACTGCTAGCTTTACCAGCGGTAGGAGGGTTAAAAGACGGTGCATGAGCGAAGTAGGATCCTCTTTTTTTGTATCCCATCGACGATATTCTTTGGTTTTGGTACATAACAATTTGCATAAGCAAAGTCGAATATTTATTGAATCCTTCGTGTTAAGGAAAGAACTAAATTTTAAGCGCATTTATACGAAGAAGTCTTTCTTTTTCTAAAAGCATAAGTAGTCAACATTTTTTACTAGGGTTCCCATACATGCAAACACAACAAATAAAACCAAACAAAGATAGTTAACATAGATAGGAGTCTATCTCCAGTAAGCACCGGAGTAGATCTCTACTAAACAAAGAGAAAGAACACCATAAATCTTAAGCTTCATCCCTGTATGCATATTCCTATGCGGTATGGTGTATAAAAATGTCATCGGCATCAACGTGTCAAGCCGATACCGCCAGCATCACCGCCCCGTGATGCCGGCATAGGTTTTCAACGGTGTTGGGTTGCCGATGGAAAAGCTTCTTCCCTCTTGCCTCCGTGTCTCTCTTTTCTCTCTTCTTCTTAGTGGCATCCATCCCTCGACGAATCTTCTTTTCTCTCTTTCCCCTCTTTCTCCTTCCTTTGCTGATGTGTAACGGATACTGCCGTGATCCATACCTTTCAGCCTTATATATTTCTCTCCTCGCCGTTCAAAAAAAAATTAACATTGAATAAACTTATAAATACTTTTACAAATAAACATAAATTGTTTTAAACAAAGAATCTCAAACCTCCCCTTAAATAGATCAATTTTAAACCATACTTAATCCCACCACTAGTCTTCACCTGTTTGAAATTTGCAAGTCGTTATCTATGTGTAAAAATATTGACATAAGACTCCATCTCATTTATCTACTAGTATGGATGATGAAACATACATATATACGTAATAATTCTCAAACGAAAGCAAAAAAATTAATTGACTTACAAAAGTTGCCAGTTTGTCTATAGAAATTATTTACAATAGAGTATTTTAAGTCTGTTATCTAACAAAATAAGGCTAAACTACGGTGGTGGCATTTTTACAAACTTTGTGCCTCCGAAATGTGTTTGACATAAATTTCGTAAAACATGTATTTTAATCATGTTAATTTTTCATGACCCTTTTGTTTGTCATTAGAGTTTTTTGTTGTAATTTATTATTTTCTCCGAGAGTCTCCGTGGGATGCGTACTTGGTTTGTATTTTATTCATTTAACATGCTTTAGAAACACATTCAAATCTCTAACATCATTTTTTTCACATAACACATGCATTAAAATCAAACTTTTTACGTACAAGCGACACATCTCCATTTTTAAATCTTCAATTTATTGTGGATCCTCACCAGTTACTAATTACTATCTCACGTATCTAGTGTAGAGATATATAACCAAATCACATGCCTTAGTCTCAAGTGGATATAGTGTTATCAATCTTTTTATTTTATACAATTTGCACACTATCTCTGGTGTTACCGGGTCCTTGTGGGTCTGCTCCAATGTATCAGTAATGATGATCTGATAGGGAAAGGGCCTGAGAACAACACAGAAAACCATTAGCCAAGTCTATGGGACGGTCCCCTAGAGTCCGCTCCGATCAGACGTGCACAAAATTCAGATTGGACTGGTTTTGGATTTTATTTAACCGGTCTTCTTGGATCGGATTTTGGATGGGATTTATTCGGATTTTGGGGTAGTAAATTATCGGATTTTGGATCGGATCGGATTTATCTAGATTTTTCGGGATGGAAATGGTAGGATTTTTTTCCCGGATAAAAATTCGGCTCCAAAATCCGATCTCAAACTTTCAAGATATCCGATTTAAAACTGGTGGATTGGATTTTTTTAGCCGGATTTTAAAAAATCCCGCTTGGATAGGATTTAGGATTTCTACAAAAAACGGTTTTGTTTGTGCAATTAGCTCTGACGGTCAAGTTGGTAGGAATATAGTGAGTGAGGATGTGAGGCCGTGACTCGTAAGTGTCAGTAGATCCATTATTGGATTATGTTACCGCCTAATGAGGATTTAGGAGATCTTTTATAGTCGAGTAGTTTAGTTTTGTCAGACCTGTCTTGTCTTGTCCGGACTGTGACAGGTCGGAGATTGGGGAAGGCCTTTGTCCGGTATACGTTTCCCTTCCCAATCAGTTCCTCATTTGGGCATACTTCCTCTACGGGCAGATCTTCGTCATAAATTCATATATCATAGCCAGGCTATAGACCCGAGGATGTCATGTCGTAAGCACATCCAGACCCGCCTATCAGAATAGCTCGGCCGCCATCATCTAATGCCTCGTACGGAAGGGTTGGATGTGATTTGGGTTTTGACTGCGGATACCCAAATCCTTCGTTCGGCTTGTGACAACTACGGATGTCCGAACTCACATTTTCAGCTCTTTGTGATTGTTTGTCTGGCATTGTTATATTGGATAACCGTCATTAATCTCAACTTTCATGCATATTGGTGTCGATCCATAGGCAACGACAAAACAATTTGTTGTAAAATACGACGGATCCGAATTGACTTTAGACAATATTAGCTGAATGCGGAATAGGATCAAAATTATCAAACGATAATAATCACAACGAAAAATACGAATGAAGTAAATAAAATAGAGACACGAGGATTTACGTGGAAAACCCAAATCGGGAAAAACCACGGGCGGAGGAAGCCGAGAACCAATTCACTATATTTTGTGGTGTTTACAAAATGTTTGGAGAAATATAAAAATACAAAGAGTTTATAACTCTTATGTATTAATAAGAAGATGAATAAGAAGAGAAGATGTTTTGGTGTGTTTTGCATCAATGATCTTCTAACCTATTTATACTAAAATTTCTACATGCCATTTAAGAAAAAATGGCTCATATGTTGAATTCTTTACAAGCCACATTTGAAAATTGATTAGCAGCCATTTGAAAATAAGTGTTGCAGCCACATCTTTGAATATCATCTTTTGCAGCCATTTGAAAATAAGTGTTGCAGCCTTTGAATAAAAGATTGTTGAATTTTGAAGACATATTCTTCAATCTCCACCTTGACTTCAAAATGGAACAAAACTTGTATACCCATTTGGTAAAACCAACAACTCTTCAAACTTCAAAACTCCATAAGAAATTGCAATCACCATATAGAGAAAAATTGATCCTGAAAAATGAAATACTTCCTCCACCATGAGCCTAATCAGGCTCAACTGCGATCAGAAATACACATTAAGTCCAAACATAGTTTGAACTTGGCTATTGGAAGACTTTTAGTGAACACATCAGCGGGATTATAATCTGTATCGATCTTTTCTATGACGCAATCACCTTTTTCAATGATATCACGCACAAAATGATAACGAATATCAATGTGCTTTGTACGGTCATGAAACATCTGATTTTTACTCAAGAAGATAGCACTTTGATTATCACAGAATACTGTGGTAACCTTTATTCTATCATCGAGTTCTCTAAACAATCCCTTCAACCAAATATCTTCCTTAACTGCTTCTGTAATCGCCATATACTCTGCCTCTGTAGAAGACAGTGCAACTGTAGACTGTAACTGGGCTTTCCAACTAATAGCACAACCGTTCAGTGTAAACGCATACCCTGTAATGGATCTTCGTTTATCCAAGTCTTTGCCAAAATCTGAATCAACATATCCAACCACCCCAGTGTTAGATTGTCCATAGCGTAGACACATAGAAGACGTACCGCGTAGATAACGTAAGATCCACTGTACTGCTTTCCAGTGTTCTCTTCCCGGGTTCGCCATATATCTACTAACCATGCTAACTGCATAAGCCAAATCAGGGCGTGTGCAGATCATAGCATACGTCAAAGATCCAACAGCACTAGAATATGGTACGCGTGCCATGTACTCCATATCAATCTCAGTAGTAGGACTTAAAGCGGATGATAACTTGACATGAGCTGCAAAAGGTGTGTTGACAGGCTTTGCTTCATGCATATTAAAACGTCTTAGGACTTTCTCAATGTAACCTTTTTGAGAAAGATGCAAGATCCTAGACTTCCTGTCACGAACAATTTCCATACCTAAAATTTTCTTGGCAGCTCCTAAGTCCTTCATTTCAAAATCAGCTTTCAACTGGTCTTTTAACTTCTGAATCTCCTTCATATCTTTTGCTGCAATCAACATGTCATCCACGTACAAGAGTAAGTAGATCTTTGAACCATCGTCACCTTTCTTGAAATAAACGCAGCTATCATAGGTGCACCTGATGAATTTGTGACTGGTCATGAAAGAATCAAACCTCTTGTACCATTGTCTAGGAGACTGCTTGAGGCCATAGAGAGATTTCTTCAATTTACATATGTAGTCCTCCTTGCCAGGAACTATAAAACCTTCAGGTTGTTGCATGAAAATCTCTTCCTCAAGCTCACCATTTAGGAAAGCTGTAGTAACATCTAGTTGCTCCAACTCATAATCATTTGAAGCAACTAACCCCAACAATGCACGAATAGAAGTGTGTTTGACTACTGGGGAATAGATGTCAGTATAGTCAACGCCTGGAATTTGACTGTAGCCTTTAGCTACCAACCGAGCTTTATATCTTGGTTTCTCATTCGGGTTAACAGGTTCTTTGAGCTTGTAGACCCACTTGTATTTAACTGACCTTTTCCCTTTTGGAATAGGAACTAAATCCCAAATACCATTTCTTTGCAAGGATTCCATCTCATTATGCATAGCAATCATCCAATCACTTGAGTCTTTAGATTTGATAGCCTCGTCATAATTTAGAGGCTCCGTTTCCGACTCAATATCATTAGCAACAATAAAAGCATAAGCAACAAGTTCAGCTTCAGCATACCTCTTTGGAGGAACAATTTGTCTTCTCGGCCTATCTCTTGTAATGCTTCGAGTAGTAGCTTGTGGTTGTGAAATTATTGTATCTTCAACAACGACATGCTCATTTGGCGAGGAAGACTCTTGTTGCTCAACTGGACTCGGAATGGTGATAGGTGAAGTAGGAAACTCCACCTCCATTTGAGCTTTCTCTTCATTTGCTTTTGATGATGCGATTGTATCTTCTGTAGAGTCGGAAGTTTGATGAATCATAGCAGACTCGTCAAAAGTAACATCTCTTGAGATGATGATTTTATTTAGATCATTGCTCCATAACTTGTAACCTTTAACTCCTGGATTATAACCAAGAAAGACACATTTAAGTGCTCTCGGTTCTAACTTCCCATTGTCAACTCGTGCATAAGCTGGACATCCGAAAGGTTTCAGATGTGTATAATCGGCATGTTTCCCGGACCATAACTCATACGGAGTTTTCTTCTCGATTGCTCGTGACGGTGATCGGTTGATAACATAGCAAGCAGTAGAAGCAGCCTCCGCCCAAAAGGACTTTGGCAATTTGGAATTTGAAAGCATACATCTGACCTTCTCCATAATGGTGCGATTCATCCTTTCGGCTACACCATTTTGTTGAGGCGTATAGACTACCGTGCGATGTCGAGTAATGTCTTCCTTTCGGCAATAGGCATTAAACTCTTCTGAGCAAAACTCTAGTCCATTATCCGTACGAAGATACTTTACCACCAATCCTCATTGCTTTTCAACCTGAACTTTCCAGTCTCTGAAGGTAGAGAAAACGTCTCCCTTATGTTTTAAGAAGAAACACCACACCTTCCTGGAGAAATCGTCAATGATAGTGAGCATATAGTTAGCTCCACCTTTAGAAGCAACTCGAGCTGGTCCCCACAAATCCGAGTGGACATAGTCGAGTGGTCCTTTCGTTGTATGGATACCACTTGCAAACCTCACTCGTTTTGCCTTGACATATACACAGTCTTCACAGAACTCCAAATCAACAATCTTTTGTTGACCAAGTAAACCTCTTCGACTCAATTCTGACATGCCTGAAAACTCATATGGCCAAGTCGAAGGTGCCAAAGACGGGACTGATCTGGATCAGAAAGAGACTTTGAAACAACAGCAGCATCACTCGAAATTGTTTGCCCGTCAAGAAAGTAGAGGTCGGAGGTTTTTCGATTGGCTCTCAGTTTGTCGGAACCATCTTTGAACACCCTGAGAACTCCACCTTTACCGGCAAACTCGTATCCCTTTTTATCAAAGGAACTGAGAGATAACAAGTTTCTTCTGAGGTCAGGGACATATCTAATATCCCCAATGGTTCGGATAACGCCATCAAACATACGGATTCTGACTGAACCATATCCAAGGACTGGACATGTAGTATTGTTACCCATCAACACATAGCCCTGGTTAACATTTTCAAATGTGTAAAACCAACTTTTGTTGTGACACATATGAAAAGTACAACCAGAGTCGAGTATCCAATCACCAGTGGAATCCAGTTTATCTGAATAAACTGTCAAGAGTTCTCCAATACATTCGACCTCTGCTACATCGGCTTCACCCGAAGTGCTAGCTTGTTTACCATTTGCTGCAGCCTTCTCTTTTTCTTTATTCTTCAACTTGAAACATTCTTCAAGCACATGTCCCTTCTTGTGACAATAGTTGCAAAACTTTCGTTTGCCTTTTGACTGTTCTGTTGGAAGATTGAGAAGTTCTACTTCTCTCTGTTGTTCTTCCTCTGGCATTCAAACCTTCGGCTTTAGCATCACCTGAACCACCACCGGTAATATATTTCATCTTCTCTTTAGAATCCAAAGCTGTAAAGACTTCATCTAAAACAAGAGTTTCACGGCTGTAGATGATCGTATCACGAAAATGGCTGTAGGATTCAGGCAACGATGACAGCAAAAATAAAGCTAAGTCTTCATCTTCATACTGAACATCCATATTCTCCAAGTTATTTATTAACTCTTTGAATGTGGACAAATGTTCAGCTAATGAGCCTCCTTCAATCATCTTGAGACTGAACAGCCGTTGCTTTAGATGCAACTTGTTCGGTAAGCTCTTTGTCATCAATAACTGCTCCAACTTCAGCCACAAAGCAGCCGCCGACGTTTCTTTTAGAACATCTTGTAAAACATCGTTTGACAAGTGCAAACGAATCTGGGATAAAGCCTTCAGATCTTTCATCTCTTTTTCTTCTTCGGTCCATGTATTGGGCATCCTTTCGAAACCCAAAAGCGCCTTGTGTAAATCCATCTGAATGAGAATATCTCTCATCTTTACTTGCCACAGCGGAAATCGGGTATTCCGATCCAGCAGCGGAATATCGTATTTCACCGAAGACATGATTTATTACTTGATAAAATGATCCCAACAAGCTAATATCAAAACCCGGACGCTCTGATATCAATTGTTGTAAAATACGACGGATCCGAATTGACTTTAGACAATATTAGCTGAATGCGGAATAGGATCAAAATTATCAAACGATAATAATCACAACGAAAAATACGAATGAAGTAAATAAAATAGAGACACGAGGATTTACGTGGAAAACCCAAATCGGGAAAAACCACGGGCGGAGGAAGCCGAGAACCAATTCACTATATTTTGTGGTGTTTACAAAATGTTTGGAGAAATATAAAAATACAAAGAGTTTATAACTCTTATGTATTAATAAGAAGATGAATAAGAAGAGAAGATGTTTTGGTGTGTTTTGCATCAATGATCTTCTAACCTATTTATACTAAAATTTCTACATGTCATTTAAGAAAAAATGGCTCATATGTTGAATTCTTTACAAGCCACATTTGAAAATTTATTAGCAGCCATTTGAAAATAAGTGTTGCAGCCACATCTTTGAATATCATCTTTTGCAGCCATTTGAAAATAAGTGTTGCAGCCTTTGAATAAAAGATTGTTGAATTTTGAAGACATATTCTTCACAATTCCCATGCACTGCGCAAGTATATTCAAGCTTTTTATTCATACAATGGAATATAACATTCAAATCAATATATATTCGTAATCATCATGTATGATACTGTTTTCTCTACTCCAGAACGTGACTCCAGAAAATCTTTCAATCCGGACTATACGAAGGTCGGTCCGGAATGTACGATTACGGTCTGGAATATACGACGATCGGATTTCTAAATACCTCTACGTCAAGTCTCACCAACTTTAAAACATCTATTATTACTCTGAAAAAAACATGTTGCGGACAAAAAAGTTATTTTTAGAAATAAAATAAATATAATCATTTTACTATACTCCGTTTATAATAGTTATTTTAAGAGTAAATTACAATTTTGGTCCTTGTGGTTTGCATGAAATTTCACTTTTGGTCATCGTTTCGTTTTTCCACGCTGATGGTCCCTGAACTACACTTTTGCTTACACTATTGGTCCATTGGCCAAGTAAAATGACCAACATACCCTTTTTATTTTCTTTTTCATTTTTCTTTTATGTATTATTTATTAAATGAATTAAAAAAAAAGAAAAAAAACCCTTATCGGAATACTGGGCGTCGTAGATCCAAACTCCACCCCTTTCTTCGTCATCTTCATCTCTTTCGTTTTCCAGGCACCATCTCGTGCATCTCAACCATTTGACATAGTGTGTAGAGAGTTACAACCTACCATTACCGCTACACCAGGACCCGTGTAATTTTATACAATACAATGGTTGCACACATATTAGGGCAAAATAATTGTTTGGATGCGGATCGGACGGTCACATCGTTGTGTTTCAGGTCAACGGGACTGGCAATCAATGTTTCTAATAACGTTTTGAGGAGAGAGACTGGAGAACTGACCAACCGATTTCTGACATGGCGTAAGGGAGACTGAGAACACCAGCTCCGACCATGGCGGTGACGTTGTGGAAGGCGGAGTACCACCAATTTGCGTTCCTGGAGGAGGTAATCGGAAGCCATTCGCCGATGGCTCTCTCCCTTTCGCTTCTGTTATCAACCTGTTGTATATGCAACTAATCACCATTAGAATCAGTGAACTAGAACCACTGCTCTGATGAAGTAAAATTAGATGAAAAAACAATAAGAGGTAAAAGCAGTTATGAGTCCAAAAGGGTAACACATACAAGGGTGTTGTAAGCGTCATGTTAAAGATGAGAAATCTATGAATAGGAGTCTGTGCGTGTGGTGTTTGCGACTTATGTTTCCAGGTTTCCTTTCCGCTTCCCCCTTTTCTATTTCCTTTTTTTGTCAATCACAACCATTAATTTTGAAACAAACCATTCTTTTTTGTATATCCATTTGCAGTTGCAGGTTCTGGGGATAAATCTTATTCTGGGTACGTGCTTTAGAGAGAGAGAGTTGCTACCCTTCCTTCGTTTTTTCTGGAATCGTGAACCTCAAGGAGCCACCGTCGCATCCTACTACCACCGCTGCCATCATCGGCGGCGTTTTTCTCGTTTTCCGGCAGCGCAGATCCGACATCGGTGGAGTAGCGGCGGCATTTACTGGAGCGATCGTTGGTGGTCGGCGAAGATGACCGGAAGTGGTGATCGGAGGGGATGTTTTTTTTTAATTCATTTAATAAATAATACATAAAAGAAAATTGAAAAAGAAAATAAAATGGGTATATTTGTCATTTTACCTGGCCAAGGGACCAATAGTGTAAGCAAAAGTGTTAAAAGGGACCATCAGCGTGGATAAACGAAACGATGACCAAAAGTGAAATTTCATGCAAACCACAGGGACCAAAATTGTAATTTACTCTTATTTTAATTAATATTCCCATGCCAGTATTGTAAATCGTATTGACCCATCACCCATCCATTTAATGGTAGTTTGAGTGAGAGATTCCCATAGTTTTGGATCCAATTGGAGTTTAGACTGATTCCTTGGGACCTAAATGAGCCAAGAGTAGACTATGCCAATTGTATTCTCTACGTGTGGTAGCGGAGTGGGGAGCATTTTTTATGCTTGTAGGATAATTGACCTAATGATAATGACCTATTAAACTCAGATATTATATTTACATAATATGATAAATTATTACAAATATATCTTAGATTTATGAAAGTAATTTGAAAATCGTATATATAAAATATTACAGCTCATTTTTAGAATATTTCTTATTAAGTCAACAACTTTTTAATGTGTTTGTGGTCATTATTTTATTTATTTATCTCGAGATCAATAATTTTCTGTTATATATGACTTCATTATATTATAAGGTCTTAAATATTAAAAAAAACAAATATTTTTCGTTAAAATTTATATAACCTAATTTATCGTACTTTATGATTTTGTATGGCTAAAGGATTTCAACGTTTTATTGTATTTTCTGCTCATCATTCTTAACTAAGGTTAAAATATGATCTAAAAATGATGAGTTTATGTTAAGACGTCAATTTTCAAAAATTGTCACGTACCCCATTGATCTACCACAAGCTTAATCACGTTGTAGTACTCTTGAGACATGCCTTCTACAAGTGAGTTGTCAGTTATGACCTTTGCTTGTAGACCACAAATTTCTTTATAGATATTTCCATCTGACATAGAGTTAAAATATAACCTTCATGACAAAAAGATGCTCGTGCTACTGTTTGTGATGAAACGAAGTGTCATATTCAAAATGATCGACCAAGATTCTATAACTTCTATCATGCATAAAAGTAAAGTTCGCTTGTATATACTCATTTTTTAAAGGAATACTGTTTGAAATACTTCATGAAATTATTGTATGTCTCTATTTCAGTCCTTAATTTCTTTTGTCTTATTTCAGCCATTGAAGTTTTTGATTTTGTCCTAATGCATTCATTATTACCAGCAACAACTCTTAACAAGATGGCGTGGCTACTTTGTTCAACATGGTGTGACATGTGGCTGATGACATGAATTTTTTTCTCTTCAATTAGAAACAACTTTGTTTTTCTTCCCGGTCGAATATCGGTCCATCGTTTGTCATCTCCATCGTCTACTATTATTGAAATCTCATTCGATAATTTCAAAAATCAATCCAAACTTAATATTTTTCTTCGATTTTTCACGCCAAATAAATTGCTTTGCTGTTATTTACATTATTAATAAAGTACATTGATATTGTGTTTCGAGTCTTCACATCAATTACATACAATGCTATTATTTACATTGCTATCATTTTTCTAATTTTCACACCAATTACGTACAATGATATTATTTATATAGATATTAAAGTACATTGCTATTGCTTTTCGATTTTTCGCACCAATTACATACAATGCTATTAAAGTGCAATACTATTATTTCCATTGCTATTAAAGTGCAAGTGCACACAATGCTCTGAGACTTATATGATATTAAATAAAAGACATATAGAAAGTACATTGTTACACCACTTATAATCTTATTAATATGAACAAAAGCCAAGTAGATAGAAAGTATAGTATTACATTAAGTCACCCACGAAGTACAAAGTACACTTGCAAAAGTCAACAATGGTATTAACTCACAAAGTATCATATTTTTGCTACAATAAATCACATTCATATTCGTACATATAATTTTTTTATTTTGTATAATCCAAAGTACGACATTACTAAATGTAGCATACAAAATGATTTTTATCACAAGCTTTTATATAAAAAAGAATGTTTTGGCACTATAAAAATGGATTTGGGGCCTTTTTTGATATCCATTACTTCCTGAGCTTCCTCTTCCTCCCAAACAATACCAAACTTCCCCTGTATCACCCTCTACAATGTCAGCAATTTCAAACTTGTCCTTATCCATCTTCACCAATATTGTAACATATGCTTTTTTATGATCTGTTGCAACATCTATTTCAGTACTTTAGGAAGCGACTCATCAACCTTTTACTCATGGTGTTCAATATACATACTAATCATATCCATTACTTAAACCCTAATTTATGATCTCCCTTAATTTCATAGGGAACATTATCAACCATAGCCCTTCAGTCAATGTCTTGTTGAGAATATCACAATAAACATGATGGATTGGTGTTAGAACAAGCTGGTAGTAAATCAAATAGCAAGAGTAATAAAAGAAGCTAAGGTGGACTTTATTACAAGTAATCAAAGTTAAAAAAGTACTATTTAAAGGGTGACAAGCTGGTAGTAAATCAAATAGCGTGTTTGTTAACTCGTGTAAATTAACATACAAAAATTAGTTTTTTTTATTATTAATGGGGTGACAAGGATGTTATTTAAGTGATGGGTTCAGTGAGGACTCAACATAAAACTATGTCACGTGTTAGTGACAATAATTGATGAGTCGTCACCAACAATGATGAATGAAATGTTGTATTTATTAAAAATGGAATTTGATTTACTTATATGAAGAGAGGTGTGTAGTCACACCAATGTTCATAAACCATTCGGAGTCGATCAAATCGTGGAGGCTCACAACATTAAATGTTTGAGGTAAAAGTGTAAAATAATGACTTGGCCAGTATTATCAAGTATTGATTGGGTCTATGATGGTAGTTTTGGTGGATTAGTGGCCCAATAGAAAGAAGCAGTTGATTGGCTAATGTTCCAAGCGGACTGATTGATGCAATTAGGCCTTGTGGGATTTATTGTTGCTGGCTAAATAGGATACCCACGGTCCAGTGTGTAAGGAAAGCTAGCAGTAAATAGAAAAACTATTACCCCACTATGGTTTTAGGCCTACTGACCCTACTAAGATGGCTACCAAAGATTGTCTTATGAGGGTGGTCGATTTTGTTGTTTTATCAAAAATTATGATGATCATTATGGTTGTGTCGATTGTTGTGGTTGGCATTTTGGTTACCATAAGGATTAGAGGTTCGGATATCATTGTTTTTGGTGACCGTAAGAACAACTGTAAGGGACAAGGACAAATCATGGAATTTCTTCAAATAAAAACATTGAGTGGACTTAAAGAAAAGTAGGTATTGGGGTGTTGTGGTGGATGGTGTCGACTAGTTGATCAAATTTCTCACTACGACTATTTATCATGTAGGTTATGGGGTTCTTTTCTTAAACTGATTCATCTATGCTCGCAAGAAAGTCACACAAAACTTTGATTTTATAAATATAAGCGGTGATGGGTCAATTGGCAAGTTTAATGCTCTAACAATTGTTGTCCAGTTACATTGCTTGAGCACCCTTTAAGTTGAGAAAGAGATTTCAAAGGATTTTTCATATGCTATTAACAGTCATGTATTTCATGATAATTATTTAAATATCAAGTTTGCTAATGGTTTCTTATATCCATAAATTGACTGGAGAGTTAAGTTTGCTCCATTTGAGATCGCCTTCAACTGGGTGCAATCTTCTAAGCATGGTTTAGGATTCTGAAAATTATGTAATAGGTTTTAAGAGTTTCCACCATGAATCAATGTTAAGTTTGGTGATTTTTTCGTCGAACATTGGTAAAATAAATGTCAAAAGAAGACAATTAAATGAGGAGTGCAGTGCTCATTAGGGTTTGGCCTGTAAGGTATGCCGGTGGTGGTAGGTAAAAAAGGAAATAATATTCAAACGTGAGGAAATTTAGATAGAATTAGTTACAACATTGATACCATGCAATCAGACGTATTTTCCAATAATTGATACACATTCACACTCCAATATATATATATATATATATATATATATATATATATATATATATATATATATATATATATATATATATATATATATATATATACACACACACATACATACACAAACAAAATACAAGATATAATAAAACATATTCTCTCAAACTGAATTAAAATGAACAGATGAACATTAGCATATTAACATATGTTCATAAATGAACATGAGCTTAAAAACCGAACATAAACATAAGTAGATTAGCAAATTCTCATAACCAATGAACATATGTTCATGAATGAACATGGGATTCAAAATTGGGTAAATGAACATGGGCTTCAAAACTAGATGAATGAACATAACCTTAACATGCGTTAATAACTGAACATGTGTTCATAAGTGAATATGAGCTTCAAATTTTGATAAATGAGTATATGTTTATAAATACGCATGTGAAATGGCTATCATCGAAACCCTTTTATCAAAACTTTTGAAAACCCTAATTCTGATGCTCAAAAACACAATAAACGACTTATCAATGCTCTTTGTATACCCCATATAGTCTATGCTTAAATACCATGAAGTCCATGGTGATAGACTCTCTTGTAAACCCATTAACTTCCCCTAATTTGAGAAACAATAAAAGGGAAGCAAGATTGGTAAAAAACCCAATACACCCTCAATCATGTGGGGTTTTATTTTAAATTTGTTACATATTACCATATTATCACTGTTCAATTTCTAGCCATTGATTTTTTTATCTAGTGGTTGAAAGGTTTTGCTGTTAGGTGATATTATTTGGTTATATATATATATATATATATATATATATATATATATATATATATATATATATATATATATATATATATATATATATATATATATATATATATACACATACATACATACGTACACACACATATATATATATATATATATATATATATATATATATATATATATATATATATATATATGTGTGTGTGTGTGTGTGTGTCTGTGTGTGTATGTGTATGGTTGGGGATCAAAAAGAAAAAAATAGGTCAAGAAGAAAAAGAGTCATGAAGTGAGGTGCGGTGAGACTTCACCATGGAAAACCAAGAAATATGGTTAGAGATGAAGGGGGCGTATTCACCACACAGCCCCATAGGGCAGGACAACACCCCATAGGGTACGGTGCAACCACACACCTTACCATTGCCTATCAAGCCAAAAGCAAGATTTAAAATTTTAGTTAGTCAAAATCTCAACGTTCATGATATTATTTTAAGCATTATGTCTTGTTTGGTTTATAATTAAAGTTGGGCAAAATACATTACAATATATTTATACCATTTTATCAATTATATCTTTGGAGTTTTTAGTGAGTATATCCTGATAGAAAATTGAAAAAAATTTATCCACATGCCTTAAAATAAGTTTAAAAATATCAGAATACAACATATTTTTATTTTTTAAATGGGATTAAGTTAAAAAGAAACTCTTAATACTTCACTTTTCTGTTCAATCCAAAAAACCCTACCAATTAAACCAATCATTTTTTTTGTTATTTGGTTGGGACTTCCCAATCCTTAAACAAAAACAAGATATACATGTAATACCTTTTAGAGCGCAACAGTCAGTAGCAAGTTCCACACTTACATAAACATATGGGAGTATAGAGAAACAAAAGAGTAAGGAGGTTTACTGTTTTTGAGGAAGTAACAATAAGTGAAGGAGATGACATTAGGAAGCATGGTACCCTATTGGAGAATATAGATCATAATTATGAAATAGAATCCGTTGAGGAGGTGCTTTTGTCAAATATGCAAATGGGTTATGAAAGGGAAGAGGTTATAATTGCAACCTTCAATTTTGTTAATGATAAATTCCTTACACGTCTTTGTGAAAATCAATGTAAGTTTTTGGATGAAATATATGTACTTCTTGATGATAAGAATAACATAGCCGATCTTGATGATGGTAATAATGACATTACATGGAGAAGTGATTGTCCAATATCCCGCCACAGAGTAGAATCTCATGAAACCAAAAGTTGGGAATAATATGAAAGTTTTCAACAATCAAAACTTTGCCTTGTCAACTGTGTTATGGTCAATGGTTATCCCCTAGGGTTTGAGAAACTTGAACATACCAAGTTATTTGCTAAATATGATATAGATGCATACAAAAAAAGTTTCTAATTTTGTTTGTATGCACCATGAATAAATATAATAAGATTACTCTACGTAAATATGATCAATAATAAGCACTTATGTTCAAAACCTTCACTTTCAGACACCTTGAATCCCCTTAATGGATTGCTTGTCATTATGTGAAGGAGAGAATTTTGAATCCCTATGTTAAATGTCATAGGGAATTACGAAGGGCAATGGCAATGATTGAAGGGAATATTAGTAATCGCTATGCTAAAATTTTAGATTGTGATCTAAAAGTAAATAGATCTAACCTAGGTAGTACTATGCAGGTAGGTGTAAATCTTAACCCTGATTGAACACGTTTAGTTTTATATGGTCTATCAATGCGTTCAAGCATTAAAACTAGATGGGTTAATGGATGTAGAAGAGCGATCAAATTGGATGTGTGCTTTTTAAGGGCAAATAAAGGGTGAATCGCCAACAGTTATAAGAAGAGATGGCAATCACCACGTATAGTCTATTTGTTAAGCTTCGATTGACATTGAGAATAAGCAAATATAGAAATGGTTTCTAGAGCTACTTGTTGAAGATCATGGACTACAACTAGGTGGGAGACTCATAGTTATATCATACCAGTATAAGGTAATTTAATTACAATTGTTAAAAGCTAATTGATTACAACCAAACAGTTTACTTAAAATTGTAACTATAATCAGGAAATGTACTTAATTATATATGTTAACTCTAAGTGTTCCCAATTTATGGTAGCTCTAAACGGTCCTAATCCAATGCCTAATTGTGACTGAATTTAATTATAATTAGGCATTGTAATTAACTATCCATGGTAACACTAAATGGTCTTAATATATTGCCTACATGTGACTGAATTTAGTGCCTTGACTACCATAAGTGTATACACATAAGTGGTCCTAATCTATTGCCCAAATGTGGCCAAATTTCTTTACCATCATAAGTGTATACACTAAAGTGGTCATGAGTATATTGCCAAATGTAATTGAATTTATTTATAATTAAGAAATATGCTTAAGTGTCATAAGTGTACACATTTAAATATGTCTTAATTATCATTGCCCATATATGATTGAATTTAATGTCTTAATTGCGATAAGTATACAGTTAAAGTATATTTTCCAAGTGTGTCTTAATTATCATTAGTATACACAACTAAAGTACATTACTCAAATATTTCTTAATTGTCATAAGTGTACAGAATTATAGTACATTGCACAAATGTGTCTTAACTGTAATAAGTGTATACAAGTGATCATGATCCATTACCAAAATATGATTGAATTCAGCTTCTTAACTGCCATAATTATATACACTTATGCAGTCCTGATCCATTGCCCAAATATTACTGAATTTAAAATCGTCCATGCTTTAAATGTGGTTAGATTTAGTGTCACAATGGTACACTGTTAAATTTGTTACCTCCATTTGATATATTAGAGGCTATTTGAGTAGTGAAGGAAGTCATTCCAAATGTACAGCGGCAGTATGCTTGATATATATATATATATATATATATATATATATATATATATATATATATATATATATATATATATATATATATATATATATATATATATATATATATATATATATATATATATATATATATATATATATATATATATATATATATATATATATATATATATATCTATATTATAAAACGTATTGGGCCAATGTACAAGTCTAAAGCAGTCAACACAAAAGTTACAACACCTCTTATGCACAAAATCGATGGCGGTTTCTCATCCGGTAACTTCCCACTATCTCTGTAACTTCCCATTATCTCCACATCTCTCAACCTCCCATGTTCCCACTATCTCTGTAACTTCCCAATATCTCCACGGTTTCTCATCCTGTAACTTCCCACTATCTCCACATCTCTCAACCTCCCATGTTCCCACTATCTCTATAACTTCCCACTATCTCCACATCTCTCAACCTCCCATGTTCGTTGTTGACTGAATCAAATGGAACCGTTAAAAAACTCCCCACCTCCCACCTCTTCTCCCACTCCATCTTCAACCTCCCACTTCCTCTTCAACCTCCCATCTCCTCTCAACTCCTCGTTTCTCTCAGATGTCTGCCTATATAAAGAGAGGGAGACCCCTCTTCAGCCTCTCTTTTTTCCTCTCTCTCTCTCTCAACGACACTCACACACATCCTCTCTCTTTCTCTCTTCCTCTCTGATTTCATGTCACTCACTCTTTCTTTTGTTTGTATATGTCTCTGTCACCTACATTTGCAAGTATATTATATATATTGAATATTGTTTGCAAGTTTTAAGGTTCTGTTTTTCTCATTTCCACAGATAGGAGGGCGGAAATTGGAAGAAGAGGACGAAGAAGAAGAAGAAGAAGCACTAGGAGCGTCGAACTTTGTTTGTGGTTCGTTACCATTTTCGGTTCTGTTCATATCTGCTTCAACATTATGCTAATTTATTACTAATTGTTGATTGGGATATTGAATTTAGGGGCGGCGTCAGATCTTCAAAAGGGGGCACCTTTACCTGACAAAAGGACTCTAGAGTTGATTCTCGATAAACTTCAAAAGTAAGTATCGGTAGGCTAATATTCAAAACTATGCTTTGTTTGGGTTAAAGCTTTTTCGTTATGTAAATTTGCAATGGTTAATTGTGGCAGAAAAGATACTTATGGGGTTTACGTTGAGCCAGTTGATCCTGATGAGCTTCTTGATTATCATGATGTGATCAAGCACCCAATGGACTTCGCCACTATGAGGAAAAAGCTTGTGAAAGGAGCGTAATTAACTTTGAAAGATTTTGAGGTAAGTTTATTTTGTTTTTCCTTATTTTTACTGAATTCTTTCGCCTTTTATGTCAATTCTTGAGAGTATAGTTGGCTTCTTTTTCATGAATGCAGAATGACGTGTATCTAATTTGCACAAATGCAATGCAATACAATGCACCAGATACAATCTACTATAAATAGGTATTCAGTTTGGAGGTTCACATGTTCCCTTTTGTTTCACCATTTTGTTCATTTTATTGATCTCACCACTTTAACAATTTAGGAAGGCAAGAAGTTTGTTTATTCAGTATTCCGATGGCTTTATCCCGGTGAACTTCAGTTTTCGGTACAATGATATATACTTTTTAATTTGGTTTTTTTTCCCTAATTATTTATATATTATTTAACATAGTTTTTTATTTCAGGTTAAGGGTTGATGTTGATTTCGGATTTTGATACATGATTATCAATAAACCGTTTCGATTATGTTACAATAATGAGCCAATGAGGCAAGATTGAAGAATTATTCTTAACTTGGAGACCTTTCTGGTACACAAAGAGGAACTAAGGAAACCAACTTGACTTTTCACTTTTGACTTTTGGTTCTTGACTTGGAGACCTGGTAAGTACGAGTTCTTGAATTTATGATTCAGTTTCAGAAACTACTGCTGTTTGAAATATCAGTTTAACCCGGTAATATAGGTTCTTCATCTTGTTCTTCACAAAAGTCTCGAACTTACTAAATGTACTTTTCAAATTTCGTTCATTCTTTTCA
Organism: Cichorium intybus; assembly: GCA_023525715.1. Taxonomy (NCBI): domain Eukaryota; kingdom Viridiplantae; phylum Streptophyta; class Magnoliopsida; order Asterales; family Asteraceae; genus Cichorium; species Cichorium intybus. The sequence continues at coordinate 19,884,648 of CM042012.1, forward strand.
AACTTGCACTTAACTTGTTTGATGATATGCCTCAATGAGACATGTGGTTATTTCAGGAAGAAAGAACTTTTCACAACATCGAAGCTTTTTTGTGGTTGTTTTTCATTATTTAACGAGAACACTGATATACCTTTTTCCTAGAGGATATTTGGGAGATTTATCAAAATTCGATATGATGAATAATAAAATGATTCATGGTGATAATGGAGAAAAGAAATCAAGAAAAGACCAACATGATTTTATAGGAAGGGCATCTTGGGGTCTGTTGGTGGGCTGTCTAACTTTTTTTAACTTGTTTCAACTGTCTAACTTTTTTTAACTTGTTTCTTTTGCAAACCTCAAATGACATTTTCTTCATTCATAAGCTAATTCTCCCGATTTTGGTAAGGATTTTGATGTTATCTGTAGACTATTCGTAGCTTTATATTGCAAATTTCACTATCTTCAAATGGTTATTTAATAAAACTTATGTAAATAGGCTTTGAAGAAAACGTTCAAGAAGCTGGACCATGATGTAAATATACAAGACTTTGTGGGGGCAAGGTTGTCATTAATCCTTGCCAATCTTCTACATCTTTCTTCCCTTCAATTTAGGACATCTAATCTTAGTTTCTTTTGGTTTTGTTGCAAACAGTCAATCAGGTGAGGTCACAAGACACTCCTCTTTTCTACTTTATATTTTAAAAAATTAAATCAAAACTTCTGTTGATAATAATTTTTAATAGTTAATAATATCTTTAGAATTTAAGCAATCATGCAATGATGTTATGATCTCAACTTACTGACTTACATAAACGACTAAGGTACCTTCGAAACCTTTACATATTTAATTATTCTGTAATTCTTTTCCTACATTTTTTAGTATGGTTCTTATTTTCCTACAATTTTTATGTATTAGTTATTGGAGTAATCCATACAAGATTGAGAATATTGAACATCTTAAACAGATGGAAGATTCCTTAAGGGAATCACTTGACAGCATTCGTACACATAAGGTATTATAACATTGTACATTTGTACTTTCAGTTTTGTTCTAATTTAGGCATTGTATTTTAGAAAAGCCACCCGATTATAGCATTCAACTTTCAAGAATTTTCTTATTATAGAAGTGAAAATTATAGCTATACTTTGGTAGATTTTATACAGCACAATCTTGTAATGAGAAGAAATGAAAGTACGATGTTATAATAAACAAATCAATTGAAGTACATTGCTATTTCTTGATTTAACCTTAAATGCCTTGTTTTTCCAGGAAAATTTTGGACAACAAAATCTTATTTCGCTAGATTGCACGAACCAAGTACTATCTCTTTACAAAATTTCAATTTTGCCCTTTCTATCATACATGAAGAATATTTGATTTACAAAAATGTTGCATTACAGTTCCAAAATGGGATGCATTTGCCTCTAATGATGTCCAATACCCAAGAAGATCAAACCTTACCATGGCTTCCTCTGACTTTTATTTTAATTTAAACTCGGAACGATTTCATTCTGCATATTTTTAGATTGTTTTAGCACCCTATTTAATATTTTTAGTTTTTTTTACCATCCTACTTCCCACTTGTCGATAACTTCCCCATGATGTCGACGATAACTTCCCACTCACCGATAACTTCCCCACGATGTCAACGATAACTTCCCACTCGCCAATAACTTCCCCACTCGCCGATAACTACCCCACGATGTCGAGGATAACTTCCCCACTCGCCGATAACTACCCCACGATGTCGACGATAACTTCTCAGTCGCCAATAACTACCCCACGATTTCGACGATAACTTCCCACTCGCCGATAACTTCCTACTGGCCGATAATTTCCCCACTCGCCGATAACTTCCCACTCGCCGATAACTTCCTCACTGGACGATAATTTTTTCACTCGCCAATAACTACCCCACGATGTCGATGATAACTTCCCACTCGCGGAGAACTTACCATTCGCCGCCAATAACTTCCCCACGATGTCGACGATAACTTCCACTCGCCGATAACTTCCCCACGATGTCGACGATAACTTCCCACTCGCCTATAACTTCCCCACGATGTCGACGATAACTTCCCACTCACGGATAACTTCCCTACTCGCCAATAACTTCCCCACAATGTTCACGATAACTTCCCACTCGCTGATGACTTCCCCACTAGCCGATAATTTTCTCACTCGCGGATAACTTACCACTTGCCGATAACTTCCCCACTGGACGATAATTTCCTCAATCGCCAATAGCTTCCCCACGATGTCGAAGATAACTTCTCACTCGCGGATAACTTCCCAACCACCGATACTTCCCCACGATGTCGACGATAACTTCCCACTCGCCGATAACTTCCCAACCCGCAGATAACTTCCCACTCGCGGATAACTTCCCCACAATGTCGACGATAACTTCCCACTAGCGGATAACTTCCCCACTCGCGGATAACTTCCCCACGAAGTCGACGATAACTTCCCACTCGCGGATAACTTCCCCACTCTCTGATAACTTCCCAATTGTCGATAACTTCCCCACTGGACGATAATTTCCCCACTCGCGGATAACTTCCCACTTGCCGATAACTTCCCCACTGGACGATAATTTCCTCACTCGCTGATAACTTCCCCACGATGTCGACGATAACTTCCCACTCGCGGATAACTTCCCCACTCTCCGATAACTTCCCTACTGGCCGATAATTTTCCCACTCGCGGATAACTTCCCATTCGCCGATAACTTCCCCACTGGACAATATTTTCCTTACTCGCCGATAAGTTTCCCACGATGTCGCCGATAACTTCTCACTCGCTGATAACTTCCCCACGATGTCGTCGATAACTTCCCACTCGCTGATAACTTCCCCACGATGTCGCCGATAACTTCCCACTCGCCGATAACTTCCCCACTCGCTGATAACTTACCACGATGTTGCCGATAACTTCCTACTCACCGACAACTTCCCCACTTGCCGATAACTTCCACTCGCCAATAACTTTCTCAATCGTAGCTAACTTCACACTCGCCGATAACTTCCCCACTATGTGAAAAAAAGTTTGTCAAATGGTCCATCTCTCGCAAAAAATTCCTACATTTGGGCAAAACGTTAAATAATTATTTAAATGGTCCAAATAAAATTTCAAAAAGATATAATGCTATATTAGAATAACTATTGGATGTACATTGTTATTTCTCACATTTAGCACCTGGGTAAAGAAGCAACAATGTACTTTGATTTTTGTTTTTGTAATAGAACATTGTAAATCTGTCAAAATAACATCATACTTAAAAAAATGATATTTTCCATAAACATATAGACTTTTGAATTTACCATTAATAGCAACACACAATAGTAATAGCAGTTTTTTTATTGGGTAGATTTTTCAAAGTGTCGTGTCTTAATCATAAAATCTATCACTAACAATATCCTAATAATAAAAATTGAAAGTATAGCGTTATAATTTGTAGATTTTTCAAGGTTTTACAAATACTCTGGAAACCATTACCTTTCAGAGTAGTTTCCTGATTTGCCCTTCCCCTTCACAGAAATCCATGCTGCTAAAATCCATCTCTATCCTTACAAGGCCATATTGGTAAATAACTTAAAAAGTTATTGGTTGAAAAGTTGTTCATAGGTCAAGATAATGAACTATAACTCCTACAAAAGCAGCCAATTAGCGATCTTTTCTTATAACATTCAGGTTTCAAAAATGAATCTTTAAGAACCCGCAATCAATTCAAAGATGAATCTTTAAGAACCTGCACAGAAGTTAATTGATCGATCAAAATCACCTCCACGAAGCATCACTTGACAAGAGGTTTAGGAGTCCATCCTCATTCAGTTCAAAAATAAGGTTATTAGGCATACCTCATGCTAAACTAAACCCCTTCGTAATAATGCCCACTTTGAAATTTCAACTAAATCCATCAATTTATAGTTAAATCACTTCTGCAAATACAACAACAGAATCAGACCTTGATAGTACGTTGTTATTGGCAAAATAGAAAGAAGAAGTACCTTGCTATATTTAAAAAATCCATTTATCAGCCCTTGATTACTTACTGTTCGATCTATGAAATCGTCCCTACGGACATAACTTGATGCATCCCAAACCAACCTATTCGACCACCAGAGACCCATCTATGTCTGCTACTGTTTTTGCTAAAAGTGTAATAAATTATTGTTCTCGGCTGAAAATTCAAAATCTATAGTACTATCGATTGAGAGTAGAGACGACTAAAATTACAATATGATAGTAGCGATTGGGATTGCATCAATCAAGGGTCGTTGACAACTGCTTCAGATTGCCCTTGGTGGTTACTAATTCAAAACTTTGACCAATAGTCGTTGGCCAACATGCCGGCAAAAGAGTCTTTTTGCCAAGAATTCCATTATACCCGTCTGACGAAGACATGTTCCCATCCAAGCTAAAAAAGAAGCAATTTCCAATTCGTCTTAGTTTCTCTATGACGATCAATAAAGCTCAAGGACAAACAATTCCAAATGTTGGGGTATATTTACCAGAATCGGTCTTTTCACATGGCCAACTTTATGTGGCATTGTCTAGAGAAATATCCCGTGTCAATACAAAGGTATTAGTAAAGCGGGCCAAAAAATTCATTCATGATTGATGCTACACATCAAATGTGGTGTATAAAGAAGTCATATATGATGAATAATGTACAATCGAAATCTTAATCATTTACAAATATTACCATATGTATTTAATATAATGAATTGATGTTTCTTGCAGTGCATAACTATGTATTTGTTCGTTGAGCTTTATCTATCAATGTTCTAATTGAACAAATTTTGTGGATTGTCGTGGGTTATAATTTATACTGTTCAAAACAATACATATTTTCAAATGTATATTTTATTTTGATTCAAGTAAGAACATTTGTGTTCTTGGTACTATTAGTTTGGTTATGTGTATGTGTTTGTGTGCCCATGTGGCTATGTGTTAGTTTATTTTGTATTTATTACATATGTGTGCAGATCAAGCAGAGTAGGATTACAGATTGAACACTCTAAATCGTAAACCTAACTCTACATAATAGACCTTAAACTTTACGTCGTAAACCATAAACACTAAACGATAACCTATAAAGCTGAGCGTTAAATCGTAAACCCTAAACCGCAAACTGCAAACGCTAAACCTAAACTGAAAATCCTTAACACAAAACGACTAACCTAACCAACCTCGACAGCCCCTCCCCCTCCCCCCCCCCCCCACCCGCCGCCGCATATCGAATATAACTTAGAGAAACCAAAATTATTTCGGAAGGAAAGCATTTATCACAAACTATTTTTAAAAATGAAGATCTTCACTAAGCTGGCCACATGCTAGCAAAAGTCTGCAAATCATAATAAAGCTCAGAAATTTATCTTGAAAAATGATGGTTTTTGTTTTTTTATTAATATCATATTCTATGGATTTGACTGTTTGACTATCTTTTGGCAGGTGAAGACTGTTTTTATAGATGGCCTGCCAGCTTCATGGGCCAAGGGTCGAGCGCAGGACCTACTAAACAAATATGGGGAAGTGGTGAAAATTGAGCTTGCCCATAATATGCCTTCTGCAAGATGAAAAGATTATGGATTCATGACATTTGGAACACACGGTTCAGCTTTAACATGTGTTAAAAGCATTAATAATAAGGAACTAGGAGATACCGATAACAATGTTACTTTTGTAATTTATCGTCTGGTTTGTAAAATGTTTTTGGAAGGAATGGAATCTGTCAAAAGAATTGGAATATGTTATGTACTTTCTAAAGGGAAAATTTTATTTTATAATCATTATTATTTTAAGGATTAATTGCAAATATGCTAATACCAATCCGATGAACCAACTAAATTTTCGAATGAAATGACCAAATAAAACAGTTAACCGTCTACCCATTACCTCTCCCCATTCCCCCCCTCCCCCTTCCCCCCACCGCCGCCGCATTGCGCGGGGCCGCTGCTAGTATATATATATATATATATATATATATATATATATATATATATATATATATATATATATATATATATATATATATATATATATATATATATATATATATATATATATATATATATATATATATATATATATATATATATATATATATATACGAACTTTAAGAAGACATACAACGGAGAATATTACAAAAATATGTTTTGGACTGCTGCTAGTTGTATCGTTGAAGCTAAATTCAAGTCATAGAATGTTATAAATGTGGAGCATATGAGTGAAGGGTAAAAATGACTAACGTATGCCCGACCTTTACAATAATGAAGATTTTTTCTCTTTTTCGGGAAGTACAAATATAATATTTTTAATCCAAATCAATGAATTGTTGCAACCAATGGACTCCATGTCAAAAAAAATTAGATGAGTTTATGGCTTCTTGATTTATAATTGTTATTTATAACTTAATGGTATGGATTTCCCATATATCTCCAATTTTGAGCACAATCAATAAAAGAACTTCATTGTTGACATATTATGTACAATTAATGTGTCAATTTGAAGTAAATCAAAATATGGTTATTTCGGATTCACTGAGAAAATTTATTTTTTGTTTTAATATTTTAAATCAAATAAAAATAATGAAGTATTAATAAAAGTAAAAAAAATGAAAACAGTTGTTTAATCTATCGAGAGATTTTTCTACTTGTAAAAGTTGGATTTTAGAAACGGATAAACTACGTTAAACCCCAAAGATAAATAAATCAGACACCCTAAAATAAATGAAACTAATGAACCTTCAAATTGACTTTTGAAGTTATTTTTTTATCAACTTGAATCTTTGCGAAAAAACTTATTTTATTGAATTGATTTTTTCAATGTCAAGGATTTAATATAAATAGGCCATTATTAGTTCGAGCAAGTCGTTATGGTGAAATCGGTAGACATATAGATCTTAGGAAGCAGTACCAGAGCATCTCGGTTCGAGTATGAATGGCGGTATGCCAGATTCTAAAAGATATCCAATTATATCCAACAAAAAAATAAACTAAATTATTGATTTCTATTTCTTAATTAATTTAGGGGATTCCCTCATTTTTTTCATTTTTTAGATATTTTCAACTTTAGAGCATATATTCACTCATGTATCCTTTTTTTATTGTTTCATTTATAATTACAATTCATTTGGTAACCTTATTAGACAATCAAATCATAAAACCATATGATTCGTCGAAAAGATGATGATGATTACTTTTTATGTCTAATAGGATTATTAATCACTTGTAGGTGCATCATTTTTCAATGATTATGGCCTCCCACATCTGACAAATGCTATTTTCTTGTCATTTTTTCATACTACATTACATATCTATATGCAATTGAATAATTGGTAGGTACATATTTCATTTGTTTTTGAAACTCACATATCATGCCTATAAGTGGGATCATACCCTTCTTATTTTGTGTTAAATTATGTGTAGGATTAGTTTTAGGAATTTTGTCATTAGAACTATCCCATCAATGTCTATATCTATTAAAAATTCATTCACGGAAAGGTCTAAGTGTTTAACAATCCTTATAACCTCTTCTTATGCTTCAAGATCGACTAAAAATTATCATCTAGAAGCCATTCATCCTCAACATGGTGCAAGCTTTGGTTTCATCATCATCGTGGTATTTTGCGCCATGTCCTTCATCTATATCCATTTCATCTACGAGTCATTCATGTATATTATGAAAGGTTTTCTGCAAACCATGAACTAAATAACCTAAGTTCACATGCAACCTATGATGATCTATGTTTTCTTCTAATTGAACATATAACAAAAAACTAGAGGCCAATAAAAGAAACTAAAGATTAAAATAGAAAAACCAACCTTAATTTCTTGGAAGCTGAGCAGCAAAATTATCCTGCCTCAAATGAAAGTCACACCCAAGCTAGGAGGAGGGGATCGAAAATTCCAGAGAGACTCTAGGTCAAAAGTGGCGCAGAAAATAGGGTTCCAAGGATCCCTATTTATAGTTACCAGATGACCAGTTGATAAGCCTTAAAGATAAACCTTTTTGAATTCAAATAAGATAAACATTTTATCTTACAATTCAAACTCCTATTTATCTTATTATATTACTTTCGAAATATATATATATATATATATATATATATATATATATATATAATTTCGAAACTTACTGGTCATTCCCACTGTCACTTACTCAACTATTGAATAATTACAGTTTTAGTCCCTGCACCTTTAATTAATTAAATTAATCACCAAATTAAATCCAATTAATTCCAGATTAATTTCTAATTAATTAATATAGTTTCTAATTAATATATTATGACTTTAATATATTAATAAACCATATATTTAATTCCTGTTGATTTATTAATCCTATAATAAATCAACATTTCTCTCTACCGAATTTTCTACCAAACCTCCAGCCATGAGGGCAACCCAAATGGACTGTGCTTCTATTAATTAGGTAAATACTAATTATTAGTCATGGCTTAGACACCTAATCCAACAGTCTCCCACTTGGATAAGTCTATGACTATAATTACCAATTTAGCCTCTAATTAACCAGCACCTTAAGCTTCCTAGAAACTACTGCGACACTCTGACCTAGTCAGTTCTGTCCAAAGATAAGTGATCAGATGATCATTCGTCCAACTAGATATTTTTCAGACTCAAGACATGGATAAAATCAATCTGGTCTGATTCATTGTTCCTCGATTTCCGATTTGCATATGACTCTTAGACTACCAATTTAGTCCCGGTTGGCCAACCATTTTAGTCAACTTCAAAATCATCGAGAGGCCTACAGATATCTGTTCCCCGTTAGGGTCAAGGGACAAATAAACTTTGACTCATATACTTATGTCTTTTACCAGACAAATTACTCACAACAATACGTTTTATAACACCGAGTTACCGATGCGTTTTCGTATTATCAATGAACAACCGTCTAGTAAATCATAACTCATATGTCTTAGCTTAAAGATCAAACGATACTATCGTCTCAATATTGCTCGTGATGAAATCCATGAAGCAATCCATTGAGCGCGGGTTTATCCAATACTCAAATCTCCATTTCCAAGTACTCATGAATGTTGCAGCAATCTTATTGCAATGTCTAACTCCTTAGACAATCTACAACTAATTCATAACAGCCTTGCTTCATACTTACTCCCTAAAAGCATGAGCGATTGTGGATATTTGAATAATCCAATTATTCAGGAAGTAAAACATGCAAAATGAAACACAATGATATATATATTGGCAAAATTAGTAAACCATTACTCATTAATAAATCTCCATTATTAAATCACAAAAGTCAAATACAATAACATTGTCACAAGTTTCAAAAACCTATCTAATTACAAAAACTTATATCATCTCTTAATCCAATGCTCCTAGCATGCTGATTATGCTTAATCCTACTCAGAGCCTTTGTCAAGGGATCTGCAGGATTATCTTCCGATGATACCCTCTTTACAAGGAGGTGACCTTCTTCTACCCTATGTCTGATGTAGTGGTACTTTCTGTCGATATGTCTGGACTTTCCATGATCTCGCGGTTCCTTTGTCAAGGCGACCGCACCTTCGTTATCGCAGAACAGTTCCAAGGGCTCCTGAATACTCGGGACTACTCCAAGGTCACCGATAAAGTTATTCAGCCAAGCCGCTTCCTTTGACGCTTCACTTGCTGCTATGTACTCTGATTCGCACGTAGAATCAGCCACTGTTTCTTGCTTGGAACTTTTCCAAGTAACTGCTCCACCGTTCAAAAGGAATACCCAGCCTGACTGAGACCGACCACTGTCTCTATCCGTCTGAAAACTGGCATCTGTATATCCTTCAACTCTCAAGGTATCACTGCTACCGAGGACTAACACCATGTTCTTTGTCCTTCGCAGATACTTGAGTATATTTTTCACAGCTATCCAATGCGCCCTTCCAGGGTTACCCTGGTACCGACTGACCATGCTTAAAGCAAAGGCCATGTCAGGGCGAGTACACGTCATAGCGTACATTGTGACAACCGTGTCCCGGGAGGGACTGTAGATCAAAAGTAAAAGCGTTTTGACCTTTAGTGTGGCCAAATAACGATGTTAAGGTCATTATGAGATAAGAAAAATATAACGATCAAAGCCTAGGAGTCAAAACGGAGCAAAAAGCGGAAAAAGTGACACTTTTTAGTGTCGGCGCCTCGCGACGCGACGGCCATGTTGGTCGCGACGCGACGGGTGTCAGCACGTCCGTAAATCACGCCGTAAATTGCGCAATCAGGCAATCATTCGAGGTGAGTCATCGCGACGCGACGGGAGGCGTGGTCGCGACGCGACGGAGTTCCAGAGGCTATAAATACGAGGCACAAGCCTCATTTTTGAGGCAGAACACACACGAAACACATATACGATATAAGAGAATGTTCTGGTAAGGAGTATACGTTGAGAGATGATAGTGAGAAGTAAGAAGTCAGCGGTAGCTAGCGTTGAGGTGCTCGGGAGCTATCAGGAGTCTAGAACGAGAAACGTGCCAGGACTCCGGGAAAGCACCAAACTCAGGTGAGTAATCGCTACCGTATCTTCCTAGTAGTTTATGCGTGTAGAAAGTAATTATTGAATGAAATGCAAAGTAGTACAGTTATGATTAGTAGTTATGTGGAAGAAAGGTATGTTATGGTCCTGTTTGACGAGTCTGTCTTACGAGTAGTAGAGTGTCACGGGGTGATACTAGACAGTGTGATTAACCAGTAGTATAGTGTCCTTGCCAAAGGATGACATATGACATAGAATACGAATATTGTGTAGATACTGTGTGTCAACTTCATAGGTTGCACCAGTATTGGTCTGGTAAGATGTAGGGGATATGGATATCCCATAAAACAAGTATAAGAAATCATGTAGATAGTTACCAAATGATGGATTTGGTAAGAGAACAATAATACTGAAAAGAAATCCGGTGCGGAACCGGTAAACATTTTAACATAAGAACGTATGAGTCGCCACGGTATGTGATACCGTAAGTTAGTAGTGAGTGGTGACAGAAAGTAATAAAGAAGTTACCGTATGAGTAGGTAACATAGTAGTAAAATGTACCATAATAAGTGATACCGTTATTGAGTGACGTCAGACAGTATGGTAACATTATAAGTTACCAAGTAATAGAAGAAAGTGCAGACAGTACGATAACGTTATAAGTTACCAGAAAAGAGAAAGAGAGTAACATTATATGTTACCAGTTAATAGAAGAACGTTTAGTAAGAGTGTACGAGGCATGAGTTCCGTCAGGTAATACGGTAGTTTCACAGTATGACGTACGAGTAAGGAAAGGATCGAATAACGGTCAAGTATAGTAAAATAAATCTGTGAAACGGGTGTGGCTATTTAGGCCATACTGTGATTCGATTACTCACTAAGTTTTATAGCTTACCCCTTTATTTTATGTGGTTTTGCAGGTTTAGGTAACGCTCGGCTTGGATCATGGGACGATCCCTGGTGATATTATCTTGTAAAACTCAGGCTTTGGAGAGCCGGGGCGTTACATACATGATCGATCCTACAGCCGAATCGTAAGGTACCCGACTCATTTCAGCTATTTCTTCGTCTGTACTCGGACTTTGAGTCTTACTCAATTTTGCATTACTTTGGATAGGTAGCTCTCCCTTCTTGGAATTTTCCATACTAAACCTTTTCAGTACCTTTTCCAAGTATGTACCCTGACTAAGTCCAATCAGTCTCTTCTTCCTATATCTCAAAATTCTTATCCCGAGAATATAGGCAGCCTCTCCTAGGTCCTTCATGGCGAAACATTTCCCAAGCCAAGCCTTGACATCTTGCAAGGTTGGAATATCGTTTCCCATGAGCAGTATGTCATCGACATACAACACCAGAAAGGTGACTATACTCCCACTAGCCTTGACATATACGCAGGACTCATCCTCGCTCCTAGAGAAGCCAAACTCTTTGACTTTCTCATGGAAACAAAGATTCCAGCTGCGAGAAGCTTGCTTCAATCTGTAGATTGATCTCTCAAGCTTACACACGTTATTAGGATACTTTGCATCGACAAAACCCTCTGGCTGATTCATGTAAACATCCTCAGTCAACTTTCCATTAAGGAAGGCGGTTTTGACGTCCATCTGCCAAATTTCATAGTCATGAAATACAGCTATGGCCAGCATAATCCTAATAGACTTTATCTTGGCTACTGGTGAGAAGGTCTCGTCATAGTCAACCCCTGGGGTTTGAGTAAAGCCCTTCGCAACCAGTCTTGCCTTGAAAGTGTGTACCTTTCCGTCCATGTCGGTCTTCTTCTTGAAGATCCATTTGCACCCGACTGTCTTTCGACCCGGTACGTTGTCAACCAAGTTCCAAACTTGATTGTCATACATGGACTTGATCTCGCTATCCATGGCCTCTTTCCACTTGGCAGACTCAAGGCCCGCCACTGCTTCCTGGTAGTTAGCTGGTTCATCCAAATTTATCAGTGTTCTATCACTGACAAACGTGTCCCCATCCGAAGTTATATGGAACCCATAAAACTCGGGTGGCATGCTAACCCTACCGGAACGCCTAAGAGGTAAGGATACATCTATCGGACCAACAGGAACTTCTTCCTCATGTTGGTTGCTAGTTTCTCCTAAGGTTGCGTCATCTGATGACTCTTGAATTTCTTCCAGATCAATGGTACTCCCACTGTGCTCTTTGAATATGAGATCTCTCTCTCTCTCGAAAGACCGCTTGTCTAGCTACAAAGACCACGTCCTCGCTCGGTCTGTAGAATAGATATCCAAATGACTGTTTAGGATAACCAAGGAAGAAACACCTTTCGCTTCTTTATGCGAGTTTGTCTTGAGTCTCTCGTCTAACGAAAGCCTCACAACCCCAGACCTTGATGTGTGCTAATGAGGGAAGTTTCCCCGTCCACATCTCATGAGGTGTTTTAGCAACCTTTTTAATAGGGACAAGATTGAGGATATGGGCGGCAGTCTATAAGGCATACCCCCAGAAGTGAATGGGAAGTGAAGCTCGACTCATCATGGAACGAACCATGTCCAACAGGGTTCGGTTGCGCCTCTCCGCAACACCGTTCAACTGTGGTGTCCTGGGAGGTGTCAACTGCGAAACTATTCCGCATTCCTTTAGATAGTCTAGGAACTCGATACTTAGATACTCTCCGCCTCTGTCGGACCTGAGCATCTTTATCTTCCTGCCTAATTGATTCTCTACCTCGTTTTTAAACTCTTTAAACTTTTCAAAGGTGTCCGACTTGTGCTTGATCAAGTAGATATAACCGTATCTACTAAAATCGTCGGTAAAGGTCACGTAGAACCGCGTGCCATCCTTTGTGGTTGATCTGAATGGACCACACACATCCGTGTGAATGATGTCCAACAGACCCTCACCTCTTTCAAAAGACCCTTTGAAAGGTGATTTAGTCATCTTGCCCAATAGACAAGATTCGCATACATCATCCGACCTGAGGTCGAATGATTCCAACACTCCATCCTTTTGGAGTTGGGCGATGCGTTTCTTGCTGATGTGCCCGAGCCGACTATGCCACAGACATGCCTTTTCTACACCACTAGTAGAATCAATATAATTTACACTATGTCCTAAATTGTCAACACATTCAACAGTTTCATACACACCATCACAAGGATAAGCAGTAAAAATCAAAATACCATTTTTGAAAACAGAAATCGAACCAATTTTATTGTCAAAAGAAAATTGAAATCCTTGTCTGAACAAGGCGTGAAATGAAATAATGTTTCTTGCCATTTCTGGCGAATAGCAACAATTAAATAACTCTAAGCTAACATCACTACTAAGCACTAAACTATAAACGCCGATCTTGATAACAGGGGACGATCTCCTATTGCCCATGATCAGGTTCAGTCTACCGTGCTCCACCTCCCTGCTTTCCTTTAGGCCCTGCAGATCAGAACAAATGTGAAAACCACATCCTGTATCAAGGACCCAAGAATTAGAAGATGGTGAGTTTTTAGAGATAGTGTATATACCTGCTGTCGATGGCTTTACTTTCCCATCCTTGACATCCTGCAAGTATTTGGGGCAGCTTATCTTCCAATGGCCCTTCTCTTTGCAATAGAAACAGTCGGCTTCATTGGGGTTGGCTACACAAGGAATGTGAGAAGACTTGGTTCTCGAGCCATTGCTGGATGACCCGACCTGAACATTTTCCCTCCAATTTTGCTTAGGAGGGCCCTTCCTTTTCTTTCCTTTGCCACTTCCAATGGCTAAGATGGGCTGATTGAGTGAGGGTACACCTTTACCCTTCATCCCGTCCTCAGCAACCCGAAGCATACGATGCAACACAGTCAGGTTAGCCTGATTGTTGTTCAAATGATAAGCCAGCCTGAACTGGTCATAAGAACTCGGTAAGGAGTTAAGCACTATGTCAACGGCCAACTCCTCAGGTACAGGCATCGCAAGCTTTCTAAGCCGCTCCACGTAACCTTGCATTCTTTGCACATGAGCGCAGATGGACTCTCCATCTTTAGGTTTGCTGTTCGTGAAGTCTTTGACCACCTCGCACCTCTCGATGCGCTCTTGCTTGCGGAACTTTTCCGCAAGCTCCTTGTGCATCTCAAAGGGCCAGTAGTCTTCGTATATCCTTTGTAATTCGGAGTTCATTATGGCGATCATGATGCAGGCCACTTTGGTTGCATCATCAGTATGTTTTTGGTACGAGGCAATTTCCTCGGGAGTAGCAGTTTCAGGGTCAACATCGACAAGCTCAGTCTCGAGAACATACTCTTTGTTCTCGTACCTCAGAGCCATCTTGATGTTTCTAATCCAGTCATTGTAGTTTGTCCCGTTCAATTGAACCTTTGAACACAGTGAGAGGATAGAGGGAACACTGGAGTTTGAGTGGGGAGCGGATTGATCAGCAGAAGACATCTATAAAAGAATGTAAGTTTAATTAGATACATGTCGGTCCTTATAATAACCCAATATAAAATAAGGCTAGGATCCAACTATAACAATTTGCAACATAGAAGAGGGATGCCGTAATCTATAAGCAAATTTTATAAAGGTAGGCGAATGACGATTAAGCCAATTCCACCGCGGAAAAATAATCTTATTATAAATGGAATTCCTAGTTTCTTTTGAGATTTATTGAACTGTTCAATAGCATGTTTAATCTCGGATATGCCCCACCGTTTGTGATTGGGATGCCGAGGATCACAAACCGGGTGTGAATAACCATGCAAATTAGCTTGGTACTCTCGGGGTCCATTATCATCTCAAATTGATGTGCCGGTAAACCACACACGCTCCATCAACAATGATAACACCCGAGACACCCATTGCCACTCTTTATGAACCCCCATTGGTGTGCCGGTAAACCACACACGCTCCACCAACGTTTCATAAAGTGCAATGTGTAATTTCATGGGTTAGCATCAAATTCACATTTTTCCCTAAAGTAACTAGATTTGGGATTTTTGTCAATAGTTCTAGTACTTTGATCATTATACTTTTAATGATTAAGCGGTTCTGTCAAACCCGTTCGGCTAACGACCCTCCACTGATCAGGCGAGCGGTGGGTGAGAGTGTTCACCCATTAGACTATCATTTTATAGGCAGTCTCCTTATACCCACTTTATAGACCAGCTTCGTGAATGAGGCCTACTATTGATTTGACTAACCAAATTTATCTCATATATATAGTATTAACTTTTAATAACATATATAAGATGTATTTTAAAACCTTTTAAAATATTCAAGGTTTATCTTTTAATTTTACCAAATTTAACAATTAAATTTTAAACTAAATTAAACCTTAAAATCGATTTAATCAATTTTAATTACCAATTAATTAAATTAATTAAATCTAAATATTTTAAACATTTTAAAATAATTTTCCAGATTTTTCCATTAATTTTCGATAATTTAAAATTAATTAAATCCCTTTTGAATTATCTTTTAATTAACAATTAATTAAATTAATTCAATGAAGATAGGTTTATCCAAATTAATCAAATTAATTAAAACCTATCCTAAACCCCCTAGATTTCGAATTCAAATAATGGGGTTTAAGGTTATCCATTTAATTAACAAATAAAGTTACCAAAAATAGAAAACCTCTTAAAACCCTAATAACAAATTTTGAAAATAGCAAGGGGGGATTAGGGTTTCCAAAACCCTAATCCTAGAAATCGATTCTAATAGAAATTAGGGTTTATAGGCTTAAAACCCTAAAACAGTTATAGCAATTCAATAAGAAAACAAAACAGGCTCTGATACCACTGAAAGGTTTTCTGCAAACCATGAACTAAATAACCTAAGTTCACATGCAACCTATGATGATCTATGTTTTCTTCTAATTGAACATATAACAAAAAACTAGAGGCCAATAAAAGAAACTAAAGATTAAAACAGAAAAACCAACCTTAATTTCTTGGAAGCTGAGCAGCAAAATTATCCTGCCTCAAATGAAAGTCACACCCAAGCTAGGAGGAGGGGATCGAAAATTCCAGAGAGACTCTAGGTCAAAAGTGGCGCAGAAAATAGGGTTCCAGGGATCCCTATTTATAGTTACCAGATGACCAGTTGATAAGCCTTAAAGATAAACCTTTTTGAATTCAAATAAGATAAATCTTTTATCTTACAATTCAAACTCCTATTTATCTTATTATATTAATTTCGATATATATATATATATATATATATATATATATATATATATATATATATATATATATATATATATATATATATATATATATATATATATATATATATATATATATATATATATATATATATATATATATATATATAATTTCGAAACTTACTGGTCATTCCCACTGTCACTTACTCAACTATTGAATAATTACAGTTTTAGTCCCTGCACCTTTAATTAATTAAATTAATCACCAAATTAAATCCAATTAATTCCAGATTAATTTCTAATTAATTAATATAGTTTCTAATTAATATATTATGACTTTAATATATTAATAAACCATATATTTAATTCCTGTTGATTTATTAATCCTATAATAAATCAATCTTTCTCTCTACCGAATTTTCTACCAAATCTTCAGCCATGAGGGCAACCCAAATGGACTGTGCTTCTATTAATTAGGTAAATACTAATTATTAGTCATGGCTTAGACACCTAATACAACATATTATACCCATGATGTTCAACATACACACTTATCATACCCTTATTGTTAAGAACATGATCTGTGAATTCCTTATAACAATCACGTTACTTCATGAGTCTAAACCCATTAGACAATGGTTTGTTTAGAAGACAGTAATAAACATTATGGATTATATCATTTAGTACTTCGTGAAGAAAAAAAATAATCATCATGGACCATACCTACAAATTTGACATCACTGTAAGTCTGTAACTTAAGATGGTATGATTTGTGAAGGTTAGGGGGTTTGAAATGGAAATACATTTGTACTGTATGTCCACTGATGACAATGACGTTGCATCATCAACACTAATGTCTATGGAAGTTGTCATCTTGCATGTATCAGACTTTCTTTTGATGATTTGGGTTTCATCATACAAAAATGAAGAAGAATGTATTTAATCGATGTTGTCTACAAATTATTGGAACTTATTGATGATGATCATCTTCCTTTCCTGCTAAATCGATAATATAAAGCTTTTATGACTATTTTACAACACTATCTAAACTTGAAGGGGTAGAGTCTCAATAAACACCAACTTATGACATATAAAACATATGATTTCCGGCTCATTAATGTACACATACCGGTAAAACCAATAGTAACCGGTAAAAAAACCAAATATAGACAAATATATATATATATATATATATATATATATATATATATATATATATATATATATATATATATATATATATATATATATATATATATACTTTATGGACCCCTATAAACAAAAATAATACTGTAATGAGATTAGGACGATACTTGATCGTAGTTTGTGAACCTGTCATGATTTTATTTGTTTATGGATGTGGATGATTGAAAACAACATTTTGATGACAACTAAAGATATTATTTTACGTCAACGTTTAGTAATTTTATGATATGATGCATCATGTATTCATATATAGATATTTGAAAAGTGGAGGGTCCAAAATTGCAGTTTGAAGAGTTTTCGAGGGAGAACATTTGGTAATGTTGCTTTTGCATAAAACAAAAGTCCATATCGTAAGGATGGAACACCCGCATGCGTCATATCAAAATACAACCCAATATATATTCATAGTTATTGCCTCCAACGAAGCTTCCTGGAAGCTCACTATGCCACTCCCTTCACTCCTCCATTTAACCACCCCCACCTTCCTCTCTCCTTCTGCACACCAACTTCTTTCTCTCTCAATATCCACCACATTCCTGCCCTATCGTTGCAATCATGAAAATCTCCGGCAAACTCAACCCCAAACATCTTTTTCAAACAAAGAAAAGCCGTGCGGTTTCCAGATCTGATCCGTCTTCTTTCGGTTCCTACGCTACGACGTCATCTGCGTCACCGGAGCCCAGCCATGGCCATCACAAGTCCATGTCAAGCGGTGTTGCTACTCCGACCAGCGTCTTGCCTAGGCACTCGAACTCCAACGAAATATCTTCCGATGAGTGGTCCGAGAATTCTACCGACGTACAGTTCGAGTTAGTGCAAGCGTTCAGGTTCATAGACAGCGACGGTGATGGAAGGATAACAAGGGAGGAGCTCGAGACTGTTTTACACCGAATCGGCGGATCCGAGCCGCCGATCCGTGAGGAGCTAAGCCTGATGCTGAGTGAACTCGATAGAGACGGCGACGGAATCATTACTCTCGAGGAGTTCGGAGCCATAAGCTCCGCTTTCGGTCCGCCGGCTTGCGATACTGAGCTGAGAGACGCTTTTGATTTTTTCGACACCGATCACGACGGGAAGATCACGGCGGACGAGTTGTTTGCGGTGTTCAACTCAATTGGGGACGGCCGGTGCACGCTAGAAGAATGCAGGAGCATGATAAGTAGCGTGGATAAGAACGGGGACGGGTTCGTGTGCTTCGAGGACTTCTCGCGTATGATGGAGCAGCAAAGATGAAGACACGATTTCCTTTTCCAAGTTTTTTGGGGGGTATATGGTAATGGTGTTAAATTGTTAATAGATTATGAGTATGTATGTGCAAGGGGTTTTGGTTCAGATTTAACGGTGTTATTATAAAATTTGCACAAAGTCTGTGTGCTGGTTGCCGTGTGTTTGTTTCCAATAGGCGTGTGCGAATGGCTCTGTTTATCAAAACTTTTGACTGTCACATCCACTTTCTCTCCCATTCCGATAAAAACAATTGTTTATGATTGTCAGAAGAAAAAAAATCTATCATTTTGGTAATTTTTAATTCGAATTGAATTTTTTAAGAATTAATCATGAAAGGGCTGAGAAGTGATGGGTATATCTTTACAACTATTAATTGATAAAAGCTAGGGGCTAATTGCAAAAATATTATAATGGAGGGGTTTATTCAACGGAATTGGTAGTGTTTTGACTTGTATAACAAAACAACAAATTAACAATGATCATGTATTCTTCGAAGTGGTCATTGAGAAATGTTAATCAGGAGTTTTTGGTTACTATCTCGTAATACGCATTCGATACTTTCTCGACCGAAAGCGACAATAGTAAACGTTCGGCAAAGAATTTGTGCTCGAAATGGCTTCAAACTATATAAGTTTTTTCTCTCTACCGATATTGATTATCATTTCAAAATATATATATACAAAATACTAGATATGCGATTGGCCCTAAAACACGGGCTAAATATAAAATATAGATTGTGTTTGTTGTACAAATACAATCTAATATACCCGTGTAGTTTGAGCAGGAGATTATCGGACGTTCAAAATGAATCTAAACTCTTTGAATAAAGGAGACGGTAACATCTTAGTGTAGATGTCAGCATGTTGGTATCGTGAGGGGCCGTGAAGGTATCCCAGAGCAACGAACACAAAGAAAGCATATATTAATCTCTATGTGTTTTGAATGTGTTTTGTGGTGTTGGATATACTTGACGAATATATATATATATATATATATATATATATATATATATATATATATATATATATATATATATATATATATATATATATATATATATATATATATATATATATATATATATATATATATATATATATATATATATGGCATTGATGTTGTCATAATATACGAGGGTGACTGAGCGAATAGGAATGTGAAGCTCACGAAGACGGTTGTGAATACAAGAGGTTTCGGCTACGGTATTCACAACATCGTTATATTCAGCCATAACACTTGAATGAGCGACTGTGTGTTGGCGCTTGGAGGACCACGATATCAAGTTGTCGCCCAAGAAACACATTAACACGAAGTTAAGCAACGTGTAGTTAGACA
Organism: Cichorium intybus; assembly: GCA_023525715.1. Lineage (NCBI taxonomy): Eukaryota > Viridiplantae > Streptophyta > Magnoliopsida > Asterales > Asteraceae > Cichorium > Cichorium intybus. Next base: position 19,904,999 of record CM042012.1, read on the forward strand.
ACTACCCCAAACAGCGTTCAAGTAAACGATAAGCTGAGTACTTGGAGAAGCATAAAATTGTATCTCGTGATCCAAAGTCTCGTGGATGTAACAAAGAATATCATTTAATGCATTAAAGTATGGTTCTAAGGAGTCATGCATATATAATAAAATTTGTTTAACTATATATACAATATCGAGCCGAGCAAAGGTAAGGTATTGTAATACCCTTAAAAAAAACTACTAGTACAAGGTGGGACGGAACACAAGATCGGTGATGGCGTCGAGTTTGTATGCTCTATCAACTTTTGAGGCCATATCAACAGGAGTCTTAGAAGGATTGCATATGAGCATTTTTGTCTACTCAATAATATCGTCTACGTACTTGGTTTTGGGAAAGAAACATCCTTGTGGAATAGCAAGTTACAAATATCTCAACATAATAGTTTAATTGTCCCAAGTCCATCATTGAGAACTCACTATTAAGGAAAACAATAATATGACCAAGTAAAGTTGATGAGGACACAAAGAGGATGATGTCATCCATTTATATGACGAGGTTAATCGTATTCGAGTTGTGTTTATAGATGAAAACAAATGAGTCAGGTTTGCTATGGTGGATACTAACTTACGTGGCACAACTAGCAAAACACTAGAAATAGGCTCATATACCTTACTTGAGGCTGTATATGGATTTTCAAGGCAACACGTGTAGTTCGGGGGGGGGGGGGGGAGTCAACAAACCCAGGGGTCCGACCCAACAATCAATGTAAATGGAAAATAGTCCAAACCGAGTGTTACAAAAATCATCATAAAGACATGGATAAGCCATACAGTTTACAAAAAAAATACCATAGTCTAAAAGTAATGTCTAGTGCTTCTTTTTTGCTAATCCGTCAAATCTTAAGTATCATAATCATCACAAAAGCCATACAATAGAACTAAGTCATCTATTCCCTCCCTTTTTAACCTGGAATATATATCACATAAAAATATAACACATAAGACAAAAGTCTCATGAGATACATAGGTTTTGACGCAAAATGTTTGCATTTCATTAACACTTTCCTTCCAAATCATTTTATATTCCATAACATTTACCTTAGCAATCATTTTTCCTTCTAAACTTTTTTGACTTTTAAACAATTTCATTCCAAAATATTTGTAAAAACCCTTTGTTTGGGACATCTTTTGATTTGAAAACATATTTGTAAACATACTTTAAAAATAAAATGGGATTTTCTAAATCTATAACATATGTCACCTTTTCGAATCTGGTAATAAATCTATAACCCAATTGAGCCAAAACGGATTTCCTCGCTTAAAATAAAAGTTAAAGTGGTCAAAACCTCGAATTTTGTCGGATATTTGCACGGGCCAAGCTGACCATGGAAGGCCCAAATATGTCACCTTTTCGAATCTGGTAAATTCGTTTTGGCTCAATTGGGTCGCACAAAATGTCACTTGGTCTACAATACTGCAACATTTTATTCAATTTATCGTTTTTGGCATAAATTTCTCATACAATATTGAAACGACTTGATTCTTTTTTAATTGGCTTCATTTTTTACATTAATAAATGTTAGTATGCCTAGAAAATTGAAATTTGCACACTAATGATTTATTTGTACTATAGTTCCCAAGCCATACATCATTTATATCACATATGTATCAACCAAATATATTGTATTTGAATTTCAAGGACTTCCCACATCACACAATAATAAATTAGTGTTTATAATTCGTATTCAAGTATACAACACTTGTTTCAAAGGTATTACATTCATTTCTCTTATTATTCTCACAAGTTCAAGAAATAACAATGTACTTTAGGGTTCATTTTTTTTCTTGCACTAACACAATTTTATCCATATATTTCTAATTGTTGAACATGGAATTACCCATATAATGTATTTAGGTAACTTTGAAAAGCATATACCAACGATCCATGACTATTTTCATCTATTTTTCTCTCTTGGTAATAATATTAGGAAAGAGCAACATACTTTGCATTTTGTCACATTCTTGCATAAACACTGACTTCTATATATCATTCCTACCATAAGGTATATCATAACATGTTTAAACATTATTACTATTCCAACTTGACATTTAGATCGTGTTTTGACAATAACTACATATTTCTCACAATTATCTTCATTTTCAAGATCGTGACCTTTGTTATCATTTCATAAACAAGAACCGTCATCCATGAAGATTACACTTATAATTTTAATAGAAATATGAGGATGTTAAAAATGAACTTCTTGTTATAAATTCCAAGGTAACGAAACACGTAGTGGTTGGAAGGGTAGCCAATAGAGATGTGTGGGTCGATCGAGAGTTGTTTATTGGTGGTGTTTAGGTGAGGATATCAATGTCGTCCTAAAGTGAACATATAATAGTAGGAGGGTAATTTGTTGTATAAATTGGTGAAGGGTATATGAGTTTGACATGGACCGAAAGCATAATGAAAGTAGACCAAAATAAATATATCCACAACGAAAGTCACTGAACTGAAACCATAAAAAGGGACCAAATTTATAATTTTCTATTTCATTATTAGACTATGTTTCAATTAGTAGGGTTGTAGAATGCATTGCTAACTTAATATACATTGTTTAGGTTAAAATAACGATAAAAAGATAAAATGTTTCACCTCCAATAAGAAGTTTTAAATAAATAAATAAATAATAACTTGTGAAAAACTTATTATTTAAATCAATAAATATTTGTAAATTTTTTATTCAAACATTTCAAAATATTTAGTAACAATATCAAACCACAGATAAACACTTTAAATATTTACAACGATTTGCACTTTGAAATTTGAAATGTTAAAAACTCAAATTTGTATTGCGTTCTGGCAAAACAAAACAGAAACGACGACGTTCGTTCCCGAACACAGGTTTCCCTCGCACATTGCTGCTAACTCCTACAGTCCTACTGACCTGAACGCCGACGAACAGCTAACCATTCGTATGCCTTTTCTCTTTCTGGGATCCGTCTACTGTTCTTTTTTCTTGCTTATTCAAACCTGAATTTGGAATTCTTCTCACCTGATACTTCTATCTGATTATATTTTCTCTTTGGGAAAAAGGGTTTTATTAGCTGCAGAAATGGCAGGGATTGTGAAGCCACAAAGTGGGTTTGTAATCACACCCCACAAAGTATCGATCTGTATTCTTCTCCAGGTCTATGCTCCCTCCGGTCAATTTTCCGTACCGTTCCCTTTTGCCTCGATTTCACAGCATAATCGTCTTGGATTATTCTTGATTGCACTTACAAAGGTAAAATCTTCCACCAGTTTCCTTCAGCTTCATACATAGAATTTAAGGAATTATTTTATCTTTTTGATAAGTAGATCACCACAACCTACCCCTAAAATCATTTTGTCGCCGAATATTAAACAAACGCAGTATCAGTAGTTGATCCAAATTAACCACAGTCAATATCTAGATAGGCTCTATTGATTTGGGGCTTATAGGGTTCATGGATATGCATTGTCAAAGTTATTATTGCGACTTGAATAACGAAAATTAGACAATCCGTCCCTTAGAACATCAAAATCCTAATTAGTTCACTCAGACACTCAAAGCCGAGTAAGATTAATATCTTCTGTTAAAATGTTTTTCTCAATATGTTTACTTTCTCTATTTATCTGCTTTGAAGTCATGTGATGATATTTTGGAGCCAACATTGGACGAATTCCTAAAGCTACTCAAGGAATTTGGTGGATTATTAGATAATTGGTTAAGTGAACATGTAAATGGTAGGCTGTCTTCATTATCATCACCAGATGACCTTTTCACCTTTTTCAATGAGTTACGAGGTGAGCAACTTTTTTTCTCAATTACTTACATCCCAATATGTTATTGTCTGGTCCCATTTATGACATGACAGAACAGGTTGTACTGTGTTTTGCATTAGGTCAACGAGACAAAAGTTAAAACTTTTTGTCCTAGAAATCTAAAGGGCTATTTTGATTTTGATGTAACTATGACAGGCATCCTTGCGGGCCCTGAAACAAGCATTGTTGATGATGATCAAATAAATTTGGATCCAAATAGCAATCTTGGAATGTATCTTCGCCGTTGTTTGCTTGCCTTCAATCTTTTGTCATTTGAGGTATCGTTTTTCCCCTATTTATTTAAAAAGTGAATCTTTTTAATAAACCATTTTGTTTTCTTGTTCTTTACATGCAGGGTATGTGCCATCTTTTAACAAATATAAAGACATATTATAAAGAAGCGTTTTCAAGCTGTCCACCATATGAAATGACTCATTTGGATGATCCTAGTAATGATCTAGAAGCACCATTAGAATATGAAAACATGGATTTGGAGAACATTGTACTCCAAAACTTTACAGAAGAACTTGAATCAAGAAAAAGGGTTCCTTTTCATAATCATTCATCAAAAGCACTCTTTACTCTAATTGAAGGTCAACCCTTTGTTTTCATTTTATCATATAGTACCTTTTTCAATGGTGACCGATGTATGTGTAAGAATATTTTGTAATTTGTAAATGCAGATATTATGGTTTCCCGTGGTCAAAAAGTCAAACACAATCACAGAAGTCCGGAAACTTCCGTATTACCAAATACTGAACCTTCTGATGTGATCCTACAACGTACAAATTGGCAGATACAAGGATACTTGTCAGAACAAGCAGACATGATTGAAAAGTAAGCTACTTTATAGATTATATTTTGATTATCTTCCTAATATATTACTAAAATTTATGTTTTTTTGTTGATAGGCTTGGAAGTTCTTTTCCTATGAGTGCATTTGAATCTGTCTTAAAGCTTCTTCAAAAAGTAGCCCCGGAGTTGCATCGTGTATGTTACTTTGTAATTTGTAATACTTATTAATTAAAATCAATCTGTAATTCAATCATCAACTAAGTAATTTGTGTAAAATGTTTACAGGTTCACTTTTTGCGTTATTTAAATAGCCTTTATCACGATGATTATCCATCTGCATTGGAGAATCTTCATCGTTATTTTGATTATAGGTATCTGTAACACTCAAACCCTAAATTACAGACTACCCAAATAAACTCTATATCATCTTTTTTTAATTGAATTAAATCATTAATTAATAACTGACTATTGACAATTATAGTGCAGGGATGGAGGGATCTGATTTTGTTCCCACATCATTTGGTTGCACAAGTTTTGGAAGATATGAAATTGCTTTACTATCTTTAGGAATGGCACATTTTCATTTGGGTCACCCTAAGCTAGCTCTTGAGGTACGGTGTTGACTTTTTGACTTTTTGACTTAATACAGACAGAACGACTTAATAAAGAAAGAAACATAATCTGGTGAATCTTTTTCTTGGTTTTCAGGTTTTAACTGAGGCAGTACGTGTCTGTCAGCAGGTACACTTTCTAGATTCTATATCCGTTCTTTATTATTTGGTAACTAAGTGTTTCTTTTTATATATTTGTTTCATGTATAATTATTATTATTTATTTTGCAGCATAGTGATGACACGTGTCTTGCATACACATTAACCGCCATTTGTAGTTTGTTATCTGAAGTTGGAATATCAAACATGACTGGAATCATGGGAGCATCAGATTCACATGTGACAAGTATGGGCACATCATTATCTGTTCAACAACAATTATTTGTGCTTCTTAGAAGATCTTTAAAAAGAGCAGATTCATTAAAATTAAAGCGCTTGGTGGCTTCCAATCATTTAGCAATGGCTAAATTTGATCTAACAGTATGTCACAGATAGAATCATGGAAGGAATGGAATGGTTGATTCCATTCCTTTCCTTCGTCATTCTATTCCATGATTTCCATCCAATCTAACAAACCCTAATTCTGTTTGCAGCATGTTCAGAGACCTTTGTTATCTTTTGGTCCAAAAGCTTCTATTCAGCTCAAAACTTGTCCAACTAATGTTTGCAAGGTAATTAATTATATCTTAAACTGTTGAAATAAACTTTTTAGAATTTTTAATGAACTTTCTTTTTCTTACTATTTTAGAAACTTAGGTCAAGTTCTCAATTGATTCATCATTTTGATAATGAAAGCTCGGTGATGACAATTGATGGTGCTTTAAGTACTTCATGGCTTAAGAATCAAAGAAAGCCAACAACTTCATTGGTTTTTCCTCAAGAAAATGGACCCGAGGGCAATTTTGACAATTTTTATCCATGGTTACAATCAAGTTCTGTTCCTGGATCCGTGCTACAGCTTTTAGGGTCTTCCTATTTAGTTCGTATAACATCTTGGGAGCTATACGGAAGGTACTTTTATTTATTCATATCTTCTTTCAAAACTACAAATTATATAAAATGTTACAAAGATTTATCATGTTATATTGATATTTCATAAATCACGACCACTTTGTGTTCCTTAGTGCTTCCCTTGCACGATCAAACGCTCTGCTTTTTGCAACCTGTTTTGCTGACTCATCAAGGTAATAATATGGTCATCGTTAAATTACTATTATGTCCTTTTCTTTTTTGTCAATAGATGAAGTTTCCTCTTTACACCTGGTACAGTTCAGCTGATCTTGCTTTAGCATACGGGAAACTCATCCAACATTTAGCTGTCTACAAAGGGTACAAAGGTAATTCAACCATACTTCAAATTTCTCTCTTTTAGATTCTAACATACTATTATTTTCCATCTACAGAAGCCTTTATGGCACTTAAAATAGCAGAATCAAAGTTTTTATCCGTTTCAAAATCCGGAATTTTACCAGTTAAACTGCAACTACTCCATGAAAGAGCTTTACATCGGTATGAATTTATCGATGAATCTTTCTTGTCTATCATAATTTGTTATTTATATATATATATTATATTGTAATTAAATCTTGTAGGGGACATTTGAAATTAGCTCAACAAATATGTGATGAACTTGGAGTATTGGCTTCTTGTGTAGATGGTGTAGACATGGATCTCAAAACTGAAGCAAGTCTTCGTTGTGCTCGCACATTACTTGCTGCTAACCAGTTTAGTCAGGTTATAACAATGTACTTTACTCTCACTACCAATATAGGCAATGTACTTTTATTTCTCTCAATAGCAACATACATAAGTATGTTGCTATTTTCCGCAACTTGTAAAATTTTCTAACGAAACCATGCAGGCAGCTTCTGTAGCACATTCTCTGTTCTGCACGTGTTACAAATTTAATTTACATGTGGAGAATGCGACTGTTCTCTTGTTACTTGCTGAAATCCACAAGGTACGATTTTTTTTTTATGAAATATTGAATTTTCTTCATTATTTTTATTCTTTTTATGATTTTGCAGAGATCTGGAAATGCTGTTTTGGGGATTCAATATGCTTTGGCAAGCCTATCGTTTTGTGAATTATTTAATTTGGATGTTTTGAAAGCTTCAGCCACTTTAACATTAGCTGAATTATGGCTTTTACTTGGATCAAGACATGCAAAAAGAGCTCTAAATCTTATTCATGGTGCTTTTCCAATCATACTTGGTCAAGGTGGTTTGGAGCTTCGATCTCGGGCCTATATTTTAGAGGCAAAATGTTACTTATCAGACTCCAGCATTTCAGGTCTTTATAATCTTCATGTTTATCTTTTTTTTCATGTAATGTGTATATATATATATATATATATATATATATATATATATATATATATATATATATATATATATATATATGTATATATGAGTGCTTATATGTTTATGTTTTTTTTTTCAGTTTCTGAAGATCCTGATATTGTTGTTGATTCTTTAAGACAAGCTTGTGAAGGACTTGAAGCATTGGAGGTTAGTTAGTTCATGTTCTACTAAAAACTTGTTTCATGGAATCATAATTATTAACTTAATGATAATGTTTAATTGTTTTTTTATAATTATTTGTTAGTATCATGAACTGGCGGCAGAAGCGTATTATTTGATGGCGGTTATGTTGGACAAGTGTGGGGAGATGGAAGAGAGAGAAGAAGCTGCAACTCGATTCAAGGAACATGTAATGGCGTTTGAAAATCCTGTAAAGCCAGAAGACCCTCTTCTTAATATGCTGTAAAGAAACCTTTAAATTGGTACTTTATAGTTGTGTATGTTTGTTGTGGTAGTGGTAAAGAGATGGAAATTTGTTGGTGGGTCTTTAGGTTCAAGCATTTGTTTACTAAAAATAGCTATGGAATAGATGGATTGGTTGAAGTCAGAATTCATAAAAGCAATTATACATAATTCCAACTAGGACAGAGGTAATGGGAGATTAGATGTAGATAGTTTTATTTCAACCCAAAGAAACAAAAATTGTTTAGAAGCGCATGCCATACACATGTAAATAAAAGGAGTACATGATTTTAAAAACCTATAATAGAAATACATGGGTAGAGCCAGTGTTGCAAAAGACGCTAGGCGCTCCCAGGTCGGTGGATTAGCGAGTAGCGATTACTCGGCTAGGCGGGGAGTACTCGGACGAGTACTCGGATAACGTAAATTATAAAGAAACTAATTTTTGGTAAATTATATATATGACAAATATTATAAGTTCATTAGATTTATAACAAAATAGATGAATATCAATTAATTTAGGGGTTTATTTTCATTTTTTCAGTCAACAAACCGAGTATAAGGTTTGACCGAGGAATTCCGTGGAAATCCGAGGAATTCCGAGGAAATCCGAAGAATTTCCGAGGAATTCCGAGTAATAGCTAGTCCGATTTATTAGACCGATTCTTGAAAAATCGCCAAGGTACCTAGCCAAGTCCGAATACTCGGCCGAGTTGGCCGAGTTTTGCAACACTGGGTAGAGCACATAAAAATGATATAAATAGCTAATGTGTATGTTCTTATTCTACTCCACTATCCTACCTTTATGTTTCTATTCTCTTTTATCTAACATGTAATCTCTTCCAAAAATGTCAACTCATTATTGTCCAACCTGAATCTTTTCACTTCCACTTTGGTTGACCTCACATCTCGCCCCATTGCTCGTAACTGTCTTCACCCTCTTTATTGTAATTGTTAAGTGCCTTTTTTATACATGTCCAAACCACTACAATCTTTATTCCCGAACTTTTCAGTGATAGAAGCAACTCCAAACTTATCTACTATAATTGCATCTGAATATTATATCTTGTCCACTATTGTTCAAGTGTCTAGAGCAACCTCATGTCCATAACTCATATTCCTTTCACACACATGCCAATTTTCATGGCCATATATCATAGTTGGTCTAACTGTATACTACAAAATTTTCTTTTTAGTTTGGAGGGAATCTTCTTGTGGCCACCCTCCATTTTAATCATCCATTCTTTATGTAGTAGGTAACACTGTCATTAACTTTATATTCCTTGTGGATCATAGACCTCAAGTACTTGAAACTCTCCTAATCCTAATTAGTATCATAATTTCATCCCGCGTCGTCCTTCGAATTTCTAAACTAGGATTCGGCTCTATTATTCTCTACCAGCAATACAATGTCATCAACAATACGCATACACCATGGCATACCATCCTCAATCCCCCGAAAATGCCACCTAAAATAAAAAAATAAAAATATAAGGGCTGAAGACCGATCTTTGATGGAGCCCTATTTCCATCAGGAAAGACTCTATATCACCTATTTGAGTTTGGACACATGTGCTTGACCCCAATACACATATATTATATCCTTATAAATTCCCTTTGTCAGCTAGGGTCCTCCAAATTCTTTCGAATGGTAATCTATTATATGCTTTCTCAAGGTAAATGAACACCATATTAGCAATGGGATTGGTTCTAGAACTAGACCGAATTGACCTGGGACCGAAAAAATCAAAACTGAAAATTTGGATTCTAAAGAACTGAGCATCGAATTGAGGTATGAGGGTACAATATTGGTTCGGTTCTAATACTATTACTAATTTTTCGGTATGGAACCGATGAAAAATGATTACACATAAAATGTAAGTACTTATAAAAATATCAGCCCTAATAGCCCCTGTTGAGGGCTTTTTAACTTAGCCAATTCTTAACCAACTAAATTGATTATTGAGCCTAAAATATAACCAATATAGAGAACTAAATGCTGGAAAAAAAATCAGCCGATTCTTGCCACGGTCTTCCCAAGAAAACATAACAAACATCCATATACACCACATGACAAATTAACTCCTCCTTATATGTCCTTTGATTGTCGCCATGGTTGCCAACCTTGTGATTTTCACGGCTATTACGACCATTTACCACCATGATGCATAGTGTTGTAAGTTGTGCAGTGAGATTATCAATTGCATACCAGAGATCCTCAACCATGCGATCTCGTACCATTAGGGTTTGCTTGTTGAGCACCTTCAACGTCGTTCATCGTCCGGATGCATACATGCTTTGACACCAATTGGCGTAGAATGGAAGTAAGAACAAGAATCTTTCAAAAAAGAACAAGAATCTTTCAAAAATCCCCAAAGGAGAATGCTTTTATTAATTCAAGATAACTCTAAACATTACATGTAACTTCTTTTATATGAGGGATCTAAATTTGGCAGGTAGTGCCCAAATTTCAGAATTTAAATTTGACTTAAAGTTATTGAAGAAAATGCTAATCAATCACATGCTTTTACAACCAAAATTGATCAAAGTAAATCAAGCAAATAACAAAAAATTAGGGAATAATGAAATTTAGAAGCCTAAATAGTAGAAGTTGGAGATTGACTGCTAAGGCTCGACGAGAGCTTTGTGATGCTGCATGGTGGGTCTCAAAATTCTCACAAATCAAAAGTTATGATTATTGAACATGAGCTTCTTTTGGCCCCGTTTATCATTTTCTTTTTTTTGTCCACAAACGTTTCTATCAGGTCTTCTATATGCTCCACATCACAAAACTTGGATTAATAAAAAATCGATTTTTTGATTTTTTTTGGTCTTGTTTTGGTTCCTTAGACCATCCTCATGATACCAAAATGGAACAGTTTTTATTACCTTATAATAAATAGGATCCGCCTATTTTAATTTATATAATATTATTTTTTTGTCTAAATTTATTTATTATTAACTTTTAACAAAAGCTTATAAGTTATGAGACCCATAAAATGATAAATAAATAAAAAAAGGTTTTAGAAAACTTGCAAATTTACCATTTCTATTGAATAATGTTTGGTTGAAAATGAAGGAATAGGATTTTTATTAGTCGAGATTATCGTCATAAAATCACCTCCAAAAACTATCGATTTGCTATTTAAATTAATACTTTTTAATTGTATTTTAGTAGAAAAAATCTACATTTAAAATTTTTATTTATCATTCAATTGAATTTCAACTAGATAAACTAATTGCGCCAAATATTGCTTCTAATTTGACAGATATTATACGTCTACGTGCCATCAATGTTAGATATATTTAAAAGATGAAAGCCTAATAAAAACACCAAAAAGTACAAATTTTTGTATATATTGAACCCAAATGGGCACCATTATGTATAAAATTTGCCATAACGCACGATTAGATACATAACTTGATTAAAATCCCCTCAAATGGCTTAATAAAAACACTAAAAATATTTGTCACACTATTAATAGTTTAATACAACTAAAGATAACTCGATAATTCTTCGCCACTCTTTGTTGCACACGGGAAATTGAAGAAAAACGTGAAGAGACTCGCTACTTTGACTGACCTGAGCTTATCCCCAATAACACAATTAGAAGCAGAATAAGTAGATGGAGAATCGAATTTGAGGTATAAATATGGCGACTCGGGATGAATTCAAGGTAGTCGTAGTGCCGTCGGATCGTCACGGGATAGACCCACGGCCCCTTACATCATCCGAAGCCACCGCCGAGGAGAACTGGCACGACTGCCCTTCCGATCTTGCCTATAACGACGATGAGTTCCCAGCTCTCGATGCTTTGCAATTCTTTCGCCTTGAATCTAGTTCTGATAAATCTGGCAATCGCATATTTCGAATTGTTGGCAAATACTTCCCAGGTAACGTCATACTGTAACCTCTATATCAGTCTCATACTTTTGTGTTAATTGCTAGGGGTAACAATTGTATAACTTAATTTCTATTATGATTTACCTTTTGTTGATCTAAGGTTTTAATTGGTGTTTAGGATTGGGGATTATGATTTCCCCTCTTTCAGCTTCCACAATAGGACTTGCAAAGTTATAATTTACCTTTATTTTTACTTGAATGAACCGATTATTAATGTTTGATTGTTAAACTATGAACAACAGCCCCAGTGATTCATGGCGAATGGCTGAAGAAATACATAATATACAAAATCTCCACGGAATTGCCACAAGGCCCGTTTTGCATTGTGTACATGCATTCCACCGTAAGAAAGGAATACAACAACCCCGGAATCACCATCTTGAGATGGATCTATGAAGACCTTCCTTCAGACTTCAAAGACCGCCTTCAGGTTCTCTACTTTGTTCATCCCGGAATCCGCTCCAGGCTTCTCATGGCCACCCTCGGCCGCTTCCTGTTAAGCGGAGGGTAAGTTCACTGTCACTGTTACTGTTTCTGTTACTGACTTACTGTCACTGTCAGTGTTTTATTATTCCCTTTTGACAGGTTATATTGGAAGGTGAAGTATGTGAGTAGGTTGCAGTATTTATGGGAAGATATGAAGAAAGGATCGATTGAGATTCCAGACTTTGTGGCTGAACATGATGAAGTTCTTGAAAATAGGCCATTGACGGATTATGGAATTGAACCGGACCCACTCCATTTCACGGGGCTTCCTTCCAACAGTTTCTCGTATGGAAGGTATGAAGACAGGTGGACGTCTCGTGAGCCTATGTCTTAAGGTTTTGTCTGAATAATGAAAAGTGGATGGATGTGTGTAGTAAGTATGTTAAGAAGGAATTTAGTATTTGCTTAAACTGGTAGAAGATTGCAAGTTATTGTGGGTGAAAATAATGTGTTGCTTATTTTCGTAAGAGTGGTGAAGTTGGTTGCTATTTGATGCAATTACTCCATGTATATATGTTTTCAGAACGTATGTCAAAGCTCTCAGGGGATGTCTCATGAGACTTTTTTTTTTTTTTTTTTTTTTTTTTTTACTATTTTGTAGTAAAACTGAATCCTAGTTAAGATTTAGTTTTCTTTTCGGAATTCTTTTCTTAGATGGAGACTCCAATTTTGAAAATTGACGACTCACGTTAAGCCAAGGTTACTTGGTGTTCTAATAGATCCTTGATGTTTTCTAACAGTTTTCTATTTTGTCTAGTAGACTAGCAAAAAATATAGAAAGAACAAATTATAAGAAATCAAACACTTTACTTTACACTTTTCATTAAAAAGGATGATGTATATATATATTTTTTTAACTAATATGGTAAAACCTCCGTAAACTAATAATGTTCGGATCATATGATTTTTTTTCATTTTATAGAATGATTAAGGAGATTTTTGTATTTGATTGAACTTAAAATTTGACTGCAAAAAAACATTGTGTCTTAGGAAAACCAATAAAAATATTAATTGAATAAATCTAAGTTCCCTTTTTTATCGTATTAGGTGCTGAATTTATATCGATATTTGTATGGATAAAATATTGATGATTTAAATATTGTTCTGCATATACTATCTAAATCCAAATAAATGACTATTTTACTCTCATGTTTAAAAACGAAAAACAACAAACATACTTAATAACTGTTTTATATATATATATATATATATATATATATATATATATATATATATATATATATATATATATATATATATATATATATATATATATATATATATATATATATATATATATATATATATAATCACATTAAGTTTTTCTTACAAACTTAAATAATTAACCAAATAATATAAAATCTTAAGTTTAACATGAAATATTATTATTCATAACCATCTTATAATATTTCTATTATTGTAAAATAATATATTTCTACTTAAATTTAACATGAAATCTTATTATTTAACATTGTTTTTTTATTTGTAAAAAAGAAATTTATAACAAAATTGGTATATTTTACTTTTTATTTTTACTTTTATTAAAAATAAATTCTTTATTTTGAGGAAGACATTAGGAGAAGAGAAGTCAATTCTAAAAATATATATAAAACTATCACTTAATATCAAAGACATCTTTTTGTTAGCTCAAGTCAACATGAGATCTTGTTAATATTAATAAAAAAAAAAAAAAAAAAAAAACAACAAGAGATCTTGTTAATATTAAGAAAAAGGAAAACAATATAACCAAGTTTTTAAGTTTTTTATACATTAAATAAAAAAACAGCACCTAAATATTGATTCATTGTACAAATATTAATGAAAACTAATAAAAAAAAACTTCGTCGTTTCTTAATAACTATAATCCATTGCATCATAGAGAGTTTGTTAATTTACTGAGCATCAATTTAAAGAGGTTCTCCTATGTATTTTTACCTATAATAAACACATGTGACCTAAAACATATAGAAACATTTTTTTATTACAAGTTCTTTATCTATGATAGCAACCTAACTGCATACCTTACTCATAATTACATATTTTTACATTTTCTAAAACAGAAAATATGTAACATAAAACTTCTAAACATTTTAAAGTTCCAAATCAAACATTGTTATTATTAATAAAAAGGATTAATAATATAAAAACCAATGTAGTTTGTCAAAATTCCAGTTTAACCAATATATTTCTTTTTGTTATATAAAAATCACTCATACTTTCAAAGAATTTCATGGAAACCATTGTTTATTTTATTTATAACTTTTAATGAATATTTTTCATCGAAAAGTTTCATATCGATATTTGAAACAAATATTAAAACTTCATTGCAGTGAAAATCATACATAAAGTTGTCTACAGTGAATTTTGTATTCGTAAATACAGCTCTCCGACCACGTTGTGAGTCATAAGGTGTCCAAATAATTCACTAAATTTTGAATGTGACGAGGGTAATTAATGTTCCGAATTGGCAGCAGACAATCATGACTTTTATTTGAAAATATGAGTGCGGTTTTTATAAAAGTAAAAAAAATATAGTACTTAAACTAAATTTTAACCAAACTACAATGAGTTTTATGTTATTAGCCCTAATAAAAATAAATATATAATTCCAACAATATTACAAATAAAAACTAATATAAGCTACCCATTTTGATGACAAAACTAAAAATACATAACTATTAATCACATATCACCTTTTTCAAACAACGCTAATATTCGTGACAGAACAATCTTTTTCGGGTCATTTCCAAGATTCAATCTTTTGCACATATACTAAAGATGATAAAAACAAGTCAACGTCTAGTCTTGTTTCACCTTTTTGGAAATTACAAGGGACAAAAAGTTGCAATTTTAATCTCATTGACATAAGTTTCAATCTGGTCCAACACAATACAAACTGTCATGTCTTGTTAAACAAACAGGACCTCTTAAAATAAACTAGAACAATTTGCACCGCCAAAAAAATGTTAAATTGGAGATGTTTAGCATGCAATGCAACTATACATCTTCATACGTTCAAACCGCATGGCCTAATTGACCCTACATCATTCATTCTACTTTCACGAGTATACACATCTCTATCACTTAAAAAAAAACACGACTTAAAGAAAACGAAACTAGGCCTTGAACAAAATACCATAATCAACTTTGTAAGCTTTTTCTAGAAGAGCAGATTATCCTAATATCATCTTTCAACTCAAAACTGGACCATGGAGAATAACAAACTGCAGACCGAGCACCATATCTGGAAAAAAATAGCAATTTTCAAATACTTTTAGCATCACATACTTATATAAATATATCAATAAAAGAAAAGGTATTAACCTGTGATTTTAATGAGCCTGTGACTCGAGAAGAATATTTGTGGCAGCATTGATGTCATTTCTGGCATGAACAAGGGCTTGTCTGGCTGAATTCCTATCAAATCCCATTGAAACCAATGTTTCAATGGAATCTTCTGGTGGTTCAAGGGCAGTTGATATTGGTGCCCGATAATTAGTCTGAATCAAAACCAAATAATCACAACTTCTTATAAGTTATAACCCACTGTAGTAAAGAAACGTGTAAATGATTTAAAAACCATTGGTTAACTGTTGAAATTCGGGTGTTACAGGTGTCATATGGGTAAGGGTAAAATGGTCATTTAAAATGGTGACCAAATAAACATTAATTACCTCTACTTGACGAGCTGCAAATGATGGTCCATTTCTAGCTGGTGGAGCAGGTGATGTAGATGGTAAAGAAAGCCTTGAAAAAAATGAGGCTATAAACTCTGGGAACTGAAATTTTAAAAGAAACAAGAATAAAGCCATTTTAGAAAAATAGCTAGAATGATACAAGATTAAGAAAGAGAGAAAAAGTAAAAACCTTGATCCTACGGATGCGTAGCACATTTAAACGATATAGGGTGCCAGCAAGGATGCCACATAGACCTGGAATTAAGGATCTTTTCCATGATGACAATAGAAGCTGCATTATTTAAAAGATAAAGACTTTAAATTAGGTAATACTTTCACACCTTTAAGTTAAAATACTAGAGTTATAAGTTATATCTACCTGAAGACCAGCTAAATAAATGAAAGATTTGTCTGAGAAACTTAGGCTAGACACACGGAACCGTGTTGAAACTGGAATGTCAAAATAAAATGGTACAAAGGAAGAGAATATAAGACCATAGGGCCCAGATGTGAGCACACTAAATGTCGGATCTGCATTAATGAAATCAAAAGTAAAAAGTTAGGGATCATATAATGAATTCCAAATTAAATGAAGCACATTTACCATTAAGAAATGCTTGGCCAAAAAGCTGTAGTAGTGAAGACACGATTATAGAGAATGTGACAAATACCTGCAGAAAGAGAAGTGGCCATTTTAAGTACTGAAATACAGTGGAATGAAATTCATGTAGTTTAATATGTTGATGAAATACTCACAGAATATTTGTTGGAACCAATTTGTCTCTCAAATACACGAAAGTAGTATAGAAGATAAGCACCAAACATGAGCTCTGGTGTAGATGAAAATGTAAAAACTGAAACAATCAGTTTCCATAATTGAAGCTTCTGCCAGATATCCTGTCATGTACAAAAACGATTATAGATCAACAAGTGGCTCTATAAGTTTGTATAACTATGATCAGTTTGTGCCTCAAAAGTAATCTTCTAACAGCATCAATATGATGTCATGTCAAACTAGGGATTACCATCATCTATTCCCCTAGTTGATCTGTGTTAAGAGATAGAACTAGAATTATATATTAGCATCAGGGTTTTGTTAGTGTTTCTATATTGATCCACCAAAAGGCTCAATTTATTCAATGAAGGAGGAAGTAGAACTGAAATCGTAAATTGGACAAAGGGTAATCAGTATAGTCGATCACAAAATGTTCAATGTCACTAAGAATTGTAGATTGGTACTGGCGCATCTTCGACTGTCTAAGGCAACGGATACATTTAAGCATTAACAGCAAAAGGAATCCACACCTGATAAGACAATCCGAGCTTGTTGGAACGACCTTGGATCCCAAACACGATCGTGAACAGACAACATGCAATGACAAAGGTTCTAGTGATCGGAGCATTATCTGAGCAATCAGCGATAGAATTATAAAAAAATGGATTCAAATTAGCCATAAGAAAGGGAATTTCAAGGAAATTAGTAGAAAATTCATACTGAAACCAGATGGGCCGCCGTTCATCTTCCTTTAAAGTGAACCAACGACCTTCAATCTTGAGAGGGCCTTTTGTCTATGCGAATCGTTGTTCTACTATACCGATCTATGATGACGACTATGGTTTACTGGGCAATTTTTCGGAGGGGTTGTAACAAGAAGGATTTGGTAGGTTAGGGTTTCACTTGTGCCACAAGCCAGCAATTGTTGGTAGGGGGATTACTCTCGTCAAAAAAAAAAAAAATTGGTTTCTAAAGTCGTTATAAATGAAGGGATAATCACAAAAAGACCATCCCAAGTCTCCAACCCAACTTTAGACTCTTATTCAAAATGACCACGACACCCTAAAATGAAAATATTGAACAAACTTTCGGAATTCGGAATACGAGTTTATGAAAATTTTATGATTTATTTCGTGTTTATTTACCAAAACTTTTTTTCAGAAAAACTAAATATGTTCTTTGATAGATAGAAAAGACTTTCATTCCATATTTTGTTATCACGATAAAAGTTTAGTTGGTAGAAGTGCAGAATTTCACACAGAAGTGTCATGGTTCAAACCTTGACACGTCCAAAATATTGCCAGTGTTTTGGGATTAACCTCCCATATTGGTCTTGTGACGGATTGACGTGGGCCGCTCTCATGATTCGGTTTACATTTTTTTTAAACATAAAGAATTTCTAAATAGAACTAACATATAATAACAATAACTACTTTTCAAAAAATTTGAACCGATATCCTGGAAATTCGTATGAAAATATTTTTTTTTCCCTCATCTATCCAAAAGCTTGTTTTTCATTTATTTTCTCCAAAACACTGAATCGTGTGACAATCTACACAAAACGTCAACTTCGACCTTTCGATCCACCACTTTACATGTTTGTTTTTTTTAAATCTGGGTCTACTTCATTTAATTTCTTGTCGAACATGTGCTCCTTTTGCCACAAATTTAAAGGCATTCTCACACGATCGTTCAATCTCTTCATCTCAATTTGTACAATGACTTTCATTTCATCAAACATCCTCTGATACACTGGTGTATTGGAGGAGGGGCTTGAGGAGGTAGAAGATCATTTAATTTCTTTTGATAATTCTCGACCCGAGTATTGGAGGAGGGGCTTAAGGAGGTAAAAGATCATTAAAATTTTTTTTGATAATTCTCGGTCGGCTTATTAGAGGAAGGGCTGAGGAGGTAGAAGATCATTTAAGTTTTTTTTAAACTCGACCAGTCAAAAGAGATTTTGAGAGTTAAGGGGAAAATTAGGTTTTTGAGTGAATCAGAAGAGTGAATGATTAAATGTAGTTTTGGTGTGATTTAGAATTTCAGATTATGATCTTAACATGTTCATATAATAATGAGGTGGGGTGTTAAGTGTGAGTTAAGTTACTATTAAGTGATATAATAAAAGACTAATGTAAGTGGATGGTTAGAGGTATTATGTTGGAGTTATGTCGGTGTTTAGTGTGAATTAATTAATTTGATTTTCATAAAATACCGAGTTAGGTGGGTGGACTTTTAAGCCTTTGGATCATTTTATCCCAGTAAAGATAATACTAATAGGTGGTGGATGTATTTTTTTAACCACACCAAATAAAATGAACTCTCTAATCCTGCATAATATGTTTTTAGACAACTGTGGAATCATCGTTAAACTTAAACAACCTTTAAGCTTTTCATATGAAGACGGGTACTAAAAGATGCTCGACACCATTTTTAAAATCGATTCTTTAGTAGCTCAAATAAGAGATAGAAAAGCTTTTCGAACAATCAAGGGGGCTCCAAGAATGTAAAGAGTTCGCCCTACAGAAAACGAAATGTAAGATTTTGATATATCAGCAGAACAACGAAAAATAAATAAAAGACGCAAATTTGTGACTCCGTTATGCAAAAAAAAAAAAACAAAAAAAAAAACCTCATGTAACTAAGTTAGCCGATTTTGTTTTGTATTTTTTGTCTAACGAGTCTCATAGTTCTTTAGTCGATTTTGTTACACAATATACATTATAAAGTGAGTCAACAAAAACCATTTAGAACATAGTTTCTACAGAAGAAGTCGGAGTGTTTCCAAGCGTCAAGCACACTAACGACTTGGACATCTCCTTCTCCTCCGGTGAGTCGTGGAGCCTCTTCAGTCAAGAATCGCACAAAATTTAAGGTAGTGGGGTAGAAGAACATTTTCTGTTGCCACCTCTTAAAGTGCATACCAGAAAACTTTTCCCGCTTCTTCGCATGATTGACCGACATGGTAATCGTTGGAGCTCCTTGGGGAGGAGGGTTAGTCTGTTTTGGTGTTTCAGATGTTCCACTTGTCATGCTATAAACACAAACCAAAAGTGTAAGTTCAATCAAATATAATATGAAAACGTTTCTGAAAACATATTCTGAATTTATGAAATCTAAACCAGATCATTAAATTGTGAATATATGTTTAAACAGAAAATTAAGTTCTAAAAACAGGAATATTTTTGCTGAAAAACAGTTTCAGATTGTCTGAAATCTAAATGCAAAAAACTGGTTAAACAAAACTTAAGAAGTAAAACCAGAAAGCAGTATTGAGAAACTGTTTAAAACTGATGGTGTTTCTAAAGAAAGTAATTTAATTTCCTTTTCAGTTCGTTTGACACAAACGAAATTTGTTTTAAGACTGTTAGTAAAATATAAACCGAAAAATGCCAACGAACAAGGAAAGAATATTGGTACTGAGGTCTGTGTTTAACACAGTTTGCTTAAAACAAATTCGTCTGGTATGAGTGTTTGTTTCCCAAGATACAACAACACAAAGCAATTCTTCTAGATCGTCTGAACCGTAACTAGGCCGGATTATACCTTGGTTGTAACACGAAAACGAAGTGCAAGCAGAATTTGAGAAGAAAATATAATTGTTTCATCGTGTATACCAACAATTGCTCGAGTGTTGTATATATACATCAAATCGTAACTGAAGAATTAAACATCATATGCGTCACTGAAATATTATTAAGGTCTATTTAATACCATATCAAAACCGAAATATGTTTTAGTTGTATTAAATTTTTAGTTATGAAAAGAAAAAATATTTGTAAATTGAACTTTTCTGGTCGACTGATGGTGCATTCTTGCACTCGTACACAAGTTCAGTGAACCCAACCCAATTTGGTTCACATTTGCAACCCCCCCCCCTGCGCGTACAAGGAAGAGTCTTGGTGCTTAAGTCTTCCAAAGCATAAAAGCCTTTAGACTTATAAACCCACTTCATTTTCATTCCCCCACCAATGTGGGATGAGTTAAAATTCATTAACTCATTTTCCAACTTCTTTACTTTGAAATACAATTTCTCATTCATCTTAAATCCGTTTTAGACTTGTCAACTATCAAAACGAAGGTAACACGGAGGAGAACACAAATATATAACAATTAAATATTTTAAATTGTTTTATGAAACCATATTTTATATTAAAAATAGAAAAAAACCCCATTTTATGAAATTGGTTAAAACCAATTTTCCAACAGTTAATAGGTTTTACAAGCTTTATTTTACTTCTCTCGTCATTTTGTCATTTTCTGGGTCAAAATGTTCTAGTTATCTATTGAAATAGTTATTTCAAAATTTAATGAATATATTGATATTTTTTTTTGTATGTGATTCTTTTTTATCATGTCATACGAACGACCTCGATATCTAAAATTATTATTATATGTTATAAAAACAAATCCTTATATGTTAAATTTAAATCAATAATAGAAATGTGCTTTCTCACCAATATCGTTAGGGTTCAAATTTAATTTAAGACAAATATATGGTCAATGTGAAGTATATTAAAGGATGATGTGTTAATCGAATAAACAGAAAGGTTTTTGTATCATTTTAGGTGTTAAAATCATCAAATAATAAAAAGTGAATTACTATTTAAAAGGCTAACCATCTTGTTACAAGTAAAGCAAAGCATATGCAAATACATAAGATAATACGATATTTTGTATAGTTGAAAGAAGGGGAGCATCATTGTCAAAAGCTTAAAGTTGTGGGGCTAAACAATTATTAGGTCAATAAATTAATGATTATTCTCCCCTTCCACGCCACGCACAAAGGATTTGTTTATGGTCTCTCTCCCTGATCAAAGGTTGAAGAAGCTGGCCTCAACTCCTCCCCAGCTGTGTCTCATCGGTAATGCCTTCAAAATAGTCGCCACTTTATAATTTATATACTTGTTAATTGATTCTGAATTGGATCTCGGATCGTCATTTTATCTCAAAATCCTATCGCCGAATAACTTTTATGTCTGAATTATTGACGATATGCCTTCCATAAACAACTAAACTCCGAGTATACGGACCGATCTGTTTACCTTTTTCATGTATATTTGGTGGCCAATCCAACAATTTATGGAAATCAATGGACCGTATCATTGTATTATTATCTTCAACGGCTTGATTACCGCAACAATTACAACGAGACATTTTTCAATTTCTAAAGTAGTTGGCTAAATATGAAATGTATAAGAAATTCTGATAACGTAACCTCCTCTTAGAGCGTAATAAGAACATGAAGGACATTATTCCTTGCTCGACTAGCTATGGATATCTCATTTGGTACATTCTGGTCGCTCAATCTCTTTAGTGGTTTCAAAAATCATGAAATTGTGTCCATAACCTTTTGCTAGCTCCGGTACTCTTTCAGCTATAACATTTGGTTTGTCTTTCTATAACCTAAGAAAGCTGCAATGTGATTAAGCCTAAAGCTTATACATTGAGTTTTTTTAGTAATATTAACCATAGGACCTTTCTAGTGATGTAAATTGATGCAAGTAAAATGATTTATGATGCTACAGCTGATGTGCTCTTGTTAGTTCAAGGACCTTATGGCAGATAAGTCTAAACAAATGGATGACTCATCCATGCCTTCTTCAGGAAAGGAGGTAAGCTTTCAGATCCGTGATCTTTGTACATAAGTATCATATTATATAAGCATTGATTTCATGAAACCTTGTGTCTGTTAGGAAGAAGTCATCAAAAATAAGTATGGAGGTATTGTGCCAAAAAAGCCCCCACTTATTTCCAAGGTGAAAATTTTAAATCCTGTTAATTACTACCAAAGAAGTATTTAGTCTTTCTTGGTCTCATATTACACATGGTATTCAATGGCAGGATCATGAGCGCGCATATTTTGATTCAGCTGATTGGGCTTTGGGAAAGGTGCACTTTCTTTTCTCTTCTTTCCTGTTAGTCTTTACAATCAGCAATTTGTAGTTAAAATGAAGCCAAGTTTTGTATAATGTAAAAAGTTTCTGTTTATTTACCTAAAGCAAAATGCTGCTTTGACAGCAAGGTGCAGCAAAGCCCAAAGGACCACTTGAGGCACTCAGGCCCAAATTACAGGTACTTAGTATAAGTATATGTTAAAAAAATAAGATTTTTGAAAGAATTACAACTTTGAAAGTTTATCAGAAATATGTTTAATGACATTCTGTTTGTTCTATCTTGTGTACTGTCTAGCCTACTCAGCAGCAAACACGTTACCGGAAATCTCCTTATGCTCCATCAGATGGAGAAGGTATGCTTGATTTTTATTTTTATTTTTCTAAATTTTAAAATATATTTGAGTAAAAAGCGTCATAATTAGCTTACTAATGAAGTTAATCAATTATAGCTAACTTTGGTTGTATTTTGAAATAGATGCAAGTACGCCTTCTAGCGATGCAACTGCAGATGACTGAGGAGCTGTTGTTGTTATTGATAATTGTCGCATTCAAATTGTTGAATTCTGTCTTGTTTCATGAAACTATTGCTGTGATGTCAGCAAGAAACCTAATTTCTTGGGAAAACAAGTTCTTCTAACATTTCGTCATACATATATAGTATGATCTACTGTTTCTTGGTGAACTTTGAACCAAGTTGTGCTACTTGCTCTGTTTTTTGCTTCTTAATTCTGTTTTCTAAGATCTATCTAGAAAACGTACAATCTTGTGATTCATCAA
The DNA here is from genome assembly GCA_023525715.1 of Cichorium intybus. NCBI lineage: Eukaryota > Viridiplantae > Streptophyta > Magnoliopsida > Asterales > Asteraceae > Cichorium > Cichorium intybus. The sequence goes on from CM042012.1 coordinate 19,928,515, forward strand.
ATGGATGTTGAGATGACTTTCTTAAAAGGTGATCTAAAAGAGGGAGTTTACATAAAACAAATAGAAGGTTTTGTATTAGGTGACAAGTATAAGTTTGTAAACTTGTGAAATATGGGTTGAAACAAGCTCCAAAACAATGACATCAAAGGGTAATTCTATTCGCACGAAAACATTTTCTTTTTACATGAATTATGACTTTGATTTGGGTCCCCTTTGATTTGATTGACGTGCATATCCGCCAATTTCAAAACTAACTGATTAATCTAGGAATATAATCGGTTTTGCATCTAATCTATCAATTCTTGACGATATTTAAACACTTGAAAATTATATGATTATTAAAAACAAACTAGTTTTGTCGATAATAACGATACTAAAATAGTATAATAACGAACTTAAACCATATCTGTTTCGAACATCGATGTGTCGTCGACAAAATAATCACTTTCCTTCAAACATGTATCTTCATCCAATTCAGCTGTGTTCGTCGTATAGATGTCCGCCTAGACAAAACATATACAAAAACCAACAATTAATAAAAATAAAATCAAAAAATAAATAACAAATAAAAATACCTCATAATATGTTTCATCCGTCCATTCTTTCCAATACCAATTTGTCATTTGGTCAAAGTCTCTATTTAAAACAAATATCTTACGCTTTCTTTAAACTAGCGGTTTTCTTAATTTTGATGAAAAATGCATTCAATATGAAAATATGAAACTTTGATCGTCTATATATACACAAACATTATAGTTCCCAGACGAAAAATATTATTGACACACAAACCTAGATGGATAAACGTATATATATTATTGGTACGCCTTTCGAGATATTCTTATGTATTACGAGACGATATATATATATTCGTCCAACTGATCAATAAACGTATATGCGTACAAGTGAATTGACATAATATTCCATATATTATTTTTGAGATAAGATACCTTATGATTTACCGACAAGAATGCAAATCGTTACACATTAGAAAATAACCAATTGAGTTGACATAATATTTTATATATATATATATATATATATATATATATATATATATATATATATATATATATATATATATATATATATATATATATATATATATATATATGGTTCCGTTCCGTTGAGGACTCTTTTTTCGGTAAGGACTCGTAAGGACACCTTAAAAAAATTGAAAAAAAATATAAAAAAATACAAATCATAAAATCGAGAATAGTACTATATCATGATCCAAAAAAATTGGAAAAAAATATTTGGATCATTGAGAAACAGAAATGATCCACAAAAAATTTTAGTTTGTGGATCATTGTTTCATTATAAAAAAAATAATAATCCAAAAGTTTTTTTCCGAATTTTTTTTCTCCAATATAGTACTATGATCCATTTTATTATTTATATTTATTATTTATTTTTTTTCAATTTTTTTAAGGTGTCCTCACTTTAAGAAGAGTCCTCACCCGATCGCTTTTATATATATATATATATATATATATATATATATATATATATATATATATATATATATATATATATATATATATATATATATATATATATATATATATATATATATATATATATATATAATGAATGATGAATGAGTTAGTGGGGTCAAATCAATCATAAATTCACAATCAACGCACGGAGATACTTCGTGCCATTAGGAGTACCCTAAAGTTTGACGAGATACTTTTATCAAATGGGTTTTCTTTATACCAAGGTATTTACAATTACAATTACAACAAAAAAGATCACAAAAACAATGTCATACCCGATAAATCAAATCAAACATAGATGCACCTTATTGGTTCTACCAATCCATATTGGCATGGACCACGCATGGTAAAATGGATATTCGGCACGACTCGAGCACCTCCATGGGACATGGATGGTGGTAGTTTTGTGTTTTTGCTATAAGCTATAAGCACAACCATAGGGGATTTGTATGAATTATATACAAGATTCGTGTGCAATGGCTTGAGTGCTAGCTCAACAAACTATTCAATCTCATTATATGATTATGAGTGCCTCAAAAACCCTCTATGAAATCCTAATTATGATTGGAAGTCGTGCACGAATATATAGAATAAGCAAGGCAAATGCTCATTTAAATACTTACATATCAACTTATCAAGGTTACCTATGGGCTTGTGCCGATGCCTTGCTTAGACTGTGCCATATTCCTCTTGGAAAGTGCTCGGACTAAGCCAACATGGGCTTAGACTGGCTGGTCTGTTTCCGCCCACGTGTGTAGGTTTTCGAACCACTTTCTCATGACATTTATAAGGCTTCATGTAGTTTTCGGGATCAATTAAATTGTTCATTACATGTGATAGAACCCTAGATTTAATGTATTTTCATCCTAAACAAGATATAGGTTATTGCACTCAAAATTATGGTGACTTGTGATTATTAATTAATATAATTTTTTCAATTAATGTGGTTCTTCCTGCAAAACTAGACCACGAAGTCTTCACAAGTGATATATATATTTCTTTCATAAATAGTAACTCAACTACAATATCGACATTTATATGGCTTGCGAACGGCCTAAATTTATTAAATATCGACTCACCTACCATATTTATGGTATATTTATTGATCGTGAAATATTGACTCACCTACCATATTTATGATGTATTTATTGATCATGAAAGGTTTGTGATAGACCATAGGTTTTGTGGATTATATGCATTATCAAACATCCCTAAAGACTAACTCACGATTTTCTTATATCTAATTATTATATTTTCATTAATTATTTTTTTATTTTTTATTTTCATTTCAGTATGTCGTTCGACAACCGGCATGTGTCTAATGCTGACTCCATGATTTGACAAGGGATGTGCCCAAAAAAAACCCTAATGATATGACATATGTGTGTAAGTCAACTCACACAACACACACACCCACACCCACACACATAAGATGTTTATTTAAGATTACCCTTTGACAAACTATAAATAGCTTAAAGTTTTTTAGGGAACTCACTTGATCGAAATTGTTGATTCATGGATTTGGGGAGTGGTTTCTAGCAAACTTGGTTGTTATTTTATGATAAAAGATGAAAACATGGTTTGATGTAATTAGCTTCTAAATATGGTCAATTTAGTGAAAAGCCTGCAGATAATGGAAAGCAAGGGCCTGTTGGTCCAATCCTATTCAAGCCCTACAGTAAAGGGCAAATAACAGTCCCCATTCATCTCACTTAAAGAATAACCAGACACATATATGAGTTATAATCAAATTCGTACATCAATCACATCAAAACACACGCCTAGAGGCCATTCAATTTAAAAGAAATGGTTTCATCTCACTTAAAGAATGATGGCCTAAGGCTGCTTTTGTTACCAATGACATGACTAGACACTACATAACTACAAATATTTTTATGGCTATCTCCGATGATAAGGACAAACAAGGCATTCACGTCGTTTACAACAGACAAAACATAGAGAGAGTGTCATTGTCCCACTTTTTCTGAAGTAACAAAATATTCCCATTATTGTCTCATTGACATTGGTCTTAGTTTCAATGCAAATCAAACACAGTACAACAGGTTCCATCATGTCATGTCCACACACAACTTGATGTACTACTAAATACTACATTGCCTATTATCATCTGCTCCAAATGCTTAATAAGAATTTTCGGCACCATTTAAGCAAAATCCATTTCATTTCATGTCATTTCACATACAAAATACAATTTCTTCTGATTCAATCTGCAAATAAACAAATCACAAATCGTTAGACATCCACATCTTTCAATCAAAACGTTAACATTTACCCAAATGAATAAAAACATAAAAAGGCCAACTAAAGAGGGACACAAGAACATAACTTACCTTTTACAGAAGGGCATCATTGATTTGGCATGCATAATCCATCCACCAATTTATATAAACCACTAGTAAAAAGACCCTTTACACCTCGGTGAACCACACAAACACTTTTTCCTACGGGCCCCACCTTTATCATCCCGTGGTCTTCCATAATTAAAAGTCAACTCTTGCATAGGAGGAATATGCTTAATCGCATAAAACCCAACATGAAAATAAGCATCATGCTGAAATTCACAAACAACCGGTAGCCAATAAACATTAGGCGAGCAACTATGGTTCATAAACCTCCCCACATTTCCCTCATTTTTAGCACTAATAACAAAAGGAAATGGAAACTTTGGAGGTTCACCACTTGCTACACTTTCAATAGGCTCGTATACACGAGTTGCATCAAAAACATAATTATCATCAGAATCAAATCTTTTTCCTTCAACCACTACACCTGCATATTCACATATAAACGCCCCTGAACGAATCGGGTCCCACGACCTAAGTCCCCAACCTCTATCTCTCGTTTTGAACACCTCTAACCGGATTTTCAAACCGCTTTGTGAAATACGGTTCCTACATGTATCAGGGCATCTACAAGAATTCCCACATTCATGAATCAATGTGTTGTGACTCAAAAGAACACCAAGATGTGTATAGGGAGCATACCCTCCATTCTTTTGAATACATGGGCAGTTAGTGCCAGCCTGGCATCCGTTTGAGCAGGTGCAAGTTGTAGAAGAATTAGTCAAAGGGAATGGAGTTTTATACTTGAGATCACATCTATATGTAAAATTAGCGGGACCTTTTTCGTCGTCTACATTGTTTACAAGACACACGGGTAACTTTTCAGTACCTGAAGAAAGGTCAGGGAGAATAACACCGTCTCTTGTAATAGCACCACGATTATCTTTCCATTTTTGAATTGATTTCCATAATTTAAATCCTTCTGGTTGTCCTGGAACTCTAAGCAATTTGTACTTAAAAACGTTGCAATCGGATTTTCCTTTTTCAATCCAAGATTCTTGAATTGTGTATAACCCATCATAGACATAAACTTTTGTAGTTGTATGTTGACAATCTTTAAGACCATGAATGACACGTACCTTAATACCCTTGTGTAAGTTTTTTTCAAGAGCAAGGTTACCTCTTACTAGTTCTTGATCAGTTTGTGGTTTGTCCTTTCTTTGGGCCCCACCTTGCCCACTGTATATCAACACCTCACCATCATCCCCTTGGTCTTCATATAAACCTGCAGATACTATACTGACAGCTACAGGCTCTTCATTTCCAGAAATTTGAACATTCATGAAATCTATTCCAGCTATGGTTGGAGTATGTAATCCTACCAAGCACATTTCAAATCGGAAAAAGAAAATATCACCAATTTCAACACCTGGAACAGCTCCAACCCTTCTCTTGGTATTAGCACAAGCCCCTTTCTTCCTACAGATAGCACCTGCCCTCAAGTCTGGACGTTTTTTTGAACCTGAAATAACTCCTATTGTGTCATCAAGTTGTGCGAATTTTCTCCAGAGAAGAGTGTATACCATGATCACGCGGTCAACCAACTCCTTGTCGCTGTCCATTTGACGTAAAGTGTCAACTTCCGACAGATTGAAAGAATTCAAGAGATGAGTAACAAAGGAGTCTATGTCAATGTCGGAATTCGAGACAGCTTTTCCAGTTGTACCCTTGGCCTTTTTACGGGATACACTCCTTTCGTCATCAGTATCACTGGTGCTTTCCATATTCGTACCAAACCTAAAAGAATTGGTTGGCCGAGCTTACAGCTATTAACGGAAACTATGCCGGTCGTCGTGCGCCGATGGTCAGTGGTCGTCCAGGTACTGCTTCGCGATCCTAATTGCAATCAGATCCGCTTTTCTCAACAGTAGGGTTTCTTTTGCTCTCGTGATGACTTTCGAAAACCAAAGCCAAAGGACGCAGGAATTGAAACCAAGTTATCAAACTATCATCATAAACCACTTAAACTATACTCAATAACTTAATCTAGAGAGAAAAACTTACCGTAATTGAGCGTCTAAGATCTATAAACTACAAAGATGAGAAAACCGTGATCTTCTTTTCTTCTTCCAATCTAAATCAAGTCCTCCACTTCTCTCTTTCTTCCTGTGGGTCGACGGTTTAAATTAAACCCTAAGGATGTTTTTAAATGATTAAATAAGGCTCCGTTGTGTTGTACATGGGGTGCTTGAGATTGTTTTTCATATTGATTCATTGTTTTTTTCTTTTAAAGTAAATAAGGTTAAAAGAGTATTTGAAAAATCAAAATGACTTCTCTACAAAATGAGTTTTTTTTTAAGTAAATAAGGTTAAAAGAGTTTTTCTTTTAAAGTAAGTAAGGTTAAAAGAGTTTTTGAAAAATCAAAATGAGTTTTAAATAGTGATGAACCTATTGAACTGAAAAACTGAACTGAAAATCGGATCGGATCGGACTGGACTGAACCAGAACCGATTTATATAATATGGTTCGGTTTTCGGTCGTTGAGTGTGTTGGATTTCAATTAAGTGCATTCGGTCTATGGTCCAGTCGGTTTCGGTACGGTTTGGTTCGGTCCGGAGACCGCGCTCATCATTAGTATTGAAGAAGTCACTTCCTCCCGAGGGTAGAGGGAACCTATCTCTGGGACCCTTCCAACCTATTTGCCATATAGGCTCTACATTCGATTTTCTTTTTCTCCCACTTCCATCTTTCCAAACCCACAACACTAATAATCTATTGTCCCCAACCCACTTCTAATGTACAATTACTGTAACCTATAATACAAGCTAAGAGATAAAGAAGTGGGTGGCTTCATACATGTTGAAGCCATCCAACCCGCATCTTTCACCGAAAGGAATGGTAATTTTTGAGGTATTGTCGGTACCTTTGATACCACTTCTATATATCACCCTTACTCCGTCCACCTTGGAACTTCTTATGGCTTTTTGAGATAAAAAGAGTATACTGCCCTTAATGAACCTCACACACTCTTTTCCTTCCCTTCTCTCCAACTTGTTGGAACTCCTTATGACTTTATGAGATAAAAAAGACTATACTACCCTTAATGAACCTCACACACTCTTTTCCTTCCCTTATCTCTTTCCATCCCATTTTTGGTCATTTTACAACCATAAGTAGTTAGACAAACACTAAAAAAGCTTATACCTTATAGCTTTTTATCATAAGTTAATCCAAACATGTTTTAAATCTCATATTAAAACAAACATTTTAATACAAACACTAATAAGCACTTTTTGAAAAACAATACCCCTAGTTAAATTACAAATTAGTCAATTAATATTTACCTACTACTCATTAATTGAAGAGGAAAAATAAGCTAATATCATTTACTATTTTTTAAGGAATAGTAAAAAATTAGCCAAGTATCCAAAATAGCATCGACTTCATAGACATATCTGTTAAATAAGTAAATGGACTAGACTAAGGAAAAATTTGCTTGAGCTACGAAAAAGCCTTACAAGGCGTTTGGTTTGTTGTATTTAAAGGGATTTGATTTTGAAATTCTATAAAATACATTCTTTAGTTTAAAAAGAAGATAGATTTGTAGAATCCAATAGTAAAATATTGTCCTAAGCTGATATCATTTGAAAAAACCTTCTTGTCCCCTAGATTTTTTAAATCAAAATCATTTAGGACAAAGATAAAAAGAAGTTTAACTATAATGCCCTCTGTCTATATGTCATTGTCGCCCCTATAAAATCAAGGGGTGAAGGTTGTAGTCAGTTGATAATTATTGATTCCTGTTAATTCTTACGACTTGCAAAAAGGGTTAGCAATAAGCATATTTCTCCTGGTGCCACTACTTGGTCTATGTTTGGGCTTCTCTCACGACCTGTTATTTTCTGAAAACATGGATTACACTTGAAGTTTGTATGCAGTGTTGTGCTATTGATTTAATATTTCCTCTATGTTGCTGATGCTTGTTGATTGGTGTTGATAATTGTTGATCTCATTAAGGATTAGTTGAGTTTGGTTTCAATTTACATTGGTGCTTATGGATTTTATATGGTTCGATTATGGTCAGTTTTCAGTTCGGTTCGGTTTTTCATGATCAAGAGTAGTGTTAGAGTAAGCATGGTCCGCAGACCAGACCGAAGTCCGAACTGAATATGTAAACCCGGTCCCGGTTCAGTTTGGTTTCAGTTAGTTTTCGGTTCAGTTCGATTTTTCCGGTCCATATGCTCACCCCTAATGGTGATCAGCTACAAAAAAATAGATCATTTAGTTCAATTTATAATGAATTTATAAGTGGCTTTTCAAAAAAAAATTATAAAATTGTACTCAAATTCTCTCTTATGACATAACCTCGCAACTCTCACAATTTCTTAACTCATCACCAAACAAAAGTTTGAAAAGCAATTTCGAAACTCTTTTCTATATCACAACTTTGAAGAACAATTTTGCAAGATATTTTTCATAAAATTGTAAAGTCATTATTGTTAGACCGGTGAATAAACACAATATTACTTGAATAAAACATACGACTTGATGATACATAACTAATTACTAAACATCAGAACCAACGCACTTATTTCAAGAAGCACCATCTACATTGCATAGAACATTATCAAAAATAAGAACAAGTAAGATTAACAAGCTAAAACAGTCACCTAATAACTTAATAATAATAATAAAAGTACCCAACCCCCACACACAACTTGATGTACTACTAAATATAAATATCATCATCTGGTCCTAATGCTTAATAACAATTTTCGGCACCTTCTAAGCAAAATCCATTTCATTTCCACCTACAAAATACAACTTCTTTTGCTTCAATCTGCAAATAAACAAATCACAAATACTTAGTTACATCAACACCTTTCAACCATAATATTATCCAAATAAAAGATAGCTTACCGTTTACAAAAGGGCACCATTTGACATATGCATAACCGATTATGCAAACTTTATACTAACCGCTAGTAAAAAGACCCTTTGCACCTCGGTGAACCACACAAACATTTTTTCCTACGGGTCCCGCCTTTATCACCGCGTACCATTCCGTAATTAAAAGTCAACTCCTGCATAGGAGGAATATGCTTAATCGCATAAAACCCAACATGAAAATAAGATTCATCTTGATTTTCACGAACAACCGGTTGCCAATAAACATTAGGCGAGCAACTATGGTTCATAAACCGCCCCACATTTCCCTCATTTTTAGCACTAATAATCAACGGAAACGGGAAATTCACCGGTTCATCATTAGCCACGGTTTCCAAAGGGTCAAAAAACCGAGTAGAATCAAACACATAATTATCATCAGAATCAATTCCTATTCCATTATCATCAATCACTACACCCGCATATTCACATATAAACGCCCCTGAACGAATCGGGTCCCACGACCTAAGTCCCCAACCTTTATCCCTCGTTTTGAACACCTCTAACCGGATTTTCAAACCGCTTTGTGAAATCCGGTTCCTACAAGTATTCGGGCATCTACATGAACTCCCGCATTCATGAATCAATGTGTTGTGAGTCAAAAGAACACCGAGAGGTGCATACGGTATGTACCCTCCGTTTTTTTGGACACACGCGCAGTTATTGCCAGGCTGGCATCCGCCACCTACGCACCCACAGTTTGAATTTGAAGAGGTGATAGAAGGGAAGGGGGTTTTGTACTTGAGACTGCGTGTGTATGTGAAATAAGCGGGACCCTTTTCGTTATCAACATCGTTTACAAGACAAACGGGTAATTTTTCAGCACCGGAAGTAAGATCGGGGAGAATAACTCCGATTCTTGAAACGTAACCGTCTTTCCATTGTTGAATTGATTTCCATAATGTGAAAGCTTCTGGTTGTCCCGGAATTCTAACCAATTTGTATTTAAAAACATTGCAACCGGATTTCCCTTTTTCAATCCAAGATTCGTGTATTTTGTATAACCCGTCATAAACGTAAATTTTCCCGGTTGTATGATGAGGATCTTTAAGACCACGAATGACACGTACCTCGTTACCCCTGTGTAAGCTTTTTTCAAGAGCAAGGTTGCCTCTTATTAGTTGTTGATCGGTTTGTGGTTTACCTCTACTTTGGGCCCCACCTTGGCCACTGTATATCAACACATCACCATCATCTCCATCATCTTCATATCCACCTGCAGAAACTATACTCACAGCTGCAGGTTCTTCATTTCCAGAGTGTTTAACAGTCATGTAATCAATTCCAGCCATACTTGGAGCATGTAATCCCACTAAACACATTTCAAATCGGAAAAAGAAAATGTCACCGATTTCAACACCTGGAACTGTTCCGATCCTTTTTCTGACATTAGCACGTGCTCCTTTTGTCATACAGATAGTACCTGCCCTTAAATCTGGACGTTTTGCTAGCCCTGCAACAGGTTCTTTGTCATCAAGTTGTGTGATTTTTCTCCTGACCAAATTGTAAACTATGTTCACATGGTCAACAAACTCCTTGTCACTGTCTGATTGTCGGAAAGTGTCGACTTCCAAGAGATTGAAAGAATTCAAGAGATGAGTAACGAAGTTCTCGATGTCAATGTCGGAAGTGGAAACGGCTATTCCGGTTGCAGCCTTGGATCTTTTACGGATTGCCCTCTTTTTGTCATCAACGTCACTGGCGGTTTCCATGTTTGTACCGAAGCTGTTGTCGTAACCGTCACTCTGACTATATCCATCCTCGTCTATTACACGGTTTCTGGAGCTCTTTCTTGATGTTCCCATGTCACCGTTTTTTGCTTCTGATGTTGGTGTTCTGAAGGAGTTTAATGGAACTGGTGATGGGATAGGGTAAGATCTAGGCTGAGGTGGTTGATTGCCTTGTTTTTGAGACTCGTTAGAGGTAAAGAAGGGGAAGAAGGGGGCGGCCCCAGGTGGAAAGGGGCCTGATGGAGGGACGGATGCATACTGAGTTGTGGGTGGTGCAGAAGGGTCTTGTGGTGATGGGAAAATTGGGATGAGACATCTTAATGGCTTAACAATTAAGATCTTGGTCTTGTCTGCAGGGACAGAATCGGAACCGAATGCGTCTTCCATGGAATCAGAGAGATTTAAAAGCTCAAATGTTCACAAACAGAACCACGATTATCATTACCTGAAAAGAAAAAAAGTACATTGCAATTTCATTCTGTAAGGGGAACCAAAGCCACCAAATTTTCGATCAGCTAAAGACCTGAAACAAGTAAAATGCAAACTTGAACGACAATTTGGAGAAGAAAACCTCCGTCCTGAAACAGTCAAAATGGACTCAAATACAAAGCATAGCTAACATCTAGGTTTAGGTACGATTTCCGGATTCAACACAAATTGACAGAAAACCTTAATCATTTTAAAACCCTAGACACAGAGATCAGAAAGCGCATGCGGAAACACATAAATGGAAATCAGCGACGGTCGCTGAATTTGAGATACAGAAATAAGGAGAAAAAAGAAGATCTGAGTGGGAGGACATAGAAACTAGGGTTTATTAGTGGCATCAAGGACAGAAATGACACCAAAACATGGAGATAATTCAATATATCAGATCCTTTTTTCCACTGTGAAAGCATATATTCATCAAAAACCTACGTATGGTGATTAGAATTAAGTAATTAGAATCGAGAATTAACCTTTTGGTTTGGAAATTGGGCGAGAGAGGACGAGGGAGTGTCCCAGCAGAAATGAAATTCAAAACCAGGTTTGAGTTCTGTGTTTGTAGTTTTTCACGTTTTTTTCTCAATTGTAGCACATCTGTTCGTACCACATTCCAAAAAACATTTCCTTTAATAAGCATTTTTGAGTTGTTAATGTAATAAATAACGTTTTATACGGAGTTAGTGATCATATTCCACTCTATACTCAAAATTTCATATATTACAATTAAGAATCTATATTTTCATGGTGTAAAAGTAAAACCTGTTAAATGATTATTTTTATAATAATATATTCTGTTAATTTATATAATAGATTAATTAGTAATATAAATTATGCAATCACATTATATAACCAAATATTGTCTTTTTATTATATTGATATTTTATATAAATTTCAGTAGGTTATAGAGACTCTATATCTAAAAAATTAGCAACCTTTATAAATGATAATTTTGACTAATATGTCCATATATAAGTTGATTTTGATAACGCTTTATTTTAGATAGTCAATTAAGTCAAGCCGAAAATAGATAAACTGATTTTGATTATATTTTATGTGAAATTATTTTTATGTTATATCAATTTTGTAACGATAAATTACAATTTTATAAACAGATTTAAAGAAATGATCATTTCGACTCTCTCCCGTATTAATAAGTTGATTTTGACTATCTATTCACAAATGATTTTATATATATATATATATATATAGAGAGAGAGAGAGAGAGAGATAATAAATATGGAAGTTCAATCGAAAATACTAAAAACATTGAGAACACGATAACGGTCTATTATATAATGACATATTAGTAATTGTATAATTTAGATAAATTATAACAAGACAAATAATTCATACTTTTCTAAAATTTAGAGATTTAATTGATAGTTACCTAAAAAGGAAGTAATTAATTTTTTAAATTTTTATTAGTAGATAGAAAATATCATGTTTATCATTTTTTTCCTCAAACTAGAAAAAAAAATATTTTTTTCTTGTATCATTTGATTCATATGATTTTATTCATAAATTAATATAAAACATAATGAAGTTCTATAATTTTATTGAAGTGGTTTTTTAACATATGTTTATAGAGATAAAAAAAATTCAAATACATTTGTACTTATAAACGAATAAAACACAATATAGAGATAAAAAAAAATAAAACACATGTGTAATCATAAATGAATAAAGCATAATGTATAGATAAAAATCAACTACAATCGTAATCGTAAATGAATATGACACTAATTATAAACAAAAAAAATATACAATTCGGTTTTAATCATTAATAATTAAAGCACGATGTATTTATACTCCTTTTTTGCTACTGAAGTTTGTGTGTTTGTGTAACGAGCATCGGTAATATCTAACAAATTTCATGTACTTTGTCCATCCCACCAAAAATTCTGAAAGATTTCCGGCAAGCTCATGTAACTTCAAACCTAACAAAAGAAATCAAAACTCATATAAACATTTAATACATCAAAACAAAAAAATTGAAACCCATATACACGGCATATTCTTTCATTTATGATTATAATTGTAATCATAAATGAATAACACACAAACTCATATATACTGCATGTTTTATTCATTTATGATTATAAATGTAAATAAAATTGAAAAATGCACAACCCTTATATACATAATATTCTATTCATTTATGATTATAATTATAACCGTAAAATATACCTCTAACCATAAATGAATACACATTAGATAAACAACCATATTTAGGTCAAATTAAGCATACCTATAGTTATAATCAGAAATGATTATTACTAGTGTTTTAATCATTTACGTAACCATAATTATTACATTTTGCTGACAACATAAAATCAATCTTAGGAAAATAAAAGTATTTAACATAAATGATCATAGGTCAAAAATATTCAATTCTACAAATGAAGAAAAGAACATCTCTAATTGATATAAATTTCTAAGTGTTTTCTCTGCCACTTTTTATTTTACAAATATATATACTAGTAGAGGCAACAAAATGAATCGTTGTTTTGTGTGTAAGGGCCACAAACTCACCAATGACTATAAACTTATAATGGATTTTGGTAATACATCATTAGTTTATAAAAGTTCAAAATTATTGCAAATTAAAATGTACTATAGAGTAACTAGTCTCATATCCTCCTTTTTAAGTTTTGTAATTTGGTGCCTTATTTTGTAGCCTCTTTGATTGGACCGAGCAGAATCATCTAATACTAAATTCTTCATGATAGACCTTGAATAGCCTAAAACACGTCAAAGTACAAGTAAAATAAGTGGTAGATCAAACTAAGGAAAAAGAAAAACACTTGATAGTTAAAAAAATTAAGATACCTTTGGTTAATATTGCATATGATATCAATATGTGCTGTTTTCCAAAGAATTTCGGATTATAACTTGTGTAAACACAATTAACGGGGCGTTTTATAGCCTCTTAATATGAATGGTTAAGATGCTCTAAACCATTCAGAGCGTTTGTTTCGTAAAAACACAAGGACCATTTGTGCCAATTCATGAAAGACTTCCTTATAAAATGAGAAGGTTTTGCACCTTAGGGTAAGGCATATGAAACTTGCAGGACCATTTGTGCTAATTCATGAAAGATAGGATGTATAAATTGGGGAGTTCTCCCCATTTCAGCCCTTGGGACATTTTTGAGAGAGAGGATAAAAGATATGGTGATTTTCTTAGGTTTTTGGAGAGATTTTGGCTAGAGATTGAAGATTTTTCAAAGCTTTGATGATTTCCCACCAATCTAAGCTATAATCCCTCTATTTTCTAGTTTGGAAACCCATTTTAGAGTTGGAGTATTATTCAAATCCGAAAATATCAAGTTGGATAAGTTTATTCCTATGATTCCGTTAGTTTTTTGTGCTTTAGAACAACATTTGATTTACATCTAATCCATGGATGATCTAGATCCATTTATTTGATAGAAATTGGTGTTTTAAACACTAGATTCTTGAACTGGTGAAATATTGGAGAATCTAGTTGATTTTTGAAACCTGGATTTATTTTAGATGAAATAAATCATTTCCAAATGATTTCCTAGTGGTTCTAACCATTTAACAATGAGAAATCTACCAACCATGGAATCTATAGATGGAATTAAATGATTATGAACCCTAGGAATGGAATATGGATGGGTTGACATTAGAACTAGTAAGGGGTTGATCTTTTGATGTGTTTTGGATGAATGGAGCCATTTGGGATTGTTTCCTAGTGAATCCAACCATTCAGGGATGATTAGAACCCTTCTTAGAACATGTTGGATATAATGGAATTGGGGATTCCATTGTTTGGTTCCTTTAGGAATTGGAATTAGAAGCTATGGAATGAATCCAAACTTAGAGGACCAATTTATTAAGTACCTAATGAATGAATGGATGGTTCTGTATATAATGAATGCCTTAAACTTAATTTTAGACTCCATACCTTGATGGGAGAATGAAATAATCATCATTAAGTGCTTAATGTTTAAGTCATGAGCATGATATAGATTAAGGTGTGATACGGGTTGGAAAACCCTAAAATTAGTAATCTCTTGGTTTTATAAGCTTTTGGGAAGCCTTTGGATGTATTTGGACTTAGTTAGGACCAAAAATGAAAGGGAATAAGGGTTTTTTGCATAGGTCTGGCGAGGGCCGCATGGGTTTTTGGCCTGCATATGCGTGGCCCGTGTGATTTGAAAATTCAGGATTTCAGACCTTTTGATGTCTCACGCGGCCTGCATTGGGCTTACGTAACCCACGTGCCCCTTACACACCCCATTATGTTGTCTTTTTTGCTCGATATAACACTCTCCCTAGGCTTGGACCTTTGATATTTGATTCTCCAATCTTGATAACTTATGTTTAGGAGTTATTTAGCCTAATAACTCCTTATTGGATGGGTGTTTAACATTGATATATGAAGTTGATAAGAATGAGAAGTTTGTCCTTTAAGATTTGGGTGAAATGAGTGTGACATCTCCTTTCTTTGACTTATAGGGAAGGAGTGGGGCTATAACAACCTAGAAGATGATGAGGGATTTTCTAACATATAGACTAAGGTTAGTT